>JAVIAB010000088.1:4348049-4548049 GCA_032433765.1 Megaustenia siamemsis
CACACATCCGCAATGTCTCACACACATTCGTGAGTGTAGCAACCACACATTCATGAGTGTAGCAACCACACATTCGTGAGTGTAGCAACCACACATCCGTGAGTGTAGCAACCACATATCCGTGAGTGTAGCAACCACACATCCGTGAGTGTAGCAACCACACATCCGTGAGTGTAGCAACCACACACCTTGAGTGTAGCAACCACACACCCGTGAGTGTAGCAACCACACACCCGTGAGTGTAGCAACCACACACCCGTGAGTGTAGCAACCACACACCCGTGAGTGTAGCAACAACACATCCGTGGTGTAGCAACCACACATTCGTGAGTGTAGCAACCACACATCCGTGAGTGTAGCAACCACACATTCGTGAGTGTAGCAACCACACATTCGTGAGTGTAGCAACCACACATTGCTCTCTGCTTTCCTTCATCATTTCCACACAATTCGAGCCAGTCGTTTAATATCGCAAACAAGACGCCCACCCTTCAAATCTACTCAGACCCGACGCTTTATCCAGCTATGACATACGCCTGTCTATACGACTGGTCTGGCTGGACATATTCTATTTTGCAAATATATATTTATTGAATTCGCTTTGTAATCGGTACTGCTAACAATGACATGGTTGGAATGGCAGGATGTGAAAGAACACGGGGGTTAACATTTTAACGTGAGGACACATATTTCGGAGATTTATGTTGTAGGTTAGCCCTGCCTGTTTACTAGAAGTGGCCCGAGGACTGAAAAAAAAAATGTTTTACTGGTAATAGGTATGTAGTCACGTGAACGCAGGTCGGATGACGATCGATACAAGAAAATTGAACTGCGCCAAGTTAACAGCAATAACACTATTGTTTAGAGTGGGGTTGGTTAACCTGATTTGTAACTGACGTTCAATAATTTCTCCATTTGTTTGTTTGTGATAAACGTCCGGCCGTTGCCATGGGTTACTTAGCTAAACGATTAGTTATCAGGGGGTACTTCACTGCATCACAACGATCCCATAGGTCTCGCATTCCTTATCAACGGAGATCATAAATATTGTGTAGCTTACAAGTCTATATAGCTCGCTGGTTAGATAACATGTTATAATTATTTTGTAAAGAAATATCCAGGACAACTTCTCATTTGAAATTGTGCCAGGTTGTTCTTGGATTGTCATCTATCATGCAGTGCCGTGCCGTTAGAGAACAACGTAAGCATGCCCATTTTGCTCCTTTTATATGTTATTTTTGCTCGCAGCGACAGCTCAGTGGTTAGTGAAATGGACCAACAAAGACATCATCGACAGCTTTCAACTTCACCCAGATATAAATGGGTACCGGATTTCTTTTTCCAGGGAAAGGAAAGCGCATCACAGGGGCAATACTGACCACACTACCTCACAAATAATGAGTCGGAGAGGGGGGAAGTGAGGAAAAACGATAAGTTAGAGGGCAGTCGAGAGGAAACGAGGGCTCAATGCGGACGGGGGTTTGTTGGCAACCGGTACCGTGAGAATAGCTAGTTTAGTACCTAATAGTGTAATAGAGTTAATTCAGTTCGTGTGTGGCAGTTGAGTGAAACGCACCGTGCTCCTGGATCAAGGCCAAGTAGATTTGTTTACCAGTGTAGATTCAAACAGAGGAGTTATGAAATTTAGAAACAACGAACAGTGTAGGTGATAGTGAGCTAGCCAGCTCTCGCAGATTCATGTGCAAATATGATTGTGATCTTATAAGTTATAAAACCAAGAAGCAACGAACACATTTAGGTAACAGGGAGACAACAGTTTCACGGATGCAGGCTCAATTAGGAGCATGATAGTATAATTTGGTTGTGAAGTCCGGTAGCAACGAACAAATTAGGTGACAAGGAGCAAGACAGCTTTCACAGATTCATGCTCAAGGAGGAGTGTGACATTTTAATGTAGTTGTGAAGTCCAGTAGCAACAAACAAATTAGGTGACAGGGAGCTAGACAGCTTTCACAGATTCAGGCTCAATGAGGAGCATGAGATTATAAATGTAGTTGTGGAATTCAGAAGCAACGAACAGTTAGGTGACAGTGAGCGAAACAGCTATCGCAGTTAAGGTACAACAAGGATTGAGCTAGAAGAAGGAGTTATGAAACTTAGCAACCACGAACAGTATAAGTGATAGTGAGCGAGACAGCTCTCGCCGAGTTACTGCTCAGCAATGAGTATGATATTATAGGAGAGTTGTGAATTAAAAGCAACGACTCATTCAGGTGAAAGTCAGCGAGACAGCGATGGCCGACGAATACTTAAAAACGTGGGTGTTATTAGAGGCACGCACAGACAACCTTTGGAGAGTCCTCAGCATAGATCAGGGGCAGATAGCTGGCGGGAAGATTCCTGCGCAGTGTTTTCAAGAGAGTCCGAATGAGTGGAGTCGGCTCCAACGGGAGGTCACCAAAGTGCAGATTGGCTTGAAGGGCATGGGTTACGCCTCGTGGTTGCCATGTAATATGAGAAGTGCCACTGACAAACATGCTGTTGTGGTGATTGTGTAAATTGTTGTGCAAGGTTGACTGTCCATCAATAAACCTCGAGTGTGTATTTTACATGGTGTTCCTTGACTACTTCATAGAATGCAATCTGTATATGTCTGTGCCTAGCGAAGAACGAAAACCGGGAGGGGGCCATCAAGCACAGGCCCATTGACGCAGAGGCGGTCGCAACAACGAAACAGCGCGAAGCACCTTATTACACGACCACGACAGACGGACAGGTGTGTGCCCGGGCTATGGATGAGTCCAACATCAAGCAAGCAGACGACAGATAAGCGGCTATAGAATCCCGGGTCCAACCCAGCACACTTGGTCCAGGGCTGATACGGTGTCAGGACGAGCTGTACAGCGCAAGACGCCTCCAGGCAATCTACGTGCTTGCAACGCAACACAAGGCGTTGAGGTCAAACGCTAAATCGTTCCAATAAGAGTGTTCAAGTTTATTTTAAAGTATTTAGTGCTGGTATATTTAAGAAGACGCTGTTATAAAAGGAAATAATCTTATTGGTGAAGATCTGGTAGGAATATATTTGTTTATAATTTAGCCCAGATGAATGTATACAATTCGTCCATAGAGGGTAGACAAGAATTGTGGCGCTGTTCCCTACCAGGCATGTTCGTAAGAGACGACTAAGGAGAATTGGACATGGGACTGGCTATCCTGTACTGTTAAAAAATAAATTGCAAAATGGACACAAACATGGCCAGACCATGATACAAACTCGGAAAATCGCCTGAGGGGATTACGTCAGGTGATTGGTGGTCAAAACAGGAGCAGGGCAGGAAAAAAGAGAGAGGAGAGAGTGGGGAAAAGATTTTCTGGGTCTGTACCACATATCTTGTTAATCCCCTCATTACGTCTCATTTATCGCTAGCTTGTCTGAGGAATGTCTGGTTTGTTTGCTCGCTTTCACATTCCACGTATATCTCTAACGATTACATGTGTCACGCTTGACTGCTTCACACCTAATTCCAGTACCTTGCCGTCCAATCACGTGACTGATTTCTCAACCAACCTTCCCTCTCAGTCCCATTTAACTTACATTTGATAGTCATTCGCGCTGGGAGCTCTTGTATCTTGCCAAAAGTTATGTCTCTAATTTATTTTATATATATATATATATCTTAGCTGACATATTTTTCCAATTATATACTTTCATCCTCCAATGTGTAGCACATCTCTCTCTCTCTCTCTCATTTCACCATCTCATCTCTTATCCCTCTGTTTATTTTTCATTGACTTACCCGTTCCGCTCATCCAAGATGTAGTAGCATTTATTTGTATCTCATTGTTTGCTGGTGTTGTTCTCATTTTCTGAAGAAGGCAGCATGTAGGCCGAAACGTCAGTATTTTGCTGTGTTCCTTTTTTGTAAAGCTGTCACCATAGCTTGTAGGAGTGTACATTACACCCCACTACTGGCCCATTACTACTAGCTTTACCACAACACAATTACTTGCCTGTTCCTTAACCACGGAAAGTCAAGCAAGGAAGAAATAATGAAAGCCATCAAGCTATTAAAAATGAATAGTAAAGGCACAGGACCAGATGACATTTTTTTTCAGAATATATCAAACTATATATTAACACCTCTACAAAGATGTTACATAATCTATTAGAAAAAATGTGGGAGATGGAAGAAATACATAAAGACTGGAAAGAAGGTTATATGATCAAACTACCAAAGAAAGGAAGTTTACAGGAGTGCACAAATTATAGGGGAATTATGCTACTATCAGTGCCAGGAAAAATATTAAGCAGAATCTTTCTGGAGAGACTAAAAGAGGCCATAGAGAAACATTTGAGAGATGAACAAACAGGTTTTAGGAAGAACAGATCATGTGCTGATCAAATAACTACTCTACGAATAATAGTTGAACAAAGTTTAGAACTAAAATCCCCACTTTATATTGGATTCATAGATTACGAAAAGGCATTTGATAGTTTAGACAGAAGAATGCTTTGGAAGTTGCTGAGTCATTACGGAATCCCCATAACGTTTATTAACCTGATAAAAACAATGTATGAAGGAATGAAATGTAGTGTGGTGCACGAAGGACAGTTTACAGAAGCATTTGAAATAAAAACAGGAGTAAGGCAAGGATGCCTTCTGTCCCCATTTCTCTTTCTACTGGCCATAGATTGGATTATGAAAATAACCCAAAACAACAGAAATGGAATCCAATGGTCACTGACTAAACAACTTGATGATTTAGACTTTGCTGATGACATAGCTCTCCTATCACACATCCATCAACAGATGCAGGATAAAATGAGTATATTAGATGAGAAATCACAACAGCTAGGACTGAAGATTAATAGAGATAAGACCAACATTATGAGAATTAATGCAGTTGGCAATAACCAAATAAAACTAGGAGAAACACCTCTACTAGACGTACAATCTTACATATATCTGGGCAGTAATATAGATAAAGAGGGAGGAACAGAAAATGATACCAAAATAAGGATATCACAAGCAAGAGGAGCGTTCTTGCACTGGGAAACATATGGAAATCCAAAGAAATTAAGGCTTAATACAAAAATAAAAATTGTCAACTCAAATGTTAAGTCGGTCCTATTATATGGCTGTGAAACATGGAGAATAACAAAATTGACAATCGCGAAGGTACAGACTTTCATTAATGGATGCTTATGCAGAATAAAGGGATGGAAATGGCAGGACAAAGTCACTAACGTGGAATTATGAAAATGTACCGGTCAAATACCAGTGGATAAAGAGATACAGCGAAGACGATGGCGATGGATAGGACACACACCGGGGAAGCCAACTGAGAGTATTACACAACAGGCCCTTTTTGGAATCCCCAGGGAAAAAGACAAAGAGGAAGACCAAGGAATTCTTGGAGAAGACAGATCGAAGCAGAGATGAAGATGATGGGGAAGACATGGAATGATCTTAAAAGAATGGCAAAAAAACAGAACGACATAGAAAGTGTTTGTTGAAGACCTATGCTCCACTGGGAGCTAAAAGGTAGAAGAAGATAGAAGATATAAAGACATAGAGGGGAAATCATAAGGGGGGGGGGGACAACTAATTATACTAAACTAAGAATAAGAAAAGCAAGAGAAGCATGCACTGGGAAACACATGTACATCCAAATAGATTAGATATAACAATTACAATGTTCAATTCCTATTTTAATTCAGTCTTATTATATTGCTGTGAAACATGGAGAACAATAAAAGTGACAATCATGAAGATACTGACTATCATTAATATTCCCTTGCGCAGAATAAAAGGATGGAAATGACAGACCATTATCATTAACGCAGAATTGTGGGAATGTACCAGTCAAACACCAGTGGGTAAAGAGATACAGCGAAGACGATGGCGCTGGATAGGACACATACTGAGGAAGCCAACTGAAAGTATTACACAACAGGTCCTTTTCTGGAACCCCCAAGGAATAAAGGGCAAAGTGGAAGACCAAAATAATCTTGGAAAAGACAGGTAGAAGCAGAGATGACGATGATGGGGAAGACATGGAATGATCTTAAAAGAATGGCAAAAAAAAGAGAAGGGCTTGTAAACTGTTTGTCGAAGACCTATGCTCCACAGGGAGTTGAAAGTGCTTGTTGAAGACCTATCTCCACAGGGAGCTGAAAGTGTTTGTTGAAGACCTATCTCCACAGGGAGCTGAAAGTGTTTATTGAAAAGACCTATACTCCACAAGGAGCTGAAAGTATTTGTTGAAGACCTATGCTCCACACGAAGCTGAATGTGTTTCTCGGAAAACTATGCTCCACGGGGAGCTGAAAGGAAGAAGAAGAATGCATACAATTTGCACTCTTAGATTTATAACTTAGATCAGGAAAATTGGCATCCTGTTCGTCTCTTTTTAGAGCGTTCAGTTATAATACTGTATCCAGTTCTTCTGTCAATATATAAGGTATATTTTTACGACTTAATCGAGTGGACTGGAACATGAAAGCGACCGGAGAAACTCTATTTTTAGTGAGATTAATTCACATCGGTCGCCTATCGCCCGATAAGATCAGCTGCATAATGATTTGTTTTCGTCTTCCTTTTTTTAATATTTCTAGTCGATTTGCCCTTGACGGATTCCATGTAGCAACATGGCATAAAATAGCAATCCAGTCTTTATTTAGGTGTGACAGGTCAATGGAATATAATTTGGTATTGCTGGGGGAGGGTGTGTAGAAGATATGAAATAAAAGTCACTGGTGGTGACACTAAATCAATCAATTGAGGCGATAACCGTCCAGCAACATTGATCTTAATAGATCGCTCATAGTCAAGGGGGGTGGGACGAGAGGGACTTGCAACATGACTAGGCAAATACTAGAAGTGAAGATATAGTACGAGAGGGGACTTTCAACATGACTAGGCAAATACTAGAAGTGAAGATATAGTACGAGAGGGGACTTGCAACATGACTAGGCAAATACTAGAAGTGAAGATATAGTACGAGAGGGGACTTTCAACATGACTAGGCAAATACTAGAAGTGAAGATATAGTACGAGAGGGGACTTGCAACATGACTAGGCAAATACTAGAAGTGAAGATATAGTACGAGAGGGGACTTTCAACATGACTAGGCAAATACTAGAAGTGAAGATATAGTACGAGAGGGGACTTGCAACATGACTAGGCAAATACTAGAAGTGAAGACATAATTCGCTTGGTTAGAACAACGGTGATTGGAGACTAGATATATTGTGTTAGAAGGTATCATGATGATGTGACCTTTTATTAGAAGGTATAATGATAATGATGATGTGACCTTTATTAGAAGGCATAATGATAATGATGATGTGACATTTTATTAGAAGGAATAATAATAATGATAATGTGACCTTTTATTAGAAGGCATAATGATAATGATGATGTGACCTTTTATTAGAAGGTATAATGATAATGATGATGTGACATTTTATTAGAAGGTATAATGATAATGATGATGTGACCTTTTATTAGAAGGTATAATGATAATGGTGATGTCACCTTTTTTAGAAAGCATAATGATAATGATGATGTGACCTTTTATTAGAAGGTAAAATGATAATGATGATGTGACCTTTTATTACAAGGTATAATGATAATGATGATGTGACCTTTTATTAGAAGGTATAAAGATAATGGTGATGTGACCTTTTATTAGAAGGTATAGGGTGTTTATAAAGTCTCACTACACTTGGTATCTAGGTCAATTTGAAAAAAATGTTTATGACGTCATCACAATATGTGCTCAATGGTAAGTTCACTTGTTGCGACAGTTTTCTTAATGACTTGTCTGGACTTTTAAGGATTCTGTCTTGGATATCTAAACATATTTCATCATTCACAGCAGGCCTACCAGATCGTGGAGCATCTTCCACATTTCCAGTAGCAATAAACTTATTCAACAAATTTCATTGACAGTGGAAGCACATATTGTGATGACGTCATAAACATTTTTTTCAAATTGACCTAGATACCAAGTGTAGTGAGACTTTATAAACACCCTGTATAATGATAAAGATGATGTGACCTTTTATAAGAAGGCATAATGATAATGATGATGTGACCTTTTATAAGAAGGTATAATGATAATGGTGATGTGACCTTTTATTAGAAGATATAATGATAATGAGGATGTGACCTTTTATTAGAAGGTATAATGATAATGGTGATGTGACCTTTTATAAGAAGGTATAATGATAATGGTGATGTGACCTTTTATTAGAAGGTATAATGATAATGGTGATGTGACCTTTTATAAGAAGGTATAATGATAATGGTGATGTGACCTTTTATTAGAAGGTATAATGATAATGATGATGTGACCTTTTATTACGTATAGAAGGCATAATGATAATGATGATGTGACCTTTTATAAGAAGGCATAATGATAATGATGATGTGACCTTTTATTACGTATATGGTTACATGAAACAAGCGCCATCACGATAGTGAAGCACGGTTAAGTTGCATAATGACGCGAAAATCTGTGGCGGTTAAGATTATTATAACTGATTCGTATTAAAGGACAAATATTGAATAGAATAGACAGTTTCGAGTATCCTGGCTCATTGATAACAAGCGATGGAGATATTATCAACAGATCAATAAATCATCTTTCATCAATAAATTAATATTTAAACACATGATTGAACTCATCTTAGTGTGCGTTAAGTTTCAGTATGACTAGAATCACCGTCTTAATGGACACTCTCTAATTACATATTTTATATGTATATATGACTATATTGTATGTATACACGACTATATTTTATGTATATATGATTACATTTTATGTATACACGATTATATTTTATGTATACACGACTATATATTATATATATGACTATATATTATGTATACACTACTAAATTTTATGTATACACTACTATATTTTATGTATATACGACTATATTTTATGTATAAACGACTAAATTTTATGTATACACGACTATGTATATATGACAATATTTTATGTATACATGACTATATTTTATGTATACACGATTATATTTTGTGTATACACGACTATATTTTTTGTGTATATATGACTATATTTTATATATATAACTATATTTTATGTATATATGACAATATTTTATATATATAACTATATTTTATGTATATATAAAATTATACGACTGTATTTTATGTATACACGACTATATTTTATGTATACACGACTATATTTTATGTATTCACGACTATGTTTTAGGCATATAGAACTATATTTTATATATACACGACTATATTTTATGTATATATGACTATATTTTATGTATATATGATTATATTCTATGTATCATCAAGTACCGGGTCTACTGGCGTAGGTGATCATGTCTCTCCACAACTTTCGATCTCGGCAGCTATTTATCATTTCTGTTGTTGACCTTCTGCCAAGCCATTCACTTAAACTGTCTGTTATTTTTTCTCTTTGCTTCCCTCTATCTCTTCGTCACTCAATTTTTCCAGCTGTTACAATATATTCCAGTTGTTCTCTTCTCATTACATGGCCAAAAAATGATGATTGTTTCTTCCTAACATTGGAAATTAGCTATCTTTTTGCTTTGGCCTCTCTCAGAACATCTTCATTACTCTTCTTAGCTGTCCAGTGTACTTTCAACATTCTTCTGTAAAACCACATTTCTACAGACTCCAGTGATTTTCTTGTCTGTTGTCCTATTGTCCATGATTCGCATCCATATGTTAAGACTGGCTCTACATAACATTTAAGAACTCTTTTTCTTGTTTCTATTGTCAAAAATGGATTGCATAGTATCTGCCTCATTTTTGGAAAGCTGATTTTGCCTGAGCCATTCTGCATCTCACCTCTTTTGTACATCTTCCGTCTGAGGTTAACAAAGTTCCCAAATATTTAAATTCATTTACCAGTTTTAATATTGTACCACTTGTCTTTATTTTGCACTGAGGTGATGACTTTTTCTTTGTTGTTACCATTACCTCTGTCTTTTTGCTATTAAGGCTGAGTCCGTTATTTGTGCTTTCTTTCACTATAATGTCCAACATTTCTTGTAACTCATTTTCACTCATAGCGATTAAGACTGTATCATCAGCATACCTTAGATTATTTATATTATGACCTCCAATTGTTATTCCAGGCATGTCCTTTATGTATCTTAAAATAATCTAACTATAAATATTAAACAAATCTGGTGACAGCACACAACCTTGTCTAACACCCTGTTTTATTGTTGAAACATTCACAATTGGTTTCCAGTTCTTATGGCCGATGTTTTTTGCTAGTACATGTTCTTTATTATTTTTATTCTATGTATATACGACTATATTTGTGTATATATTACTATATTTTATGTATATACAACTATATTTTATGTATATATGACTAAATTTTATGTATATATCCCTATATTTTATGTATATATGACTATTTTTATGTATAAACGACTATATGTTATGTATAAATGACTATATTGTATGTATATATGACTATATTTTATGTATATACGACTATATTTGGGCTACAGAAGAATGTTGAGAATACCATGGACAGCAAAGAAGAGTAATGAAGACGTTCTGAAAGAGGCCAAAGCAAAAATAGAGCTAATTTCCAATATTAGGAAGAAACAATCATCATTTTTTGGCCACGTATTGAGAAGAGACGCCCGTGCGCTGCCGGGGCTCGAAAGGGGAGTAAAGAATAGCGGCGCTGTACCCTACCAGGCATGTTCGTAAGAGGCGGGTAAGGAGGGTTAGGCATGGGACTGGCTATCCCATACTGTAAAAAAACAAGCCGATAAAACTTCACAAACATGGACAAGTCAAAGAGAGAAAAAGGCGAAGACGATGGCGCTGGATAAGACACACACTACGGAAGCCAACTGAGAGTATTATGAGTACTATGAGCAACGGGTCCTTTTTTGGAATTCCCAGGGGAAAAGACAAAGACGAAGACCAAGGAATTCTTGGAGAAGACAGATAGAAGCAGAGATGAAGATGATGGGGAAGACATGGAATGATCTTAAAAGAATGGCAAAAAACAGAACGACTTGGAATGTTTTTTGTTGAAGACCTGAGCTAAAAACGTAGAAGAAAAAGAATGAGAAGAGAATAGCTGTAATATATTGTAACAACTGGAAAAATCGAGGCACGAAGACATAGTGGGAAACAAAGAGAAAAGATACCAGACAGCTTAAGAGAATGGCTTGGCAGAAGGCCAACATCAGAAATGATAAATAACTGTCGAGATCGAAAGTTATGGTGAGACATGATCACCTACGCCAGCAGGCATAGTACTTGTTGATGATGAAGGCCTATATCTCATGTTTTTTTAGCTTCTATGGTAAATATATATAACTGCCACGAACACAAAAGAAATCAAACTACTCCACAAAGTATGGGATACAATAATCTCACACGTTGTTTTCATGAACATTTATCACATTATTGATGGTTGGTATCACATAAAACAACATGATATCACATTCAGCATCTCACAAGAAATGTCACAAGCAAGTGAAGGTCCGTCTTCCATTGACATCCATGTCTTGATTGACAGTAACAGATGGTGAAGCTTGGTTCTGTTCAGTATTTTAACCCTCAGCTTAGATAGCAACCATCGACCATCTCTTGTACACATTGATAGCGTCCATAACAACGGACGAGCACTGAATGGAATCTCTCTGTGAAGACCTTTTAAAGAAGGAATGAGAGAAACACAAGCAGACACAGGGTGAAGTTACTGACCGCGATCTCATTAACGAAACTCGAATACATATTTAATGTTGCCTTGGTTGCCAGCTCGATGTCCTAGAGTGATCGCTGCTCTCGTTAGTGACGGAGTTTATCAACTGAGCCGACTCAGGAAAGTAGCACCAACACAGAAGACATGTTTTCTAAAATGACAAATAAAGAATACAAATAACAAACGATATCACTTTATATCTGCTACCACAAAGTCGGTCCCAGAGATGCGATAAATGATGTTATTTTTACAATTGCATGAAAGGAAAGCTCTCCAAATTGATCAAGTAACTGCAAGGCCCAACTATCAATGATAGGAAAACTGTTTTGTAACGTGAAGGAGACAGAGCTAAAGAAACTAGTAGATCATCATCATCATGTACCATATCGTTTGGCCTATGTGATCATGTTCTTTCACAATTTTCTATCCACAGTAAAAAAAAAAAAAAAGTAAAGTAGCCCCGTCACGCCAAGTGGCGTATAGGGAAATACGATCTTAGTGACCCTATATTTTACAGACCTTCAGAACATGATTTTTGGGATAATGTGGTCGGTATTACGTCCGTGCTGCTTTACTTTCCCAGAAAAAAAATCCGGTACCCATTTAAGGCTGTGTGAACCCCAAGCCGTCGGTTGGGATCGAACCCTACCCCTTGTCCGTGGTAGTCCAGTTCACTAACCACTGAGCTATCGCGGCTACCTACAGTCATATAATGTATATATCATGACATCAAGCTATCCAGTATTTTCTCTCCTTGTCATCAGCAATCTCTCTTTCCCTGTATTTTGCCAGTTGTGACAAAGTATTCCAACTTTCTTCTTCTCATGGTGTGCCCGAAAAATGTTTTTTTTTCTTTCTGATGTTTTTCAGGAGCTCCCATTTTTGTTGGCCTCTTAGAGAAAGTCCTCGTTGGTCTTTTTAGCTGTCCAGCGAACTCTCAATCTCTACCTGAGAAATCTCATCTCCGTGGCCTCTAAATCGTGATCTCTTGTGTTTGTTGACTGTCCTAGAGTAGATAGAGGACTCAAATAATTGGAAGCAGGAACTAGAATGTTGATCTTGTTGTGATGTTGTCTTCAAGCGTAACAGATCACAGAGTTGCTGACCTACAGTCCATATCATCTCTCTGTCTCTGTCTGTCTCTCTCTCTCTCTCTCTCTCTCTCTCTCTCTCTCTCTCTGCAATCAAGACTCAATCAGAGTAGGATTCCAGACTCTCTCATGAAGTCATCTGTCTGTTTAATTGAATCGATTGCCCCATACAGTTTCTCTTACATGGAAGTGGGTGTGGACCACATTGCTCTTCTCAAGACTGTGTACTGGGGTCAATCCTGAAGAACATGTTGTGTAGTCATATTGTCCAGTGTACAGTGACATAGGCTGGTTGTACCTATTTTGAATTTGGTGAACATGTGATTTCTCATTCTATTGTGGCCAGTGCCAAGGCGAAGTATGATGACTTGATTCCTCCTTGATAGTTGGTGGTATCCGTCATTCTCGTTATGCTTCGGGTGTTCTCGTTTCCATTTTTCATGGACCTGACCTTTGAGGATGGATTTGGCTTCATCATAACTGAGAGGATAGTTCTCTTGTGGTAAACTCCCTCCCTCTTTAGCTAATTTGTCTGTGTGTTCGTTCCCGTGTATATTACAGTGTGATGGTATCCACTGAATGACTACTCTCTGGAAGTTATTGCATAGTTGGTCCAGGGTAGTTCTCAGTCATCTAGTTCATTGTTCTTGGGGCTTTTTAGAGCTGATAATACTGACAGTGCATCAGTCAGAATCACCAATTTATTGTGCATGTTATTTTTGTGTTGAGTAGCCAGTGTTGCATCATCTCTGATGGCCTCAGTTTCTGCTTTAAAGTTGTTTGAGAATTTCCCAGTAGCTATTGACTTGGTGATCTCGTCCTGATTATTCAGCGCCAAGAACACACCTCCCCCTCCATTTCTGGTGGCATTTGTAGCAGAGCCATCTGTGTATATGGAGCAAATGCTAGGTCGGGAGTGGAAGTTGTTTTCCATCTTCTTGAGTAGAAGGCTTGGGTTGGGGGGGGGGGGTGGGGGGGGGTCCTCCCTAGAGTTTATGAGGAATAGGTTCTTGTCTATTTCCCATTCTTCCACTTCTTCACCTCGAACATTGGAATCCTTATATCCCCATCTTTCAGAGTGGCTGTTAAAGTCTCCTACTACCAGACACTTTGATGGAGTTATATATAGATATCATCTTAATGTCACAGACTGTAGTCTATATCATCTTAATGTCACAGACTGTAGTCTATATCATCTTAATGTCACAGACTGTAGTCTATATCATCTTAATGTCACAGACTGTAGTCTATATCATCTTAATGTCACAGACTGTAGTCTATATCATCTTAATGTCACAGACTGTAGTCTATATCATCTTAATGTCACAGACTGTAGTCTATATCATCTTAATGTCACAGATCAGATTATAGTCTATATCATCTTAATGTCACAGACTGTAGTCTATATCATCTTAATGTCACAGACTGTAGTCTATATCATCTTAATGTCACAGACTGTAGTCTATATCATCTTAATATCACAGACTGTAGTCTATATCATCTTAATGTCACAGATTGTAGTCTATATCATCTTAATATCACAGACTGTAGTCTATATCATTTTAATGTCACAGACTGTAGTCCATATCATCTTAATGTCAAAGACTGTAGTCTATATCATCTTAATGTCACAGACTGTAGTCTATATCATCTTAATGTCACAGACTGTAGTCTATATCATCTTAATGCTACAGACTGTAGTCTATATCATCTTAATGTCACAGACTGTAGTCCATATCATCTTAATGTCACAGATTGTAGTCTATGTCATCTTAATGTCACAGACTGTGGTCTATATCATCTTAATGTCACAGACTGTAGTCTATATCATCTTAATGTCACAGATTGTAGTCTATATCATCTTAATGTCACAGATCAGATTGTAGTCTATATCATCTTAATGTCACAGATTGTAGTCTATGTCATCTTAATGTCACAGATTGTAGTCTATATCATCTTAATGTCACAGATTATAGTCTATACCATCTTAATGTCACAGATTGTAGTCTATATCATCTTAATGTCACAGATTGTAGTCTATGTCATCTTAATGTCACAGATTGTAGTCTATGTCATCTTAATGTCACAGACTGTAGTCTATATCATCTTAATGTCACAGATTGTAGTCTATATCATCTTAATGTCACAGATTGTAGTCTATGTCATCTTAATGTCACAGATTGTAGTCCATATCATCTTAATGTCACAGACTGTAGTCTATATCATCTTAATGTCACAGATTGTAGTCTATATCATCTTAATGTCACAGATCAGATTATAGTCTATATCATCTTAATGTCACAGATTGTAGTCTATATCATCTTAATGTCACAGATTGTAGTCCATATCATCTTAATGTCACAGACAGTAGTCCATATCATCTTAATGTCACAGACAGTAGTCCATATCATCTTAATGTCACAGATTGTAGTCTATATCATCTTAATGTCACAGATTGTAGTCTATATCATCTTAATGTCACAGACAGTAGTCCATATCATCTTAATGTCACAGATTGTAGTCTATATCATCTTAATGTCACAGACTGTAGTCTATATCATCTTAATGTCACAGATTGTAGTCTATATCATCTTAATGTCACAGACTGTAGTCTATATCATCTTAATGTCACAGATTGTAGTCTATATCATCTTAATGTCACAGACAGTAGTCATATCATCTTAATGTCACAGATTGTAGTCTATATCATCTTAATGTCACAGATTGTAGTCTATATCATCTTAATGTCACAGATTGTAGTCTATATCATCTTAATGTCACAGACTGTAGTCTATATCATCTTAATGTCACAGATTGTAGTCTATATCATCTTAATGTCACAGACTGTAGTCTATATCATCTTAATGTCACAGATTGTAGTCTATATCATCTTAATGTCACAGATTGTAGTCTATATCATCTTAATGTCACAGACTGTAGTCTATATCATCTTAATGTCACAGATTGTAGTCTATATCATCTTAATGTCACAGACAGTAGTCCATATCATCTTAATGTCACAGATTGTAGTCTATATCATCTTAATGTCACAGATTGTAGTCTATATCATCTTAATGTCACAGACAGTAGTCCATATCATCTTAATGTCACAGATTGTAGTCTATATCATCTTAATGTCACAGATTGTAGTCTATATCATCTTACGTAACACACACAACAATGGCTCTTCTTCTTCTTCCGCTTTCCTTCCTCATCTGCCTTTCAGCGTCGAGGGGAGATATAATTTGCGGTCTTTTGCTCTTCTGTTCGCCTCTGCTGCTGTTATGTTCCCTAGTGCTTCTAATATTCCATCGATCCATCTTTTTCGTGGTCGACCCTTGGGTCTGTTGTTCTCACAACGTTTGTTGAAGGCTCGTTGTGTTGTGTTTTGTTCTTTCTGCCTTGTCACGTGGCCGAACCATTTTATCTGTTGTTTCCTTATATATTCTATGGCTGGGGTTATTCCTAGATTTTTTCTCAGTTCTTCATTTCTGATCTTATCTCTCAGACTGTTTCCTGTCATTCGTCTAACACATTTCATCTCTGTAGAGGTTATTTTTATTATTGTTCTTGCATCTAGGGTCCAGGTCTGGCATTGGTAGCACAATGTTGGGATGAAGATTGTATTGTATAGTGCTCGTTTTGTCTCCAGAGTTATTTCCTTGTTGGACAATAGTGGTGATAACTGTCCGATGATTTGACAAGCTTTGTTGCATCTTGATTCTATCTCTGCTGTTTGGAAATTATCGTTTGTCATTAGACTTCCTAGGTATTTGAATTCCTCTACTTGTTTTAGTTGTCTGCCTTCTATTGTTATGTTGATGTTCTGTTTATTTTTGGCGACATTCATGACTTCTGTTTTGTTGATGTTGATTTTCATGTTGTATTTTGTTCCTAAGATGTTGAGTTTGTTTAAGTGTTCTTGTAGATCTTCTATTGTTTCATGTATTAGAACAATGGCTGCGCCCATAAAATTCCGATTACTCTAATAAATGGAGCCAACAACTCACGAAAAGATGATGCACAATCACTAAAGTGAAAACTTCGATTGTCTTGGCAGAACAGTCCATATTAATGAGTTGTAACATGTAAATAATGGGCATCAAACAATCCCAACGATGGCCTTGGAACAGCACTTAATGTGTTGACGCAAGCCCCATATCAACTCTAGACAGGGGAAGGTCGCATTCACAAAACGCGGCCTACATGAAGTAAGAACAAGCGTGGTACGAGAGACATTATAGTATGTTTAAAAGTTCAAATATGATATTGATATCTATACATATATTGTGATATTGGAGATATTGAGACATTGAGACATAGCCTTCAGTTCTTCGGTTCAACGACATAAGCAGTCCTATAGCAAACGTCAAAGTTAAGCAACTAAGACTCTTGACATCTGAAATATAGACTCTTGAGTAACTAATTACGCTATGAGCAAGGAAAAAAATGACACTAAAAACTCTAAGTAACTAACTAAACTAGAAACTCTGTATAACTAACTAAACTATAAACTCTCTAATATGTGAGGAACAATGTGGATTTGTGGAAGGAAAGGGCACCAATAATGCAATATACATCTTAAGAACATTGATAGAAAGATCTATAGAGGTAAAGAAAGATCTATATATGTGCTTTATAGACTACACGAAAGCATTTGACAAAGTAAAGCATGTGGAAATAATCAATATGCTGGAGAAATTAAACATTGATGGCAAGGATCTGCGAATCATAAAAAAACAGGTACTGGCAACAAACAGCAGCTATACGAATTAACAACCAAACAGGACAATTCCAATATATAAAGCAAGGAGTCAGACAAGGCTGTGTTCTGTCGCCGGATTTGTTTTCACTTTACAGCGAATATATTATGAGATCAATAGTAGACAAAAAAGGAATTGAAGCCAACGGTCACAACATAAATAATTTGCGATATGCGGATGACACAGTCTTAAGCAGAGACAGAGAATGAACTACAAGAAATGATAGACATAATAGTAAAAGAAAGCAACAGGAAAGGTCTCAGTCTGAATAGTAAGAAAACAGAAGTAAAGGTTATATCGAAGAAACAATCACCACCATCATGCAGTATAAAAATAAACGAGACAAATCTGAAACAAGTGCAACGTTTCAAATACTTGGGCACAATAATAACATCAGATGGGAGATGCACCACAGAAAAAAAAGCAGAATAGCTCAGGCCAAAATGGCATTTCAGAAAATGAAAAATATCTTATGCAACAAATCTATGTCAATAAAAATGAGAAAGAGAGTTCATCGGTGCTATATAGAACCAATTCTGACCTATCGAAGCGAATCATGGACAGTAGACAAACAAATGAAAAGACGATTAGAGGCCACAGAGATGGGATTTCTCAGAAGAATGTTGAAAGTTCCCTGGGCAGCGAAAAAGACCAATGAGAAAGTTCTCAAAGAGGCCAACACAAAAAGGGAGCTCTTAAAAAACATCAGAAAGATACAATCAACATTTTTCGGGCAAATCATAAGAAAAGGAAAGTTTGAATACTTGGTTACAACTGGCAAAATAAAAGGAAAGAGAGATCGCGGACGACAAAGATAGAAAATACTGGATAGCTTGGTGTCATGGCATGGAAAACAGTCAACAACAGAACTGATACGATGCACTGTGGATAGAAGATTGTGGAGGGACATGATCACCTACGCCAACCGGTATGGCACATGATGATGATGATAAACTGTGTATAATTAACTAAACTATAAACTGTGTATAATTAAATAAACTATAAACTGTGTATAACTAACTAAACTATAAACTGTGTATAACTAACTAAACTATAAACTCTGTATAACTAACTAAACTATAAACGGTGTATAATTAACTAAACTATAAACTGTGTATAATTAACTAAACTATAAACTGTGTATAACTAACTAAACTATAAACTGTGTATAACTAACTAAACTATAAACTGTGTATAATTAACTAAACTATAAACTGTGTATAACTAACTAAACTATAAACTGTGTATAACTAACTAAACTATAAACTGTGTATAATTAACTAAACTATAAACTGTGTATAATTAACTAAACTATAAACTGTGTATAACTAACTAAACTATAAACTGTGTATAACTAACTAAACTATAAACTGTGTATAATTAACTAAACTATAAACTCTGCATAACTAACTAAACCATAAACTGTGTATAATTAACTAAACTATAAACTGTGTATAACTAACTCAACTATAAACTGTGTATAACTAACTAAACTATAAACTTTGTATAACTAACTAAACTGTAAACTGTGTATAACTAACTAAACTATAAACTGTGTATAACTAACTAAACTATAAACTTTGTATAATTAACTAAACTATAAACTTTGAATAACTAACTAAACTATAAACTCTGTATAATTAACTAAACTATAAACTCTGTATAACTAACTAAACTATAAACTTTGTATAACTAAATAAACTATAAACTGTGTATAACTAACTAAACTATAAACTCTGTAAAATTAACTAAACTATAAACTGTGTATAACTAACTAAACTATAAACTGAGTATAACTAACTAAACTATAAACTGTGTATAACTAACTAAACTATAAATTGTGTATAACTAACTAAACTATAAACTGTGTATAACTAACTAAACTATAAACTGTGTATAACTAACTAAACTATAAACTGTGTATAACTAACTAAACTATAAACTGTGTATAACTAACTAAACTATAAACTGTGTATAACTAACTAAACTATAAACTGTGTATAACTAACTAAACTATAAACTGTGTATAACTAACTAAACTATAAACTGTGAGTAACTAGGATTCTCATAAAGCACATTCATCATGACTGACACTAGCACTTTACCTGCGTCATCACAATCATGGAGACACAATAACTTGCAATAAAAGAAGACATGTTTGGCAGCACTCCCACGCGTCGGACATTACCACTCATTGATTAAGTCCACAAACCTGCCACGCTATTATCGCCCTCTCATTGTTATCGGCAGTTGCCCTCTCCTCGTGGCCCTCGACTTTGTGCTCGCGGTAACACACACGCCGCGCGGTGGCTCGACGGTACACAGGCACGTGCATTGATTGACAACGCCTTCTTGAAGACTGCACGCGCAGATTAATCTACCTCGTTGTTTCTTGTGTCAGAAATAAGTGCTTTCATTGCACTATCTCTCAATCATCTCTCTTTCTCTCTCGTTCAGATATATTGACTATCACGACAGGTTACCGTACTTTCTATTGGTTACCCATGTAAGGTTGATATGTTGACTGTCACGACAGGTTACCGTACTTTCTATTGGTTACCCATGTAAGGTTGATATGTTGACTGTCACGACAGGTTATCCATGTAAGGTTGATATGTTGACTGTCACGACAGGTTACCGTACTTTCTATTGGTTACCCATGTAAGGTTGATATGTTGACTGTCACGACAGGTTACCGTACTTTGCCAGATTCTGACACCAATGAGAAAGTTAGGACGACATCTTGAAGACGTGTCAGCCTGTAGACAAACATTGGCCACTTTCGAGAATTGAACCGTCACCCTCTCCTCTTTGCACGATTCTCACGGCCATCTATAGCAGTCCTACATGCCTCCTTCTTCTCAGTGACGATTGCAGGGCAAACCGTCGATCACTACGCTGCACACACGCACGCATGCACACATAAAGGTAAAGGTCAAGTACGAGACTTGAATCGACGTCTTAGCGCGCGAGTTTTCACCCATATGTGCTCGGCCGCCTATCCAGGAGTGTTCGGAGACTTCTGGATAGTGTCGCTTCAAGCATTGAAACTCACGATGCAAGGTGGCATTCCTCACCTTCCCAGAGTGCTACACTGGTACCCATTTCTGCCAGGGACAGGGTCGAAAGCAGGGGTATTGTTGTTTTTTTTTTCCAACCACGAGTACAACTGACACTGCTCCCAGTGGAAATCGAACACGGGTTGTCCGAACGTCGGTGGTCCAGTCGGGTTGTCCGAACGTCGGTGGTCCAGTCGAGTGGTTTTCCCAACTAGGCTATCGAGGACCCCAGCCATCTATAGTAGTCCTACATGTCTCCCTTCTTCTCTGTGACGACTGCGAGGCCCAACCGTCGACCAGTTCGCTATACACACGCACGCTTGCACATAATACAAACTATAGTACAGCTTACCTGGCAATCCTCAAGAAAAATTCACCAAACACAATAAAGACTATGACAACCTCGAACGTATCTCATTACATTAGATATCCTCCATATATATGGTGTGTTTATATAGTTTCAAATTTAGGGAAATCACTTGTGGAAAATCAAGTTATCACTGACAACAAATACGTTTGTCGTAGTGTCATATTCTGAATGGAAGGACATGTTCTAGAAGTTGGTTGTTTTCTTTCTATTCCTGAATAAAGACGGTGTCTGCGAGTTATCAAGCGTGATAACTGTGTCCGGATTGATCTATTGTGTCAAACATGGAGGGCGCGTGCTTGTGGCAGCATGTCACACACATCACAGGTAAATTGTTGTGATAACAGTTTTATGTACGTGACAGGTGAGTCTATTTCTGGGTGATTGATTACCGCAGCCACGAGGAACTAAAAGAACTACATCAATCGTGTCTTCTCCTGGATGCCGATACTGGTGCGTGCTGTGTTTGTGTGTTACTTGTATGTAGAACTAATGTGTTGAGTTTTACATGTGGATTCTTCTTCTCTCTTTACACATTTGCCTTTCAGCGTCGAAAGGAGATCTAATTTGCGGTCTTTTCCTCGTCCGTTCTGCTGATGTTATGTTTCCTAGTGTTTTTCTAATATTCCACCAATCCATTTTTTCCATGCTCGACCTTTGGGTCTGGTGTTCTCACAACGTCTATTGAAGGCTCGCTGTGTTGTGTTTTGATGTTTCTGCCCTATCACGTGAACAAACCAAGTTGTTTCTTTATGTATTTTATGGTGGGAATTATGCTTGGTTTTGTTTCTCAGTTCTTCATTTCTGATCTTATCTTTCAGACTGTTTCCTGTCATTCGTCTAACACATTTCATCTCTGTAGAGGTTATTTTTCTTATTATTTTTGAGTCTAGAGTCCAGGACTGGAATTGGTAGCACAAGGTTGGATAGATATACCACATCTGTTTTTGTAATTTACCTGTGTGATTCTTTTGTTGACTCCATGCATGACTGACGCTTGCATGTAGAGGATTGTTTGTTGAGTTTGTGACTGAGAAAATAACATTTCAGAAAATGATAAATCACTTGTGCAACAAATCTATGTCAATAGAAGTATGAATGAGAGTTCAGCCGTGTTGTTAGGAGCCAATTTTTACCTGTGGAAGTGAATCATGGACAGTTGACAAACTAATGAAAAAACGTTTATAGGCCACAGAGATGGGATTTCTCAGATGAATGTTGAGAGTTCCCTGCACAACTAAAAAGCTATCACATTCTCAAGGACATTCCCAAAGTGGCCAACGCATAAAAAGGGAGCTCCTAAGAAACATCAGAAAGAAACAATCGACATTTTTCGGGCACATCAAGAGAAGAGGAAAGTTGGAATACTTGGTTACAACTGGCAAAATACATGGTAAATGAAATCGGGGACGACAGAGAGAAGATACAAGATATCTTTGTGATATGGCAGGGAAACAGTCAACACAATTGATACGATGCACTGCGGATAGAAGATTCTGAGACATGATCGCCTACGCCAACCGACATGGCACACGATGATGATTGAAACTCGTGCTTGAGTGCACGGACAGGTCGGCCATTGATAACTGACCGTTCACGTCAGGAACAAGAAGTGGTCACGTTCCTTATCCACTTTACCACGGTGACCGTGACATGATAGAAGAGGGCAGGCAAACCCGGTACATAGATAAGTGTGTCACGAAGTGTCTCCTCCGACGAGGAGAAAACATACCACGCAAATGTCGATGGAAACAAATATTCATATGTGGGTGTTTGTATGTGGATGTTTGTTTGTGGATGTTTGTGCGTGGGTGTTTGTATGTGGGCGTTTGTATGTGGAGTTTGTTTGTGATGGTTATTTATAATGTTAACATATGGATGTGAATCATGGACAATATTACAGCAGACAAGAAAATCACTGAAGGCTGTAGAATTGTGGTTGTACAAAGAATGTTGAGAATACCATGGACAGCTAAGAAGAGTAATGAAAACGTCCTGAAAGAGGTCAAAGCAAAAAGAGAGCTAATTTCCAATATTAGGAAAAAACAATCATCATTTTTTGGCCATGTAATGAGAAGAGATCAACTGGAATATATTGTAACAACTGGGAAAATTGAGGGACGAAGAGATAGAGGGAAGCAAAGAGAAAAGATACCAGACAGCTTAAGAGAATGGCTTGGCAGAAAATCAACAACAGAAATGATAAATAACTGTCGTGATCGAAAGTTGTGGAGAGACATGAACATCTACGCCAGCAGACATGGTACTTGATGATGATGATGTATAATGTTTGTATGCGAGGTTTGGTCATAACATTTATATGTACAGAGTATGTGTGCTGTTTGTACGGAGTACTCATAAACTCAGTACACATCCAGACACCTGTATGACACAATGTGGAACGCTCCAGTTAGAGGACTCTATAACATCTGTACATGTCCCACTGCCATCAATCTCCAGTTCATTACCAACTGGTTCATTGAACAATGCCAGATATGGAATCCTGAACTGTGTTTGGGATGAACACGACGGGACGTGTCGCACATAGCATCGGGTGTTCCATTCTATGTCAACAATCGTTGTCATTTTCTGTCAATCTCTATCAGTCTCTGTCAATCTCTGTTAATCTCCGTCAATCTCTCTCAATCTGTATCAGTCTCTGTCAATCTTTATCAATATCTGTCAATCTCTCACACTAGTTATCACTCTTTATCAATCTCTGTCAATCTTTATCAATCTCTGTCAATCTTTATCAATCTTTGTCAATCTTTATCAATCTCTGTCAATCTCTCTCAATCGTTATCACTCTTTATCAATCTCTGTCAATCTTTATCAATCTCTGTCAATCTTTATCAATCTCTGTCAATCTTTATCAATCTTTGTCAATCTTTATCAATCTCTGTCAATCTCTGTCAATCTCCGTCAATCTCTCTCAATCGTTATCAATCTCTGTCAATCTTTGTCAATCTTTATCAATCTCTGTCAATCTCTCTCAATCGTTATCAATCTCTTGATGAGATGAAGGTCTGATATTTCTCCAACTTCTCTTCTGTTAGAGACAAGTCACGGCTGCTAGTTTTAATCTCAATGTGACACTTTTAGTTATAACCATAAAAACGTTGCTCCGAATGAAGATGTCCCGAAAAAAACTACATTCCACCTATTCTAGGATTGGCATTTTTTAGGAGTGGTTCAAATTTGGGACACTGAACAAAGATATGGTTGATATTTGATTCCAGTAACATTTATGAAAAGAAATATTTCAAAAAGTGACGCTTTCAGGTGTAAAGTAATCATAGTTGAACCACAAATGTTGTGACAGTTTCAGTTATAGCGTCCCTTGTTATCATTTGTAATGTTCTATAGCGTCCCTTGTTATTATTTGTAATGTTGTATAGCGCTCTTATTATTATTTGTAATGTTCTATAGCGTCCCTTGTTATCATTTGTAATGTTCTATAGCGTCCCTTGTTATTATTTGTAATGTTCTATAGCGCTCTTATTATCATTTGTAATGTTCTATAGCGTCTCGTGTTATCAATTGTAATGTTCTATAGCGTCTATTGTGACCATTTATAATGTTCTATAGCGTCCCTTGTTATCATTTGTAATGTTCTATAGCGTTCATTGTTAACATTGTAATGTTCTATAGCATTTCTTGTTATGATTTGTAATGTTCTATAGCGTCCCTTGTTATCATTTGTAATGTTCTATAGCGTCCCTTGTTATCATTTGTAATGTTCTATAGCGTTCCTTGTTATTATTTGTAATGTTCTATAGCGTCCCTTGTTATTATTTGTGATGTTCTATAGCGTCCCTTGTTATCATTTGTAATGTTCTATAGCGTCCCTTGTTATTATTTGTAATGTTCTATAGCGTCCCTTGTTATTATTTGTAATGTTCTATAGCGTCCCTTGTTATTATTTGTAATGTTCTATAGCGTCCCTTGTTATTATTTGTAATGTTCTATAGCGCTCTTATTATCATTTGTAATGTTCTATAGCGTCTCGTGTTATCAATTGTAATGTTCTATAGCGTCTATTGTGACCATTTATAATTTTCTATAGCGTCCCTTGTTATCTTTTGTAATGTTCTATAGCGTTCCTTGTTAACATTGTAATGTTCTATAGCATTTCTTGTTATGATTTGTAATGTTCTATAGCGTCCCTTGTTATTATTTGTAATGTTCTATAGCGTCCCTTGTTATCATTTGTAATGTTCTATAGCGTCCCTTGTTATCATTTGTAATGTTCTATAGCGTCCCTTGTTATCATTTGTAATGTTCTATAGCGCTTTTTGTCATCATTTGTAATGTTCTATAGCGTATCTTGATATCATATGTAATGTTCTATAGCGTCTCTTGTTATCATTTGTAATGTTATATAGCGTTTCTTGCGATCATTTATAGTTTCCTATTGCATATCTTGTGATCATTTGTAATGTTTTATAGCGTCTATTGTGACCATTTGTTCTATTTATCCAATGTTCTATAGCAGAATGATACTCAAGTCATGTTGCCAGAGCTGAGAGAATTTATCAAGACTACTAAAACATCAGCCACAAACAGCTGTGAAGAAACCATTATCAGACAACACTGGATACTGAGTTCTGGTGGTGAAACATGGACAATGTGTGGAAGCGCCGTTATGCAAGAAACGGTGAACTAACCAACCTGACACATGCGTCCTTCCACAAGGTGACCCCAAAAATGTTGGTTACTATGGTAACAGAACTTGATCTCGAGCTCACCGGAGATCACAGATAACGACACATGCACGAGTATGTTTCACTTCTATGAGGAGGTACGTTCCATCCATATAGAAATATGTACCATGATGTTATATACACATACGTCTATATGAAACTATCAAATACATCATATAAGAATTTGTTTTTTTATTAAAATAGGAAAAAAGGCGTTTTCTAAAAATTAAACGTTTTTAACAGAAGTAAAATGTCAAATCTGTGTTTAATTAAAAACACGGTAAAGAATCAAACTTTACAAAAAATAAAACATGCCTGTATTTATTAATAAGATGGAAATGAAATTTACATTTCGTAAATAAAGTACATTATTCCAAATTACAACTCTTGAGTTTTTATGTTCGTTTCCATTTTCTCGTGATAATTTGACCACTTTTGAGCACGAGTTCACATATTTGACATGTTTGTTGTACAAGGAACGTTCCCAAATCGCTGTCAATCAAAGCAAGTGGAGAGGGGTTTATAAAATATGGGAATAAAGAGTGGTAAAATGTGAGGCTGAGAAAAGAAAACGCCGACCATAGATTGATAGCATGTGTAAGTGAGACGCTGCGGAGAGTTGGCTAGAACTAAAAACGGTGAGGTGCAGACTGATTAGTGCTGGTTTGTTCATTTGGTAGACAACTTCAGTCATGTTCTGCCTAAAAGTAATGGAGGGAATAAAACGTATGTCTTAACACTAGTGTATGTGTGGACGTTACATAAAGATATGAGAGAACAGTATGTGTAAAACGTTTTTTTTTTACGGATATGACAATAATTTGAAATGGTGCCAAAATGTAGGGTGTTATAAAAGGAATATAGTGTCCTTAAAACATGTAGGATTAACACAATGATGGGCTAAGAGCTTCTTCTTCTTCTTTTTCTTGTCTCTTTTCACTGATACCTAAAAGGTGTCGTGGTTTATATCATTTGTCGTTCTTGTGCTGCTCGAATTGTCTGAATTAGTGATTTTCCTTTGTTGTTACATGTCTCTGTCACTGCATCTATCCATCTTCTTCTGGGTCTTCCTCTTAGTCTTTTTCCGTGCATTCTCGAGAAGAACGCCCTTGATGGTGATTGGTGCGGATTCATTCTGACCAGGTGGCCAAACCATTTAAATTGTTGTTGTTCTATATATTCTTGACAGGGGGCTAAGAGCTGGTGTAGCAAAATACTAAAACACAATACTAGTGTTACCAAGACAATTGTATGACATAAGAAAATACTAAAAATACACAATACCAGTGTTACCAAGAAAAAATATATGACATAAGAAAATACTAAAATAGCAGCGTTACAAAGAAAGATATTACCCTGACAATACATGTGTTACAACAACAACAAAAAGAAAACGTTGGAATGCAAAAGACAATGTTAGGCTATCTAAAATGTGAGCCAAGCAGTTAACATGTAATCAAACTAAAATACGGATGTTCTAAACAGCATGTGAACAAACTAATATATGGATGTTCTAAACAGCATGTAATCAAACTAAAATACGGATGTTCTAAACAGCATGTGAACAAACTAATATATGGATGTTCTAAACAGCATTTGACCAAACTAAAATACGGATGTTCTAAACAGCATGTAATCAAACTAAAATACGGATGTTCTAAACAGCATGTAATCAAACTAAAATACGGATGTTCTAAACAGCATGTAATCAAACTAAAATACGGATGTTCTAAACAGCATGTGAACAAACTAATATATGAATGTTCTAAACAGCATGTGACCAAACTAAAATACGGATGTTCTAAACAGCATGTAATCAAACTAAAATACGGATGTTCTAAACAGCATGTGAACAAACTAATATATGGATGTTCTAAACAGCATGTGACCAAACTAAAATACGGATGTTCTAAACAGCATGTGAACAAACTAATATACGGAAGTTCTAAACAGCATGTGACCAAACTAAAATACGGATGTTCTAAACAGCATGTGAACAAACTAATATACGGATGTTCTAAACAGCATGTGACCAAACTAAAATACGGATGTTCTAAACAGCATGTGAACAAACTAAAATACGGATGTTCTAAACAGCATGTGACCAAACTAAAATACGGATGTTCTAAACAGCATGTGACCAAACTAAAATATGGATGTTCTAAACAGCATGTGACCAAACTAAAATACGGATGTTCTAAACAGCATGTGACCAAACTAAAATATGGATGTTGTAATCAATTAGCGTGTGACGAAATCATGGTGACTGTTGTCAAAATATTGAAGGGCTTGTCGGAAAGATGGTGGAGTCTACAAATAAAATCAAATTGATGCAAACATAAAGGAGTGTATCATAAAGGAAGAGTGTATCATAAAGGAAGAGTGTATCATAAAGGAAGAGTGTATCATAAATGAAGAGTGTGTCATAAGGAAGAGTGTGTCATAAAGGAAGAGTGTATCATAAAGGAAGAGTGCATCATACAGGAAGAGTGTATCATAAAGGAAGAGTGTGTCATAAAGGAAGAGTGTGTCATAAAGGAAGAGTGTATCATAAAGGAAGAGTGTGTCATAAAGGAAGAGTGTATCATAAAGGAAGAGTGTATCATAAAGGAAGAGTGTATCATAAAGGAAGAGTGTATCATACAGGAAGAGTGTATCATAAAGGAAGAGTGTATCATAAAGGAAGAGTGTATCATAAAGGAAGAGTGTATCATAAAGGAAGAGTGTATCATACAGGAAGAGTGTATCATACAGGAAGAGTGTATCATAAAGGAAGAGTGTGTCATAAAGGAAGAGTGTATCATAAAGGAAGAGTGTGTCATAAAGGAAGAGTGTATCATAAAGGAAGAGTGTATCATAAAGGAAGAGTGTATCATAAAGGAAGAGTGTATCATACAGGAAGAGTGTATCATAAAGGAAGAGTGTATCATAAAGGAAGAGTGTGTCATAAAGGAAGAGTGTATCATAAAGGAAGAGTGTGTCATAAAGGAAGAGTGTATCATAAAGAAAGAGTGTATCATAAAGGAAGAGTGTGTCATAAAGGAAGAGTGTGTCATAAAGGAAGAGTGTATCATAAAGGAAGAGTTTATCATAAAGGAAGAGTGTGTCATAAAGGAAGAGTGTGTCATAAAGGAAGAGTGTGTCATAAAGGAAGACTGTGTCATAAAGGAAGAGTGTGTCATAAAGGAAGAGTGTGTCATAAAGGAAGAGTGTGTCATAAAGGAAGACTGTGTCATAAAGGAAGACTGTGTCATAAAGGAAGAGTGTATCATAAAGGAAGCGTGTATCATAAAGGAAGACTGTGTCATAAAGGAAGAGTGTGTCATAAAGGATGACTGTGTCATAAAGGAAGACTGTGTCATAAAGGAAGAGTGTGTCATAAAGGAAGAGTGTGTCATAAAGGAAGACTGTGTCATAAAGGAAGAGTGTGTCATAAAGGAAGAGTGTGTCATAAAGGAAGAGTGTGTCATAAAGGAAGACTGTGTCATAAGGAAGAGTGTGTCATAAAGGAAGAGTGTGTCATAAAGGAAGACTGTGTCATAAAGGAAGAGTGTATCATAAAGGAAGACTGTGTCATAAAGGAAGAGTGTGTCATAAAGGAAGAGTGTGTCATAAAGGAAGAGTGTGTCATAAAGGAAGAGTGTGTCATAAAGGAAGAGTGTATCATAAAGGAAGACTGTGTCATAAAGGAAGAGTGTGTCATAAAGGAAGACTGTGTCATAAAGGAAGAGTGTATCATAAAGGAAGACTGTGTCATAAAGGAAGAGTGTGTCATAAAGGAAGACTGTGTCATAAAGGAAGAGTGTGTCATAAAGGAAGAGTGTGTCATAAAGGAAGAGTGTGTCATAAAGAAAGAGTGTATCATAAAGGAAGAGTGTATCATAAAGGAAGAGTGTATCATAAAGGAAGAGTGTATCATAAAGGAAGAGTGTATCATAAAGAAAGAGTGTATCATAAAGAAAGAGTGTGTCATAAAGGAAGAGTGTATCATAAAGGAAGACTGTGTCATAAAGGAAGAGTGTGTCATAACGGAAGAGTGTGTCATAAAGGAAGAGTGTGTCATAAAGGAAGAGTGCATCATAAAGGAAGAGTGTATCATAAAGGAAGAGTGTGTCATAAAGGAAGAGTGTATCATAAAGAAAGAGTGTGTCATAAAGGAAGAGTGTATCATAAAGGAAGACTGTGTCATAAAGGAAGAGTGTGTCATAACGGAAGAGTGTGTCATAAAGGAAGAGTGTGTCATAAAGGAAGAGTGTATCATAAAGGAAGAGTGTATCATAAAGGAAGAGTGTGTCATAAAGGAAGAGTGTATCATAAAGGAAGAGTGTATCATAAAGGAAGAGTGTGTCATAAGGGAAGAGTGTATCATAAAGAAAGAGTGTATCATAAAGGAAGAGTGTGTCATAAAGGAAGAGTGTATCATAAAGGAAGAGTGTATCATAAAGAAAGAGTGTATCATAAAGGAAGAGTGTGTCATAAAGGAAGAGTGTATCATAAAGGAAGAGTGTATCATAAACAAAAAGTGTATCATAAAGGAAGAGTGTATCATAAGGGAAGAGTGTATCATAAACAAAAAGTGTATCATAAAGGAAGAGTGTATCATAAGGGAAGAGTGTATCATAAACAAAAAGTGTATCATAAAGGAAGAGTGTATCATAAGGGAAGAGTGTATCATAAACAAAGAGTGTATCATAAAGAAAGAGTGTATTGTAAAGGAAGAGTGTATCATAAGGGAAGAGTGTATCATAAAGAAAGTGTGTATCATAAAGAAAGAGCGGGAGGTTATTCAGTGAAAATTTGCCGAGTTGAAGGAAGAGTGTATCAAAAGTAAAAATAAAGGGTTTATTAAAAACAATGAAGGTTTTACACAGAAGAGAGATGCAAGTGATAAGCAAACAAAACATTTTGTTTTTCAAGAAAAGCTGATTTGCTAACGCACGCACCTGTTACTTATGCGTTAATTTCGTGCATTTACACACTCACATTTACACACTCACATTTACACACTCACATTTACACACTCACATTTACACACTCACATTTACACACTCACATTTACACACTCACATTTACACACTCACATTTACACACTCACATTTACACACTCACATTTACACACTCACATTTACACACTCACATTTACACACTCACATTTACACACTCACATTTACACACTCACATTTACACACTCACATTTACACACTCACATTTACACACTCACATTTACACACTCACATTTACACATGGAACAAAACGAATAAATCTCTTTAAATCCTGTAAACGCTTTATCAAGTCAAAAATACATGGCAGAAATTGAGGTCTTGAATGTTAAGTAAATGGATATCACGGAAGTAACAGAGAGAGAGAGAGAGAGAGATTGACATGTACAGATGAAACAACGGTTTAATTTAAACGATTATGAGAAACATATATGGGGTCAATTTTTTATTAATTATTTCACTCTAATAACATTATTTTTTTCTTCATCAGGCGTTATGTAACTTCTCTTCATCAGGCTTTATGTAACTTCTCTTCATCAGGCTTATTGTACCTTCTCTTCATCAGGCTTCTTGTACCTTCTCTTCATCAGGCATCATGTAACTTCTGTAACTGTAATGAATGTTTAAATATGTGGGCTTCAGCTAAGACTGGACGCCTACTCTACAGATATCAAACAAAACCAGACCCCCTCGACCCTGTGCGGGAGCTGAAGGAAGGGATCAAAGCCTGATATTCCAGATGATAACAGGCCATGCTCCTACCAATCAACACCTGAGCAGAATAAAAACACAACATGATCCAATCTGCAGACACTGCCGCCAACAATCTGAGACAGTAGATCACCTGCTACTACACTGTCCCCATTTACAAAACCGACGGAGCATGTTACTCCCACTACTTCCATCCATCAATAGCACACTGTACTCTGCAGCTGTACAACTGAGAAGGACCTGCGCCTTCATGCGAGAGGCATTAAGCTGTAAAGAGCTCATATCTCACGGCTAACAAGGGGATTAAGTCAAGTCAAGTCATCAGGCTTCTTGTGACTTCTCTTCACCAGGCTTCAAGTATTTCTCTTCACCAGGCTTCTTATAACTTCTCTTCATCAGGCTTCTTATAACTTCTCTTCATCAGGCTTCTTATAACTTCTCTTCATCAGGCTTCTTGTGACTTCTCTTCATCAGGCTTCTTATAACTTCTCTTCATCAGGCTTCTTGTGACTTCTCTTCATCGCACATCATCTCATTCATCACCTGCCTGTCACGTCATCACCGTGCTTGTTACTTTATCACATGACTGTCACGTAATCACTCATCCTGTCACGTCATCACCCTGCCTGTCACTTCGTCACCCATCCGGTCACTTCATCACCCAACCTGTCATTTCATCATCTACCCTCTCACATCATCACTCATCTTTTCACATCCTCACATACCCTCTCACATCATCACATACCCTCTCAAATCATCACCCATCCTCTCACATCATCACCCATCCTCTCACATCATCACATACCCTCTCACATCATCACATACCCTCTCACATCATCACATACCCTCTCACATCATCACATACCCTCTCACATCATCACCCATCCTCTCACATCATCACCCATCCTCTCACATCATCACTCATCCTCTCACATCATCACCCACCCTCTCACATCATCACCAATCCTCTCACATCATCACCCATCCTCTCACATCATCACCCATCCTCTCACATCATCACCCACCCTCTCACATCATCACCCATCCTCTCACATCATCACCCACCCTCTCACATCATCACTCATCCTCTCACATCATCACCCACCCTCTCACATCATCACCAATCCTCTCACATCATCACCCACCCTCTCATATCATCACCCACCCTCTCACATCATCACCCATCCTCTCACATCATCACCCACCCTCTCACATCATCACCCATCCTCTCACATCATCACCCACCCTCTCACATCATCACCCACCCTCTCACATCATCACCCACCCTCTCACATCATCACCCACCCTCTCACATCATCACCCATCCTCTCACATCATCACTCATCCTCTGCTGCTCACAGATGTAGCTCTTTTTGTTCATCAGTTTGGCTGATTTTTGTTTATAAACTTGGTGGATTTTATTTATAAATTTGGCCGATTTTTAAAACAAACCTGTCTGATTTTGTTCATAATTTGGCTTATTTTGTTTGTAAACATGGTTGATTTTATTTATTAATTTGGCTGATTTTGTTTTGAAACTTTGTTGAGTTTGTTCACAGCTTAACTAAACTTATGGACTCCCTTGACATTGATGGGTCAAGCTTTTGGTGCCTAGATATTCTCCCTCCAAGGCCTCCACACCGCGGCACAACCTGCCCCAGGTATTGTATCGGAAGACTGCCCAGACACGTGGTTCAATTCCAGTCTTTGTATTGGCTGCTCATTGTTCGTTATGACGTCAGCATTTATATCGGGGACTCCACGATTTCCTCTGCAGCATGAACCACTCATTGACTGTCCTTCTGGTCCTACATCGTCTCCTCTACGTGCCCTACTAATTATGAAGGAATTATTATTGATGTCTACTTTAGCAGCTGCTGTTTGACACTCGCAATTTGGCGAGCAGTCTCTTCGACTCAAGTCTAGTACGCGACCATATTTATGCATACAATGAAACACATGTTCATCACTTGAAGTGGGATTCCCCATTAAATCGGAAACACTCCGTGACCTTTCTATTTCTGATCGACACATGAGATCACTTGTTGGGGATACCCCAATGTGCTGTTTTCTCTCAGTTAAGGGGTCGTAACTCGGTATTCCTTCAGTGCTTGCTTCAACAACGGAGTTCACTCCCTGTAATCGAGTCGCTAAGACGCAGTTAACGGAAGACGGTGAACTGCGAGCCTCATGTCCACTGTTCATCTTGTGACACATTTGGTCACTACGCTCATTGTGTACCTGATGGCACTGCCCTAGCGACTCTCTCCAATGCTCTGTCGGGCAGGGACTGTGGCTGACTTTATGGTCGCTAAATTTACGACTAGCATTGTTGTACGATGCAGCCTGTAGAATATGATGATCCATGTTCTTCTTGTTTGTACAATAATGACTAGTGCCATCTAGAACATTTGGCGATGGACATTCTAAGATATCTGGAACATTGGGCGAAGGATGATTAAGGATATCTGGAACATTTGTAAATACTTGGCGTGGAAGGTCTAAAATACCTGGAGATATTTCCCGGGAGTTATCAAGAAATGTTGAAGGCTGGCAGTGATGTGTGGATTGTGTGGCAATTTTTGAACATTGATATCTGGGACGTTGAACGATGTTTGTCTGTGGATATCCGGAGCTTTCAACGGTGTTTGTCTGTGGATATCCGGAGCTTTCAACGGTGTTTGTCTGTGGAAATCTTGAGCATTTGGCGACAGTTCATCGTAGATAATTGGAACATTTGATGATATTTTGCAGTGGATATCTGGAACATTTGACGACGATTGATTTTGGATATCTGGAACATTTGACGACGATTGATTTTGGATATCTGGAACATTTGACGACGATTGATTAGGGAGATTCGGACAAAACTGGACATCTGATGACAGGAAATGAGACTGACCTCCGGCATTCTGCTGAACCGGAAACCTTGTTATAACTTGACCCTGAAACAAGGGGAAGCAATTCGGTGAAACCCTGGTTGGAGTGTTACTCGTGGTTTGTTGCTGTGGAACACTTCCTTGCCATGGAAGAGTAGAACTAGAACATTCTCTGTTCATCATTTCCGGGAACTCGCTGTTGATCGTGAAAGCAGCCGGACTATTTGTTGGCTTTAACAGGACGGGCGTAGGGATAAGTGTGAATGTGTTCTGTATAGCGGGGAATGTTGGGTAGGGAACTATATTTTGTGGAAGAGATTGAGAAAATGTTGTGCTTCGGTCCACTAAAATAAGAATACTCCCAGGGCAGGTAAAGATCACTGACCTCCCAGCATGGTTGGTGGGTGTAGTAGGTAGAGTTGCTGTGACGGTGTTAACTGTGAGGGTATCTTGAAGAGGACTGAATTCTTCTGGAGGACTCAAGCGATTGGTAGCAACTTGTTCTCCTGGTGATTCTGTGACGCGTGGATCCAAAGTAGTCGATGTTTTCTCATTCCAGCATACATTGTTGTCATGGTAACCGTGTGCATCGTTTTCCTGGAAACCGTGTGTGTGTTCGTGAAAAGCTGTTGTTGAATTACACAAGTCCGGTGACGATGTCTGACCTCCAGGCGGTGTTGACAGATTGACTGACATATCGTTACGGTCTGATCCAATAGAAGGAGAGCATGTCAACTCTGTTGAAGACACAGCTTCAACCTGTGACTGGTCTCTGCATTCGCTAACCTCAATCTCTGGGAAACCACCACCTTTCTGGGTGGACAGATTAGGTTCATTTCCATGATCTAACTTTAGCTTCTTATGAGAAGCTGAACTGTCATGAAGGGCCCCTTGCGTCGATGTGACAGAGCTTCCGGCAGTGCGTTTGCTCAAGTCTTCTCTTGTTGCAGGATTCCGCAGCATCTTCCTGCAATGATTGGTTAGGTTCTGCATGACGTCGATATCTGCCATGTCCTGCTGGGATGTCATGAACTGTAATATTTCATGAACACACTTCTCTACCCCTAGCTCGTAAGCAGTTTGCAAAAACGAGGACGATGAAGCTGAAAATGAAAAGAGATGAAATAGAGGAAGGGAAATAACATAAGACATTCAAAGTACATATTTAACATTGTCCTTCCATCTATTTCATCTTCTATCTCGTGTCTGTTGGTACATGTTGACAAGCTACTATATGTTTATTGCTTTCAATAACAACATTCTGACACACAATGAGCTGTTCGTGTGGTCAGTACTCGTATATGAGGGGGTAAAGACAACATTCTGACATATGATGAGCTAGTCACATGATTAGTACTTGTATATGAGGGGGTAAAGACAACATTCTGACACATGATGAGCTAGTCACATGGTTAGTACTTGTATATGAGGGGTAAGACAACATTCTGACACATGATGAGCTGGTCACATGATTAGTACTTGTATATGAGGGGTAAAGACAACATTCTGACACATGATGAGCTGCTCACATGGTTAGTACTTGTATATGAGGGGGTAAAGACAACATTCTGACACATGATGAGCTAGTCACATGGTTAGTACTTGTATATGAGGGGTAAAGACAACATTCTGACACATGATGAGCTAGTCACATGATTAGTACTTGTATATGAGGGGTAAAGACAACATTCTGACACATGATGAGCTAGTCACATGATTAGTACTTGTATATGAGGGTAAAGACAACATTCTGACACATGATGAGCTGGTCACATGATTAGTACTTGTATATGAGGGGTAAAGACAACATTCTGACACATGATGAGCTAGTCACATGGTCAGTACTCGTATATGAGGGGTAAAGACAACATTCTGACACATGATGAGCTAGTCACATGATAGTACTTGTATATGAGGGGTAAAGACAACATTCGACACATGATGAGCTGGTCACATGGTTGTACTTGTATATGAGGGGTAAAGACAACATTCTGACATATGATGAGCTAGTCACATGGTTAGTACTTGTCTATGAGGGGTAAAGACAACATTCTGACACATGATGAGCTGGTCACATGATTAGTACTTGTATATGAGGGGTAAAGACAACATTCTGACACATGATGAGCTGGTCACATGATTAGTACTTGTATATGAGGGGTAAAGACAACATTCTGACACATGATGAGCTGGTCACATGGTTAGTACTGTATATGAGGGGTAAAGACAACATTCTGACACATGATGAGCTGGTCACATGGTTAGTACTTGTATATGAGGGTAAAGACAACATTCTGACACATGATGAGCTAGTCACATGGTTAGTACTTGTATATGAGGGGGTAAAGACAACTTCTGACACATGATGAGCTGGTCACATGGTCAGTACTTGTACATACGTTTGTCCTTATTTCCCCCCCCCCCCCCCCCCAACTTGCGCCGTGGCTGACACACTTCGGCAGTCTAGATCTTGGTTGATGTAGTTATATTCTGTTCGCCTCTGCTGCTGTTATGTTTCCTAGCGTTTCTAATATTCTATCGATCCATCTTTTTCGTGGCGACCCTTGGGTCTGGTATTCTCGCAACGTTTATTGAAGGCTCGTTGTGTTGTGTTTTGATCACTCTGTCGTGTCACGTGCCAAATCATTTTATCTGTTGTTTCTCTATATATTCTATGGCAGGGGCTATTCCTATCTATTTTTTCTCAGTTCTTCATTTCTGATATTATCTCTCAGACTGTTTCCTGTCATTCGTCTAACACATTTCATCTCTGTAGAGGTTATTTTTCTTATTGTTCTTGCATCTAGGGTCCAGGACTGGCATTGTTAGCACAACGTTGGGGATGAAGATTGTATTGATAGTGCTCGTTTTGCCTCCAGAGTTTTCCTTGTTGGACAATAATGGCGATAACTGTCCGATGATTTGACAAGCTTTGTTGCATCTTGATTCTATCTCTGCTGTTGTGAATTATCGTTTGTCACTAAACTTCCGAGGTATTTGAATTCCTCTACTTGTTTTAGTGTCTGCCTTCTATAGTTATGTTGATGTTTTGTTTATCTGTGTCGACAGTCATAACTTCTGTTTTGTTGATGTTGATTTTCATGCTGTAATTTGTGCCCGGGCTGTTGGGTTTATTTAAGTGTTCTTGTAGGTCTTTATTTATCCATGTATTAGTGCCTGGTCGTCTGCAATAAAAGCTCGTTGATCTCCTCTGTCTCTGGTGGGATGGCTAGCTTGCATATATAATCCAGTATGTAATAAACAGTTTAAAAAAAGGGGGGGGGAGGGGTAGCACGCACCTCTGTCTTACACCTGATCTAACTTCGAAGTGGTCTGTGTAACCTGCTGCTGTTCTGACTGTGCAGCTGCTGTTGATGTAGAGACTTTTAATAAGGTTGGTTAGATGTTGGCTTACTCCGTATATTGTTAGTATCTCCCACAGTTGTTCTCTGTTAGATGTTGACTTACTTCGTATGTGTTATATCTCCACAGTTGTTCTCTGTTAGATGTGGCTTACTCCGTATGTTGTTAGTATCTCCCACAGTGTTCTCTGTTTACTCTGTCGAATGCTTTTTTCTGGTCGATGGAAGCTATGCTCAGTGTAATAATACTTCTAAGTAAAATAAGGTGGTCGGACACAGTTCCTTCCATCAGACATTCATGACCTTCTTCTTGGCAATCACCCGTTAAGCGTGAATGTCTTGTGTCGCTAGTTTACGACAACGCCGCGACATTTGCGTTTTTCGGCCCGGCACATCCGTGCTTGGTATGGATGAGAAGATTGCCTTAATTTCTGCCGGACAGCAAACAGTTTGGCCTACTCTTTCCATTCTTAACTGACGAGTTCTTTAACGTGCGCGACAGCACACGGGATCTCCTAAGTTTTTCCTAAGGGGGTGGGTGGGGGCTAGACATCTCCAAGAGACCGGGGAGGGTAAAACAACGAGGAAACCACGAGTTCGATTTTTGACAAATTGGTATTGATCACGTGACCTTCCTTTCAGAGGCCTACGTCTTAGCACTGGACCACCCAGTCACACAACATTAATGATGAGATGAATGCAGGTCCTCCCACCAACATTAATGATGAGATAAATGCAGGTCCTCCCAACAACATTAATGATGAGATAAATGCAGGTCCTCCCCCCAACATTAATGATGAGATAAATGCAGGTCCTCCCCACCCACATTAATGATGAGATAAATGCAGGTCCTCCCCACCAACATTAATGATGAGATGAATGCAGGTCCTCCCCACCAACATTAATGATGAGATAAATGCAGGTTCTCCCCACCCACATTAATGATCAGATGAATGCAGGTCCTCCCCACCCACATTAATGATGAGATAAATGCAGGTCCTCCCCACCAACATTAATGATGAGATGAATGCAGTCCTCCCCACCCACATTAATGATGAGATAAATGCAGGTCCTCCCCACCCACATTAAGATGAGATAAATGCATGTCCCTCCACAACACATTAATGATGAGATGAATGCAGGTCCTCACCACCCACATTAATGATGAGATGAATGCAGGTCCTCCCCACCCACATTAATGATGAGATAAATGCAGTCCCTCCACAACACATTAATGATGAGATGAATGCAGTCCCTCCACAACACATTAATGATGAGATGAATGCAGTCCCTCCACAACACATTAATGATGAGATAAATGCAGGTCCTCCCCACCCATATTAATGATGAGATGAATGCAGGTCCTCCCCACCCACATTAATGATGAGATAAATGCAGGTCCTCCCCACCCACATTAATGATGAGATGAATGCAGGTCCACCCCACCCACATTAATGATGAGATGAATGCAGGTCCTCACCACCCACATTAATGATGAGATAAATGCAGGTCCTCCCCACCCACATTAATGATGAGATAAATGCAGGTCCACCCCACCCACATTAATGATGAGATGAATGCAGGTCCTTTCCACCCACATTAATGATGAGATAAATGCAGGTCCTCCCCACCCACATTAATGATGAGATGAATGCAGGTCCTCCCCACCCACATTAATGATGAGATGAATTCAGGTCCTCACCACCCACATTAATGATGAGATGAATGCAGGTCCACCCCACCCACATTAATGATGAGATGAATTCAGGTCCTCACCACCCACATTAATGATGAGATGAATTCAGGTCCCACCACCCACATTAATGATGAGATGAATGCAGGTCCACCCCACCCACATTAATGATGAGATGAATGCAGTCCTCCCCACCAACATTAATGATGAGATAATGCAGGTCCTCCCCATCCACATTAATGATGAGATAAATGCAGTCCCTCCACAACACATTAATGATGAGATGAACACAATTTCTTGCATGACACAGCGGTGACCAAACACCAAACAGACCCACTTACCTTCTTCGTTGGATCGTCTGATGTAATCGACTGTCATTTCCAAGATGTCTGCCTTTTCAAGTCTGTTACCGCGGGTTTTCTGTCGATCAAGCAACATTGTTGGTTAATTATCAGCTCAAACGTAATTTTTTTTAAAGAGACATTCATTCTACACCTACTTACCTACCTACCTACCTACCTACCTACCTACCTACCTACCTACCTACCTACCTACCTACCTATCTACCTACCTAAATACCTGTATCCCAACCTACCTACCTCCTACGTATCATCATACATACCTACATACATACCTACAAACATACCTACATACATACCTACATACATACCTACATACATACCTACATACATACCTACATACCTACATACATACATACATACATACCTACATACCTACATACATACCTACATACATACCTACATACATACATACCTACATACATACCTACATACATACCTACATACCTACATACATACATACATACCGACATACATACATACCTACATAAATACCAACACACATACATGCCTATATACCTAAGTACCCACCCACTTAACTACTTAGTAACCATTCTATCTACCAACCAATCTACCTACTTATCTAGCTAGCTACCTACCAATCTACCTACTTATCTAGCTAGCTACCTACCAATCTACCTACTTATCTAGCTAGCTACCTACCAATCTACCAACTTATCTAGCTAGCTACCTACCAATCTACCTACTTATCTAGCTAGCTACCTACCAATCTACCTACTTATCTAGCTAGCTACCTACCAATCTACCTACTAATCTAGCTAGCTACCTACCAATCTACCTACTTATCTAGCTAGCTACCTACCAATCTACCTACTTATCTAGCTAGCTACCTACCAATCTACCTACTAATCTAGCTATCCACCAACCAATGTACCTATCTACCTACTAATCTGCCTACCGACCAACTACCCAGACTGCCTACCTAATTATCATCAAATCTGCCTATCTACCAACCACCCTATCTATCTATCTATCTATCTATCTATCTATCTATCTATCTATCTATCTATCTATCTATCTATCTATCTATCTATCTATCTATCTATCTATCTATCTATCTATCTATCTATCTATCTATCTATCTATCTATCTATCTATCTATCTATCTATCTATCTATCTATCTATCTATCTATCTATCTATCTATCTATCTATCTATCTATCTATCTATCTATCTATCTGTCTATTTATCTATCTACCTATCTATCTGTCTGTCTGTGTGTGTGTGTCTGTGGTGTTATGTGTCTGTGTGTGTCTGCGTGTGTGTGTCTGTGCGTGCATGAGCGTGTGCGTGCGCGCGCGTGCGCGTGGGTGTTTGTATATATGTATGCATGTATCGGTGTGTGTCTGTGTGTATGTATGTATGTGTGTATGTATGTATGTATACATGTATGTATGTATGTATGTATGCTTTCTGTCTCTCTATCTGTCCAGTCTCTATGTCTATCTGCAGTCTGATCTCTAAATGTTAATTATATCTTTCTCTGCTGGCATCTGTTGCTAATCTCCGTGCGTGCCATCTCCCTGCACAATCCACACATATATTCAACTACAAGTGTGTTTAACATAGGTATGTGTGTCTTTATGGCAACTACCCCTGTTTATTCCCCAGTGTTCCGCGCATCAGACTACCTGTCAACCGTCTGCAATTTGTCTATCATTTTAACCATTCTCTGGCTCAACAGGGAGTAATTGCGTGATCATTATCGTGTGCCATACCGGTTGGCGTAGGTGAGCATGTCCTTTCACAATCTTCTATCCACAGTGCACCGTATCAATTCTGTTGTTGACTGTTTTCTATGCCATGACACCAAGCTATCCTGTATTTTCTCTCTTTGTCGTCCACGATCTCTTTTTCCTTTTATTTTACCAGTTGTAACCAAGTATTTCAACTTTCCGCTTCTCTTGTGGTGTGCCCGAAAAATGTTGATTGTTTCTTTGTGATGTTTCTTAAGAGTTCCGTTTTTTTGTGTTGGCCTCTTTTGAGTATTTCCCCATTCGTCTAATATAACAGACGTAATTGCGTCTAGCAAACACCGTCGTAATTTTGTCTAACAACAAAGTGCGTGATTGGGCGTAACAACAACAGAAGCTGTTGCGTCTAATAACAACGGACGTCATGGCGTCTAATAACGACAGGCGTAATTGCGTCTTACAACGACGGGCCTGGATATTAAGGAACACGACGGGGCACATACAGTGCCGCCATCTTCAGACTCGTGACATGGCCTGTCATTTAGACGGACAGCAGAGTGAGGTCAACGACAAGTGCAACTCTTCCTCAATTTCACTCAATATAAAACGCTCTTTCACATATTCACTCACTCGCCCTCATAACTTCGTCTGGTCCTTTATTATCTGTCAATCATCTTTATTTGTTTATTTTAATGCCATCCGTTTGCATCTTTATTTGTGTGCATTCCATTTGTCATCTTTATTTATCAGTCATCTATTTGTCATCTTTATTTATCAGTCATCTATTTGCCATCTTTATTTATCAGTCATCTATTTGTCATCTTTATTTATCAGTCATCTATTTGCCATCTTTATTTATCAGTCATCTATTTGTCATCTTTATTTATCAGTCATCTATTTGCCATATTTATTTGTCTGTCATCTCTATTTGTCATCTTTATTTATTTATCTAACGCATGTACGTTTATCTTAGTTTTTGTCCATCACTCGCATTTCTTTTTCTCTGTCTGAATTCAATCAGCCTAGTCTGCCTAGCGTTCTAACTTCCCAAACGTCTTTCTCCGTAACTGTTCTGAATTGTCTGGTTTTCTCTATTTACATTTTATTTCTAGCAATCATTTAACCAATGTTTCTGTCCATCTCCTATGTGTCTCTATGTGTGCTACTTGTATGTCATCCCGCCTGTATGTCATCCCGCCTGTATGTCATCCCGCCTGAATTTCATCCTGCCTGTATGTCATCCTGCCTGCATGTCATCCCGCATGTATGCCATCCTGCCTGTATGTCATCCTGCCTGTATGTCATCCCGCCTGTATGTCATCCCGCCTGTATGCCATCCCGCCTGCATTTCATCCCGCCTGCATGCCATCCGCCTGCATGTCATCCCGCCTGCATGTCATCCCGCCTGTATGTCATCCTGCCTGCATGTCATCCCGCCTGTATGTCATCCCGCCTATATGTCATCCCGCCTGCATGTCATCCCGCCTGCATGCCATACCGCCTGTATGTCATCCCGCCTGTATGTCATCCCGCCTGTATGTCATCCCGCCTGTATGTCATCCCGCCTGTATGTCATCCTGCCTGTATGTCATCCCGCCTGTATGTCATCCCGCCTGCATGTCATCCTGCCTGCATGTCATCCTGCCTGTATGTCATCTTGCCTGTATGTCATCTCGCCTGTATATAATCGCGCCTTCATATAATCCCGCCTGCATGTCATCCCGCCTGCATATCATCTGCTTGTATGTCATCCCGCCTGCATGTCATCCCGCCTGTATGTCATAACGCCTGCATGTAATCCCACCTGTATGTCATCCTGTCTGCATGTCATCCTGCCTGCATGTCATCCCGCCTGTATGTCATCCCGCCTGCATGTCATCCTGCCTGCATGTCATCCTGCCTGCATGTCATCCTGCCTGCATGTCATCCTGCCTGCATGTCATCCCGCCTGTATGTCATCCCGCCTGTATGTCATCCTGTCCCTATGTCTTCTCGCCTGTATGTCATTCTGCCCGTATGTCATGCCGCATGTATGTCATCCCGCCTGTATGTCATTCTCCTGTATGTCATCACGCCTGCATGTCATCCTGCCTGTATGTCATCCTGCCTGTATGTCATCCCGCCTGTATGTCATCACGTCTGCATGTCATCCCATCTGTATGTCATCACGCCTGCATGTCATCCTGCCTGTATGCCATCCCTCCTGTATGTCTCATTAACGAGAGCACCCTCCAACCTACACCCTCGCCTAGTTTGTATAAATTGTAATCGGACGTCAGGATTTCGCCATGTCTTATTTATAGGACTCGTCCTGGACCGGTCCAGCATTTACTTTATTTATAAAGTATTTAACATATGCACTTTATTATAGTGGTCTATTTTTTTGTGTGGAAAATCATTTTTACAACAAAATATTCTCTCTCTCTCTCTCTCTCTCTCTCTCGCTTTAACAACTTGCTTGTACATTCATCTTTATGGTTGTCTTTCTACTCACTTGTATACCTCAGTGTTTGTCTATCCGTCTGTTCAGCTTCTGTCTCAGACTGTCTAACCGAGGAGACGTCGAGTTCCCACAGTGACACGCGACAACGGGAAAACTCAATTACTTTGACAAATTTGCCGAGGGCTTTACATGGCTCACGTATAACCACAGACCTTTCGGTCCAGAAAGATTGCGGTCCTCTGGCCTGTCCTTAAGTCCTATAATCTACAGCGAAGAGCGCAAAACCGGTTAATGCGTCCTTGTCTGTCAGGTAGATAAAAACGCCCACCTGTAATGCACTCTGGCGTGACATCATTTCCGCTGAATAACCGAAACACAAGCTCGGTACAGCGACTAGTGACAAGCTCCGCGAAGACAGTGATGAGCTCCGCGAAGACAGATATCCTAGCCTGGTGATAACAAAATTGATACCGCCATTAATTCTATCCCGGTAATAGTGATAGGACCCAGCGGAGTGGACACATGCAAATCAGATCATTTAATTTTCTGGTACAGCAATCTTCACGTTGTACAAGAGTGTACCAGGATTGGGAGATTTTGGAAAGGGAGAAGGTGGGTTTGTAGTACGCCAGATCGCCCTTAGAGACCACAGAGCGACAGAACTAAGACTGTCTCCAATTTCTGCTGGGATGGTAAAAGGAAACTTACGATGATAATAATAACAATAACAATAATATGAAATATTCTAGTTTAAGCATATAAATTATTTCAGCGAAACGAGTAAGTTCCTTAGTCACAACAAAACAACAGCGGTTCTCAAACACTAACAATTATGTTAGGATTTGTGTTTATGGTTATAACTTGATAGTTATCACTTGATGTTTATGACTTGATAGTTATCACTTGATGGTTATGACTTGATAGTTATCACTTGATGGTTATGACTTGACAGTTATCACTTGATGTTTATAACTTGATAGTTATCACTTGATGGTTATGACTTGACAGTTATCACTTGATGTTTATAACTTGATAGTTATCACTTGATGTTTATAACTTGATAGTTATCACTTGATGTTTATAACTTGATAGTTATCACTTGATAGTTATGGCTTGAAAGTTATCACTTGATGTTTATGACTTGATAGTTATCACTTGATGTTTATGACTTGATAGTTATCCCTTGATGTTTATGACTTGATAGTTATCCCTTTATGTTTATGACTTGATAGTTATCACTTGATGTTTATGACTTGATAGTTATGACTTGATGGTTTCTCTTTTCTCTACAACTAGGAATAGTGACAGATTAGACAACCACCGAATAAAGTGTAATTTTATTCAAGAGGATGTTAGTCTTCCGAGATTAAATAATTTATCATCATTATCATCATTACAATAATTATCATCATTATCATGATTACTATCATTTGGTTATTTGGTTATGGAAGGCCCCGGTATCACTGCAAACGAATTAAATCCATAATTGCTCAACCGCCCGTGCCAGTGAAATAATCCGAATTAATATCTCATCTCCCAAACAAAGAAAGGTAACTGTAGTCCCCATCGTAGCAGTCCCAGCACACGCCAAAAGACATAAGGCGAAACCGCGCAAAAAAGTGAACAGTCAACTGTCCCCGGTCATACGATATCGTCATTTATCATAAACAATTGGGATATCGAAACGATGTTGTTAATGAAACGTAGACCTGATACAGAATGTGTAAATTAGCAGTAGATAGTAGTGATAGTTTTTTCGGCCCTAAAACAACAACAAAAATAGGATTCTGGAATGTGCGAACAATGGCCGCTCCGACGAAACATGCACAGGTCGCGAGCGAGATGGACAGATACGATCTAGATATTTTAGGATAAGCGAAATGCGCTGGCCTGGAACAGGTAGGAGATCTATTGATAATAAAAATACTAATGACAGCAGCAGAAGCAAGTGCTGGACTGAAGAAAATGGAAAAACGAGCTTGGATCTCAGACACCACATGGAAATACATCAAAGAAAGAAGAGAAGCGAAGAGAGCCATGACTAATGTAAAGACAGATCTTGGAAGGTTCTGGCAAAAGCAACATACAAAGAATTAGACAACAAAGTGAAAAGTTCGGCAAGAAGAGATACAAGAGCTTATATAGACAACTTGGCAGAGAAAGCAGAGACAGCTGCAATTACAGGAGACAGCAGAACTCTTTATACTGTACAAAAGATGCTGACAAACACCTATACATCCAGTGGAACACCAATTCTAGACAAATCTGGATTAATGCTAACAACAAGCGCAGACATAAAAGCCCGTTGGGCGGAACACTTCAAAGAAATTCTTAACCGTCCACTACCTCACAGTTTAATAGATTTTGAAGCTGAAACACCAGCAGCAGAATTAGATGTAAATTTAGATGACTTCACCTTGAGTGAAATAGAAACCACCTTAAAGCTAATGACCAATAACAAGGCTGCTGGAGAGGATAAGTTAACAGCTGAGATCCTCAAGGCAATTGATAGCCATAATTTAATACATCTCCAAAAAATGTTCAACATCATTTGGAAAACAGAGAAGACGCCTCATAAATGGAAAAAAGGAATCATTGTTAAGATCCCAAAAAAGGGCAATCTTAGAGATTGTAACAATTGGAGAGGCGTGACACTTTTGTCAGTTGCCTCAAAATTATTCTGTAAAATCATCCTAAATAGAATAAAGGATTCAATAGATACAGTAATGCGTGAAGAACAGGCTGGGTTTAGAAAAGGGAGAAGCTGTCTTGACCACATTTTCACTCTACGACTTATATTGGAGGAACACATTGAAAAGCAAAAACCTTTTGTACTTAACTTCATCGACTTCAAAAAAGCATTTGATAGTATTCATAGAGATTCTTTGTGGAAAATTCTGAAGCAATATGGCTTACCATCAAAAATCATAAATATTATCAAAGACATGTATGATGGTTACACATGTGCAGTTCGAACAGAGGAAGGACTGAGCGAATGTTTCCCAATAGAAACTGGGGTTAAACAAGGATGTATTTTATCGCCCTTGTTATTTGGAATTGTTATGGACTTCATAATGAAGAAATGCTGCACTGGTAATAAAGGCATCGAATGGATACAAGGAGACCATTTGGAGGACCTGGACTTTGCTGATGACATAGTTCTCATCAGCAATCAGATAAAAACGATGCAGGAAAACACAAATGAACTATCATCAATAGCCAGCAAAATGGGCTTGAGGTCAATCATGAAAAGACTAAAGTCATGAAAAGTTTAATTCCAACAAGTGACAAAATATACATGGAAAACAAACCAGTAGAAGAGATCGATCACTTCATCTATCTTGGAAGTCACATTGATCGAGAAGGGGATACGAGCAAAGAAATTAGAATCAGACTGGCTAAAGCAGCAATGTCTTTCAGAAGCCTTGAAAAGTTGTGGAAATCAAAACTCATTAGCACAAACACAAAACTTAGGCTATTCAAATCAAATGTACTATCAACCCTTACGTATGCGTGTGAAAGCTGGAAAACAACAAGAGATATAGAAACAAAGTTGAACGCATTCGAAAATAAATGTCTAAGGAAAATACTTGGTATAGAATGGAACGAATTCAAAACAAACGAGGAAATTAGAGAAATCGCCAATCAACCACTAATATCTTCAGTAATAAAGAAAAGACGATGGTCATACGTTGGACATGTGATGAGAAGAGATAATAATCGAATAGCAAAGCAAGCCCTCATATGGGAAACAACAGGTAAAAGAAAAAGAGGAAGACCCAGGGAGACACTGAGAAGAACATTGATGAGAGAGGCAAGAGCAGCAGGAATCGGCTCCCTCAATGAGATAGAACTGCTTGCACAGAACAGAGACAGATGGCGAGATTTGATAAAATATCTTTAAAAGAAAACTGCTAGAACAAAAATTCATATAGGAGAAGGTGTATCTTGGTCTACGCCCTATGGGCCGGTTACGGCTCGAAAGGTCAATAGAATAGAATATCGAAACATGATCAAAACGGATGAGACACACAGCTCACGGTGTGCACAGAGCACTCAGTAGCTCCTGCAACAAGCCGGTGCTATCATTATCCTCATTATCATCATTATCATCATAACTATAATTATCATCATTATAATTATTATCATCATTACTATCATTATCATCATTATCACCAACATTACTATAATTGTTATAATTATAATCATTACTATCATTATTATCATTATCATCATAATTACTATCATTATCATCATCATTATCATCATTACTATAATTTTATAATTAACATCAATATATAATTATCATCATAATTATTATCATCATATTAGCATCAAAACTATCATTATCATCATGACTATCATCATTATCATCGTCATTATAATCATTATTATCATAATTAATATCATTATCATCATGATTATCATCATGATTATCATCATTACCATAGTTACTATCATCATTATCATCATTACTATCATCATTACTATCATCATTACTATCATCATTATCATCATCATCATCATCATTATCGTCATCATTATCATAATCATCATTATTACCACCATTCTTGTTATCATTATCATCATTATTGTCATCATCATCATCATTATTATTATCATTATCATCATCATTATCATTATTATCATCATTATTATTATCATCATTATCATCATCATTATCATCATCATTTCATTATCATCATCATGAGCATCATCATCATTACCATCATCATCAGGATCATCATTATCAGCATCATTATCATCATCATCATCATTATCATCATCATTATTATCATCATTATCATCATCATTATCACCATCATTATCATCATCATTACCATCATCATTACCATCATCATCAAGATCATCATCATTATCATCATCATTACCATCATCATCATTATCATCATCATTATCACCATCATTATCATCATCATTATCATCATCATTACCATCATCATCAAGATCATCATCATTATCATCATCATTACCATCATCATCATTATCATCATCATTATCATCATACGTTTCATGTTGCCCTCCTGGCAAGGCTTGAGAACACATTTTTCTTTCTCTTTTTAGTCCCTAAGTACGATCATACGTGCGGCAAAGGCCCCTCCCCGAAAAATGGACTTTACCAAAGAATAATGAAATGATCAGAAGACACAAAACTCCAAATAAAGATGGGTACCATAAAACGAATAGACGGGAACAAGTTACCATTACACGCCTCAAACAGGACACAATCGACTCCATAGTCACATGTATACAAAATTCAAGATCGGCACATCAACTACTTGTACATGTGGACAGGCGCCCCAGACTGCTGAACACATACTTCAAGACTGCACTGAATATAGTAGACTGAGGAAAATCCATTGGCCCATAGATACAACACTACAGACAAAACTATATGGGCCACTGCACGAATTACAAAAATACAGTAAAATTTAAACAGGAAATGACATTGCAGATATAGACAATACTTCAGGTGACGGACAGACGGACAGACGGAGAGATGGATAGATGGATAGGTAGATAGGTAGATGGTAGATAGGTAGGAAGGTAGGTAGGTATGTAGGTAGGTAGGTAGGTAGGAAGGTAGGCAGGCAGGCAGGCAGGCAGGCAGGCAGGCAGGCAGGCAGGTAGGCAGGCAGGCCAGGTAGGTAGGTAGGTAGGTAGGTAGGTAGGTAGGTGGGTAGGTAGGTAGGTAGGTAGGTAGGTAGGTAGGTAGGTAGGTAGGTAGATAGGTAGATAGATAGATAGATAAGATAGATAGATAGATAGATAGATAGATAGATAGATAGATAGATAGATAGATAGATAGATAGATAGATAGATAGATAGATAGATAGATAGATAGATAGATAGATAGATAGATAGATAGATAGATAGATAGATAGATAGATAGATAGATAGATAGATAGATAGATAGATAGATAGATAGATAGATAGATAGATAGATAGATAGATAGATAGATAGATAGATAGATAGAAGAAATATAATTATATAATTGTTCCTGCAAAAAAAATGGTGTTGTTTAAAGTTAGCATGCAGGGCAAAGAAATAGTTATTGATATTTGACAAGTGACGAGAGAACGATAAAATGACAGGAATATACTATATAACGCCCCCCCCCCCAATCAACCCTAAAAACTCCCCATTTCAACATGTAGATATTACACTTGTCAGATAGCCTTTGGTACCACATTTGTGCCCTCTCGTGTCTTCGTAACAGATGTTAGTGAACTCTCGTTGTTCTGTACATCTCACGTAACAGATGTTAGTGAACTCTCGTTGTTTGTACATCTCACGTAAACAGATGTTAGTGAACTCTCGTTGTTCTGTACATCTCACGTAACAGATGTTAGTGAACTCTCGTTGCTCTGTACATCTCACGTAACAGATGTTAGTGAACTCTCGTTGTTCTGTACATCTCACGTAACAGATGTTAGTGAACTCTCGTTGCTCTGTACATCTCACGTAACAGATGTTAGTGAACTCTCGTTGCTCTATTCTGTACATCTCACTTACCACCGGACAAACATACGCAACTCATCAGATAGCGACAGTTTAAACACCTGTACGACATGATACTCTCCCAAGTGTCCTCCTCTTTGGGAGAAATAATTTGTTTAAGATTCTGCTCATTCAAAAAAGTATCCGCGCTGAATGTTTGCCAGTAGATTTTCCTGCAGGCTAGAAATCGCCCGTCGTAAGATCTGTTGACTTGTCAAATAATGTGACGTCATTTACTTCACGAGAGCAGCTCCTGACTATTTCACGCACTGAGCTCCCTTCTAATACTGGCCAAGCTAAAACACGAACACGCTGGCGAGGGCTAATCTTTCTTAGTTTACGGTTTCTGAACTCGACACGGGTAAGAGATGATACAGACTCGATACCCATTTTGGGAAAATGAATGTCGTGAGATTACAAAGAAAGAAACAAAAATAGAAACCCACACATTTTTATACTAACTACGAGATAAAAGGCGGGGCTTAAAAGGAATGAAGTGCGATTAACGGCGTGTAGAAGCGCAGTACTAAGAAAGAGAATGAACAACGACGGCGGATCATTTCGAACAAAGAGGGAGATTTTGAGTGTATCCATTACACTGGTAGTCACATTCTTCACTCAATAGAAGTACTTATTTGAGTTTATGTGGATCATCCTTACAAAAGGACATGAATGGACTTGGAATGGGTAGACCGAGGAGAAATCGTCTTTGCGATGTCAGTTTGTTGGAAAGATGCCCAGATGTTATCTCCTCGATGGAACGTGAAATAAGTGTCCGTCTTGTGAACTAGATTTTTATCCTCGGAACTATTCGTGTGAGTGTGACTATCGGTCAACATAACTGGTTGTGAGTGTGACTATCGGTCAACATAACTGGTTGTGGGTGTGACTATCGGTCAACATAACTGGTTGTGAGTGTGACTATCGGTCAACATAACTAGCTGTGAGTGTGACTATCGGTCAACATAACTGGCTGTGAGTGTGACTATCGGTCAACATAACTGGTTGTGAGTGTGACTATCGGTCAACATAACTGGTTGTGAGTGTGACTATCGGTCAACATAACTGGTTGTGAGTGTGACTATCGGTCAACATAACTGGTTGTGAGTGTGACTATCGGTCAACATAACTGGTTGTGAGTGTGACTATCGGTCAACATAAATGGTTGCGAGTGTAATTGTCAGATAAGATCTGTCAACCACAAACAGAACCAAACACAGTAACCTCACAAACAACACTCTACACCGTAAACTCATAAACAACACCCAAGGCCGTAACATCAAAAAACAACACTTAAGACTGTAAACTCACAAACAATACCTAACACCATAAACTCATGAACACCCAACACCATAACCTCCCAAACACCCAACACCGTAACCTCACAAATACCCAATACAATAACCTCACAAACACCCAACACGTAACTTCACAAACACTCAACACGTAACCTCACAAACAACACCCAACACTGTAACCTAACAAACACTCAATAACATAACCTCACAAACACCCAACACCGTAACTTCAGAAACAATACCAAACACCGTAACCTCATAAACACCCAACATCGTAACTTCACAAACACCCAACACCGTAACCTCACAAACACTAAACACCATAACCTCATAAACACCCAAAACTGTAACATCAAAAAACACCCAACACCGTAACCTCATCAACAAAACTTGACTCAACCAGATGTCCGTGACCCGCTGTAAAGATGACCATCGTGAGACTAACCTTCCTGACATCTTGTTTGAATTTTGTCTAGACGAGTTGCTTCCCTTTCTCTCCCATCCACTAGATCCTGCTGCAGCCCTGTTACTAGGAAAGATAATAGCAATAGCGCCTATCATTAGGAGCAGAGAAGGAGTTCTACAAGGATTGTTTTTTTTACTAGCCCCGTTCTTCAGTTAGCGGAAGTTCTTATTTGAGTTGACACGGGTCACGGCAACAAAAAGGTCTAAATGGACTTGGTGTGTGAAGGTCATTCAATGTTTACATTAGCCACGTCGACAATACACTACGATATCTGTGTCTTTCATCCCAATACCTCCGACTTGCCAAGTGGCGTATAGGGAATATGGTGTTAGTGACCATATATTTTACAGACCTTCGGCACATGATTTTTGGGGTAATGTGGTCGGTATTACGCCCGTGCCGCTTCATTTTCCCTGAAAAAAATCAGGTACCATTAAAGGCTGGGTGAACTCGGAAGTCGTCGGTCCAACTTTGTTCGGTTTTTTTTTTACTGCACTTGTCGTGTATTTTTGATCCCAACTCGGTGATTCGTCCTCCGTCTTAGTGTCCATTCAGTTGGCGATTATGAGTTCTGTCAATAATTGAGGCTAACTTTGTGTCAATAATTGAGGCTAACTTTGTGTCAATAATTGAGGCTAACTTTGTGTCAATAATTGAGGCTAACTTTGTGTCAATAATTGAGGCTAACTTTGTGTCAATAATTGAGGCTAACTTTGTGTCAATAACTGAGGCTAACTTTGTGTCAATAATTGAGGCTAACTTTGTGTCAATAATTGAGGCTAACTTTGTGTCAATAATTGAGGCTAACTTTGTGTCAATAATTGAGGCTAACTTTGTGTCAATAATTGAGGCTAACTTTGTGTCAATAATTGAGGCTAACTTTGTGTCAATAATTGAGGCTAACTTTGTGTCAATAATTGAGGCTAACTTTGTGTCAATAATTGACGCTAACTTTGTGTCAATAATTGAGGCTAACTTTCTATCCAAAAATACCGATCTTCGGCTTTGCAAGATTTGATCAACACATTTCCCCGGGGCAGCGACCATTTTGGCTGACCCTTTTTGGCTTTTAACTGCAAAGAGTTCTTTAATGTGCGCCATCGGGACTCCCTATTTTTCATAGTTATCCGAGAGGACAGAACATTGAATCTCACTGCCCAGAGACCAGGAGGCGGCAGAACATTGAATCTCACTGCCCAGAGACCAGGAGGCGGCAGAACATTGAATCTCACTGCCAGAGATCAGGGGGGGGGGGGCAGAACATTGAATCTCACTGCCCAGAGACCAGGAGAGGGCAGAACATTGAATCTCACTGCCCAGAGATCAGGGGGGGGGGAGAACATTGAATCTCACTGCCCAGAGACCAGGAGATGGCAGAACATTGAATCTCACTGCCCAGAGATCGGGGGGGGGGGGGGACAGAACATTGAATCTCACTGCCTAGAAACCAGGGGAGGGTACAGCCCTCAACATTACCACGGATCTGAGGTGATAGATTACCACAATCTATTGGGTTGGGGGGGGGGGATATTGAAACCCTGGATCTATTTTCCAGAAGTCCACGTCTTATTCTCCAGACCACTCAGTCCACGGACTGACTAATTAGTGTGCTTCCAGCGTGATTAAGAATCTTGTCCAGATGCAAACAGTCAGCTCTGAGTGCTGGCCGCTTTAGCTAAGTGGCTTTGATTGGGGAGAATATATAAATGAATAAAGCAAGAGGAAAGTTTCATCCCATCACTGGACAGAGAATGTCGACAGCGATTCAATGGAAACACGGACTTTGATATAAGGCGAGCTAGCAATGATTACAGTGACGAGCGAGGAAACTTCACTGATGCAACATGGACAGAGAATGTCGACGCGATTCAATGGAAACACGGACTTGATATAAGGCGAGCTAGCAATGATTACAGTGACGAGCGAGGAAACTTCACTGATGGGTCTGTGCAACATGGACAGAGAATCGACGGCGATTCAATGGAAACACGGACTTTGATATAAGGCGAGCTAGCAATGATTACAGTGACGAGCGAGGAAACTCACTGATGTCTGTTGGACAGAGAATGTCGACGGCGATTCAATGGAAACACGGACTTTGATATAAGGCGAGCTAGCAATGATTACAGTGACGAGCGAGGAAACTCACTGATGGGTCTGTGCAACATGGACAGAGAATGTCGACGGCGATTCAATGGAAACACGGACTTTGATATAAGGCGAGCTAGCAATGATTACAGTGACGAGCGAGGAAACTTCACTGATGGGTCTGTGCAACATGGACAGAGATGTCGACGGCGATTCAATGGAAACACGGACTTTGATATAAGGCGAGCTAGCAATGATTACAGTGACGAGCGAGGAAACTTCACTGATGGGTCTGTGCAACATGGACAGAGAATGTCGACGGCGATTCAATGGAAACACGGACTTTGATATAAGGCGAGCTAGCAATGATTACAGTGACGAGCGAGGAAACTTCACTGATGGGTCTGTGCAACATGGACAGAGAATGTCGACGGCGATTCAATGGAAACACGGACTTTGATATAAGGCGAGCTAGCAATGATTACAGTGACGAGCGAGGAAACTTCACTGATGGGTCTGTGCAACATGGACTGAAATGTGGATGCGGCTTCTCATAGGTAAATAAATTCTGCAACTCTATCTTCCTGACGTTCATTCAATGACTAAGGGAATAGCCATAGCTCTTCGCCATAATCATCATCATCATCATCATCATCTACCATACCGGTTGGCGTAGGCGATCATGTCCTTCCAGATTTCTCTATCCACAGTGCATCGTATCAATTCTGTTGTTAGCTGTTTTCCATGCCATGACATCAAGCAATCCAATCCAGTATCTTCTCTCCTTTGTGGCCAGTGATCTCTATTTCCCTGTATTTTTCCAGTTGTAACCAAGTACTCCAACTTTCCTCTTCTCATGGTGTGCCCGAAGTATGTCGATTATTTGCTTCTGACTTTTTTTTATGAGCTCCCTTTTTGTGTTGGCCTCTTTGAGAATTTCCTCGTTGGTCTTTTTAGCTGTCTAGGGAACTTTCAACATTCTATGAGAAATCCCATCTCTGTATTCTCTAATCGTCTTTTAATTTGTTTGTCTACTGTCCATGATTCACTTCTATCAGAATTGGCTCTATATAGCATATGTGAACTATTTTTCTCACTTCTGTAGACATAGATCTGTTTACACGTTTCTCATTTTCTGGAATGTAGTTTTGGCCTGAGCTATTTTTTTTCTGTTGTGTATTTTCGTCATCCGCCCTTAAAAGGGCGCTACTTTGACGTAAATTCGTCAAGAGCAAAACGGAGACATTTACACCCTCCGGGCCAGCACATTTGTCTCCGACATGACGTTTTTGAATACCGGGTCGCCTCCCCTCTCGATCCCTGCTCACTTGGGCTGACGTCACCGGTTAGTCTGTTACTAGAGGCTGCGTTAGAGGGTGGAAGTCTGCATGGTTCTGGTCCACCGATCCTGAGGGTAGGTGCCACTGTCAATTAGGTGCCGCTGTCAATTAGGTGCCGCTGTCAATTAGGTGCCGCTGTCAACTCTGTTACTCTCGGGCACCTTGACTCCCCCCCTCCCCCACCCACGCGAACTCTACATAAAAAAGTACTCTAACTTAAAAACAATGATGACGTAGAGAACACAGGTATAGATGGATGCGACACAGGACAGTATCGTAAAGTTCAGTTATCGTATATTGCAGTTATACTATATGGCCGTTATCGTATAGTGCAGTTATCCTATGTGGCCGTTATCGTATTGTGCAGTCATCGTATATGGCAGTTATCGTTTCTGTTCTCTGCCTATGCTTCAATAAGTTCCATATTACTATGGAACATGTTCATAGAACCCTGTTGAGTTAATCACAATTTTTGTATGACATCCTTCACAGTTCACCTAGTTCATTAAAAAAAAAAATTCAATTCTCCAATTCACTTATTTTCGACTTCGTAACCGGCAATCCCGGAAGCAACCAGAATACGATACGAGGTGTGGAGTACGTTCATAACAATTTTTCTCTTCCTTGGTTTGCATTTATTTGGTTATATTTGCTGTCGTCTACGCGTTCCTTGCAGAGAGTATTTGGCCGCAACGTTAGGCTGTCTTTCGTCTAGTATTCTCATACTGTCACACTTTCTTTTTCTTCTGCTTTCGCCTGAGGAGTGCTCTCGTTCAACGTTGGGTCTAAAGTATGCGTTGAAAGGTTGTAGATGCGTCAGTTTAAGGTTGTAGATGCGTCAGTCTAAGGTTGTAGATGCATCGGTCTAAGGTTGAAGATGCGGCAGTCTAAGGTTGCAGTTGCGTCAGTCCACTGTTGTAGATGCGTCAGTCCAAGTTGAAGATGCGCCAGACTCAGGTTGGAGATGCGACACTCCAAGGTTGTAGATGCGTCAGTCCAAGGTTGTAGATGCGTCAGTCCAAGGTTGTAGATGCGTCAGTCCAAGGTTGTAGATGCGTCAGTCCAAGGTTGCAGATGTGTCAGTCCAGGGTTGTAGATGTGTCAGTCCAAGGTTGTAGATGTGTCAGTATAAGGCTGTAGATGCATCGTCTAAGGTTGAAGATGCGGCAGTCTAAGGTTGCAGTTGCGTCAGTCCACTGTTGTAGATGCGTCAGTCCAAGTTTGAAGATGCGCCAGACTCAGGTTGGAGATGCGACACTCCAAGGTTGTAGATGCGTCAGTCCAAGGTTGTAGATGCGTCAGTCCAAGGTTGTAGATGCGTCAGTCCAAGGTTGTAGATGCGTCAGTCCAAGGTTGCAGATGTGTCAGTCCAGGGTTGTAGATGTGTCAGTCCAAGGTTGTAGATGTGTCAGTATAAGGCTGTAGATGCGTCAGTCCAAGGTTGTGGATGCGTCAGTCCAAGGTTGTAGATGTGTCAGTCCAAGGATGCAGATGTGTCAGTCAAGGTTGTAGATGTGTCAGTCCAAGGTTGTAGATGTGTCAGTCTAAGGTTGTAGATGTGTCAATCTAAGTGCAGTTGCGTCAGTCCACTGTTGCAGATGCGTCGGTCCAAGTTTGAAGATGCGCCAGACTCAGGTTGGAGATGCGTCAGTCCAAGGTTGTAGATGCGTCAGTCCAAGGTTGCAGATGTGTCAGTATAAGGCTGTAGATGCGTCAGTCCAAGCTTGTGGATGCGTCAGTCCAAGGTTGTTGTCAGTATAAGGCTGTAGATGTGTCAGTCCAAGGTTGTAGATGTGTCAGTCTAATGTTGTTGATGTGTCAGTCTAAGGTTGTAGATGTGTCAGTCTAAGGTTGTAGATGTGTCAGTCTAATGTTGTAGATGTGTCAGTCTAAGGTTGTAGAAGTGTCAGTCTAATGTTGTAGATGTATCAGTCTTAATTTGTAGATGTGTCAGTCTAAGGTTGTAGATGTGTCAGTCTAAGGTTGTAGATGTGTCAGTCTAAGGTTGTAGATGTGTCAGTATAAGGTTGTAGATGTGTAAGTTTAAGGTTGTAGAAGTGTCAGTCTAATGTTGTAGAAGTATCAGTCTTAATTGTAGATGTGTCAGTCTAAGGTTGTAGATGTGTCAGTCTAAGGTTGTAGATGTGTCAGTCCAGGGTTGTAGATGTGTCAGTATGAGATTGTAGATGTGTCAGTATATGGTTGTAGATGTGTCAGTTTAATGTTGTAGATGTGTCAGTCTAATGTTGAAGATGTGTCAGTATAAGGTTGTAGATGTGTCAGTCCAAGGTTGTAGATGTGTCAGTCCAAGGTTGCAGATGTGTCAGTTCAAGGTTGTAGATGTGTCAGTCTAAGGTTGTAGATGCGTCAGTCCAAGGTTGTAAATGCGTCAGTCCAAGGTTGCAGATGCGCAGTCCAAGGTTTTAGATGCGTCAGTCCAAGGTTGCAGATGCGTCAGTATAAGGCTGTAGATGCGTCAGTCCAAGGTTGTAGATGTGTCAGTCCAAGGTTGTTGATGTGTCAGTATAAGGCTGTAGTTAATCAGTCCAAGGTTGTAGATGCGTCAGTCCAAGGTTGTAGATGCGTCAGTCTAATGTTGAAGATGTGTCAGTCCAAGGTTGCAGATGCGTCAGTCCAAGGTTGTGGATGCGTCAGTCCAAGGTTGTAGATGCGACAGTCCAAGGTTGTAGATGCGTCAGTCCAAGGTTGTAGATGCGTCAGTCCAAGGTTGTAGATGCGTCAGTCCAAGGTTGTAGATGCGTCAGTCCAAGGTTGTAGATGTGTCAGTCCAAGGTTGTAGATGTGTACGTCCAGGGTTGTAGATGCGTCAGTCCAAGGCTGTAGATGCGTCAGTCCAAGGTTGTAGATGCGTCAGTCCAAGGTTGTAGATGCGTCAGTCTAATGTTGAAAATGTGTCAGTCCAAGGTTGCAGATGCGTCAGTCCAAGGTTGTGGATGTGTCAGTCCAAGGTTGTAGATGCGTCAGTCCAAGGTTGTAGATGCGTCAGTCCAAGGTTGTAGATGCGTCAGTCCAAGGTTGTAGATGCGTCAGTCCAAGGTTGTAGATGTGTCAGTCCAAGGTTGTAGATGTGTTAGTCCAGGGTTGTAGATGCGTCAGTCCAAGGTTGTAGATGCGTCAGTCCAAGGTTGTAGATGCGTCAGTCCAAGGTTGTAGATGCGTCAGTCTAATGTTGAAGAAGTGTCAGTCCAAGGTTGCAGATGCGTCTGTCCAAGGTTGTGGATGCGTCAGTCCAAGGTTGTAGATGTGTCAGTCCAAGGTTGTAGATGTGTCAATCCAGGGTTGTAGATGCGTCAGTCCAAGGCTGTAGATGCGTCAGTCCAAGGTTGTAGGTGCGTCAGTCCAAGGTTGTAGATGCGTCAGTCCAAGGTTGTAGATGCGTCAGTCCAAGGTTGTAGATGCGTCAGTCCAAGGTTGTAGATGTGTCAGTCCAAGGTTGTAGATGTGTCAGTCCAGGGTTGCAGATGCGTCAGTCCAAGGTTGTAGATGCGTCAGTCCAAGGTTGTAGATGCGTCAGTCCAAGGTTGTAGATGCGTCAGTCCAAGGTTGTAGATGCGTCAGTCCAAGGTTGTAGATGCGGCAGTCCAAGGTTGTAGATGCGTCAGTCCAAGGTTGTAGATGCGTCAGTCCAAGGTTGTAGATGCGTCAGTCCAAGGTTGTAGATGCGTCAGTCCAAGGTTGTAGTTGTGTCAGTCCAAGGTTGTAGATGTGTTAGTCCAGGGTTGTAGATGCGTCAGTCCAAGGCTGTAGATGCGTCAGTCCAAGGTTGTAGATGCGTCAGTCCAAGGTTGTAGATGCGTCAGTCTAATGTTGAAGAAGTGTCAGTCCAAGGTTGCAGATGCGTCTGTCCAAGGTTGTGGATGCGTCAGTCCAAGGTTGTAGATGTGTCAGTCCAAGGTTGTAGATGTGTCAATCCAGGGTTGTAGATGCGTCAGTCCAAGGCTGTAGATGCGTCAGTCCAAGGTTGTAGATGCGTCAGTCCAAGGTTGTAGATGTGTCAGTCCAAGGTTGTTGATGTGTCAGTATAAGGCTGTAGTTAATCAGTCCAAGGTTGTAGATGCGTCAGTCCAAGGTTGTAGATGTGTCAGTCCAAGGTTGTAGATGTGTCAGTCCAGGGTTGCAGATGCGCAGTCCAAGGCTGTAGATGCGTCAGTCCAAGGTTGTAGATGCGTCAGTCCAAGGTTGTAGATGCGTCCGTCCAAGGTTGTAGATGCGTCAGTCCAAGGTTGTAGATGCGTCAGTCCAAGGTTGCATATGCGTCAGTCCAAGGTTGTAGATGCGTCAGTCCAAGGTTGTAGATGCGTCAGTCTAATTTTGAAGATGTGTCAGTCCAAGGTTGCAGATGCGTCAGTCCAAGGTTGTGGATGCGTCAGTCCAAGGTTGTTGATGTGTCAGTATAAGGCTGTAGTTAATCAGTCCAAGGTTGTAGATGCGTCAGTCCAAGGTTGTAGATGCGTCAGTCTAATGTTGAAGATGTGTCAGTCCAAGGTTGCAGATGCGTCAGTCCAAGGTTGTAGATGCGTCAGTCCAAGGTTGTAGATGCGTCAGTCCAAGGTTGTAGATGTGTCAGTCCAAGGTTGTAGATGTGTCAGTCCAGGGTTGTAGATGCGTCAGTCCAAGGCTGTAGATGCGTCAGTCCAAGGTTGTAGATGCGTCAGTCCAAGGTTGTAGATGCGTCAGTCTAATGTTGAAGATGTGTCAGTCCAAGGTTGCAGATGCGTCAGTCCAAGGTTGTGGATGCGTCAGTCCAAGGTTGTAGATGTGTCAGTCCAAGGTTGTAGATGTGTCAATCCAGGGTTGTAGATGCGTCAGTCCAAGGCTGTAGATGCGTCAGTCCAAGGTTGTAGATGCGTCAGTCCAAGGTTGTAGATGCGTCAGTCCAAGGTTGTAGATGCGTCAGTCCAAGGTTGTAGATGCGTCAGTCCAAGGTTGTAGATGCGTCAGTCCAAGGTTGTAGATGTGTCAGTCCAAGGTTGTAGATGTGTCAGTCCAGGGTTGCAGATGCGCAGTCCAAGGTTGTAGATGCGTCAGTCCAAGGTTGTAGATGCGTCAGTCCAAGGTTGTAGATGCAGCAGTCCAAGGTTGTAGATGCGTCAGTCCAAGGTTGTAGATGCGTCATTCCAAGGTTGTAGATGCGTCAGTCCAAGGTTGTAGATGTGTCAGTCCAAGGTTGTAGATGTGTCAGTCCAGGGTTGTAGGTGCGTCAGTCCAAGGCTGTAGATGCGTCAGTCCAAGGTTGTAGATGCGTCAGTCCAAGGTTGTAGATGCGTCAGTCTAATGTTGAAGATGTGTCAGTCCAATGTTGCAGATGCGTCAGTCCAAGGTTGTGGATGCGTCAGTCCAAGGTTGTAGATGTGTCAGTCCAAGGTTGTAGATGTGTCAATCCAGGGTGGTAGATGCGTCAGTCCAAGGCTGTAGATGCGTCAGTCCAAGGTTGTAGATGCGTCAGTCCAAGGTTGTAGATGCGTCAGTCCAAGGTTGTAGATGCGTCAGTCCAAGGTTGTAGATGCGTCAGTCCAAGGTTGTGGATGTGTCAGTCCAGGGTTGCAGATGCGCAGTCCAAGGTTTTAGATGCGTCAGTCCAAGGTTGTAGATGCGTCAGTCCAAGGTTGTAGATGTGTCAGTCCAGGGTTGTAGATGCGTCAGTCCAAGGCTGTAGATGCGTCAGTCTAAGGTTGTAGATGTGTCAGTCCAAGGTTGTAGATGTGTCAGTCTAAGGTTGTAGATGCGTCAGTCCAAGGTTGTAAATGCGTCAGTCCAAGGTTGCAGATGCGCAGTTCAAGTTTTAGATGCGTCAGTCCAAGGTTGCAGATGCGTCAGTATAAGGCTGTAGATGCGTCAGTCCAAGGTTGTAGATGTGTCAGTCCAAGGTTGTAGATGCGTCAGTCCAAGGTTGTAGATGCGTCAGTCTAATGTTGAAGATGTGTCAGTCCAAGGTTGCAGATGCGTCAGTCCAAGGTTGTGGATGCGTCAGTCCAAGGTTGTAGATGCGTCAGTCCAAGGTTGTAGATGCGTCAGTCCAAGGTTGTAGATGCGTCAGTCCAAGGTTGTAGATGCGTCAGTCCAAGGTTGTAGATGCGTCAGTCCAAGGTTGTAGATGTGTCAGTCCAAGGTTGTAGATGTGTCAGTCCAGGGTTGTAGATGCGTCAGTCCAAGGTTGTAGATGCGTCAGTCCAAGGTTGTAGATGTGTCAGTCCAAGGTTGTAGATGCGTCAGTCCAAGGTTGTAGATGCGTCAGTCTATTACAGATGTTCCTTGTTATCGTCACGTCATTTATTCTTCAACCGCTCTTGACTTGATCAAAGTGGCTGGTCTGTTTCTAGGGCCGCCGGGAAAAGGTGAAGTGAGATCTTGGCCAGGTCTGGTTCACTTATCAAATCGAATCTACGACTCTTCCATAACATTCTGACTCTTCTCTACACTGCATCATAACACCTCAGAAAGGAAAGCTGTAACCGCCAATTAATATTTCTTGTGTTGTTTGACAGAGCCAGATCGTAGAGTCAAATAAAGGTAGGTTCCAACGTTTAATTATGTCGGGGATGGAACAAAAACGCAAATACTAACATCTCTCAGCGACTGGACAAGCGGCCTTTATTCTCTGATCCTATCAGGCCCCTCCCCTCCCCGCAGACAACAGTTTAATGCCATCATAATCGTTTTTTAAAACTAAGAATGGCAAAACGTTACATCTTCTCAACCTTCTTGTATGGTGCAGAAACATGGACATTAGATAAGAAAACAGAACACAAAAGTGAAGTCATTGAAATATGAATATATAAAAGAATAGGTAGAATTGGATGGAAAGAAAATAAAAGAAACGATGACGTTTTAAAACACTAAAAATGGAAAGAGAAATACTAAACACAATGCAAACAAAATAAATGCGATTTTTGGGCCATGTTAAAATACACAACAGCCTACTAAAAGTAATTTTGGAAGGGAAAATACAAGATAAAAGAGGCAGACCAAGACTAACATGCATGAGTAGCATCAACAGATGGACTAGTCAACCGATCACAACTTGCACCATCAAATCAAGAGACAGAGCTGAATGGCGCTCCATGGTAGCCAACGTTCGTTGCGGAGACGGCACTCAATGATGATGAATAGTTTGTTTATTGTTTGTTTTGAACCACTTGACTCCAATGTACTCACAATCCATCCCGAAATGACGAGGAAAAAAAACGAAATCAAATTGCCTGTTTCTCGTGCAACTCCCCTGGAACATGGAAGTGGAAACTAGATTATCTTAACGTGGAAAAGCCGCAAAGTTTTATTTTGGCGCCAGGAAAGAGCCATCTATAGGTGACAACTTGCGGGGGTCCGTGGCCAAGAATGAGCCATTGTTCAAGAAAGGTAACTCGTGTTTTTATGAGCAAAAAATGTGGGTCACTTCTGACCAGAAAGAATACACGGATAATGAAAGACCGTTGGCTAGGAGTAGTGAAAGGTCAACGTACCGAAACGAATCACTTTCATCCGGTCATGTTTTTTTATACGGTCGGTTGGACAAAAGATGGTGAGCTGGGGACTAGCGGCGCCCTCTAGCGCACTAAGCCAGGGAAGTCTATGTCAGACAGACTTCAAGGTTGATTTGGGCTCAAGAGAGCTATGGCCTGCCGATGTGTTTCACAAGATTAGATTACTTATGCGCTGGTGGATTTGAAATAATGGCTTCTCTGTGACGAGCTTGAAATGACAGTAGACTGGAAGAACGTTGCGAAGGTTAATGGGGTCTTGGCAGGTAGATTATGTGGGATCTTAGCGGTAGATTATTTGGGGTCTTGGCGGTAGATTGAATGAAGTCTGAATGTTTTGTTGCTTTGTTATTGATCCTCCAGCATGTAGCCTTTTTTGGGGGGCCAATTTTCTCAGCCTTGCATTTGGATGGGTATAGAAGAAAAGATTATATGGGCCTAGGGAGTAGATTATACGGGCATTCCAGGTAAATTATACGGTGTCTAAGATGAAGATTATACACCTTCTATGCACTGTATTATATTTGTAGTATTTCGAACATATTGAGTCCGGGAGGTAGATTATTTTGCTTGCTTACGTTCGCCCGATGACTAAAGTATTCTAGAGTATTCGTAGACTGTAGAATTCTCTTCATCTGCCCTTAAAAGGACGTTAAGTGGACGCGTCTGCGTTGTGTTGTGGTTTCCAGTATAACTGTTATATTTGCGCCTTTCGGCCCAACACATTCGACTTCAGCACGACATTTTTGAGTACCGGGTTGTCTTCCCTCTTCGATCCCTGCTGGCTTGGCCAGACTAGACAGGTTAGTCTATTACTGGAGGCACCACGGAGAGGTGGAGCAGGGTCTGGGTGGTTTTGGTTCACCGATCCTGGCTGACTACTTCCAGCTCTGGTGCTGGAAGGCGCGCCTTCCCTTATTTTGATTATTGTGAGTTAAGAAAATAGATTACTTTGAGTCGTTTAAATATTTTCAGCTTTAGAAGTATTTTACATTCGGTCTTGGTAGTAGATTTGATTATATTTTGAAATCAGGTTGTATTTGGTCTTTGAAATGTGTGGTCCAGAGGTCAGAAGTCGGGACCTAGACAGAAAGACCCCGGGTTAAATTCCAACAGTGAAAATATTTTTTTTTTCAAAAATAAAGAAAATCGAATCCGTGGTTTATATGTTTGCCAGACTCAAAATAGGAACTACCAGCCAATGCCACTGTACCCTAGATAACATGACAACAAAACATGTTCTACATGATTGCCCCCAGTACGCAGACCTGAGAAGGACAGTGTGGCCCACGCCCACCTCCCTGGAAGAGAAACTATACGGGGCAACCGAATCACTTAAACAGACAGCTGCCTTCATAAGGGAGTCCGGATTCCTAGTCTTAGTGACGTCATGATCGCAGAAGAAGAAGAAGAAGAAGAATCCGTGGTTTCTTCGTGGCTTAACCTTCCTCTGGTCTCTGGGTAGTGAGGTCTAATGTTAAGCCTTCTCGGATAACGGCAAAAAAGGAGGTCCATGTGCACTAGCGCACGTTAAAAAACCCTTGGCAGTTACACAATTTTTAAAAGGTAGGCCTGGAAATTGCGGCTGCCCGGACAAAATAGTCAGCAAACAAATCTAGTCCCATCACAGGCCGTGCCACGGAGTTCGTGCACTAGGGTTAGGTTTCTCTTCAGAGATTCACAAAATTGTGAGGAGAAAATTGGAGGACGTATGGGTTAGTCCTGTGTGCAGTGATGATCATAACATAAGATAACATACGATAACATAACAATGTAACAACATAAAATAACATAGCAACATACGATAACATAACATAAGATAATATACGATAGCATAAGTTAACATAGATAACGTAAGATAACATACTATAACATAACATAATATAGCATTAAATAATATTACGACGTTAGAAAACATAAGATAACGTAAGATAACGTAAGATAACATAAGATAACGAAAGATAACATAAGATAACATAATATAACGTAAGATAACATAAAGTAACTCAAGAAGTTAGAAGTTGACAACACTGGATGTTAGAAAACAATTTCTTGCTAGCTTTGAATGACCCTCACTCCGCAACACGATCACAAACTTGCTCCTTATCGAAGGCCAGTACGAAGCGACTACATCAAGCTTGCGGTGTTGTTTGTTGACAGGCACGACTTGTTCTCAACATGACAGCAACAACAAAAACAAATGCACTGAAAATATATTTTATTTCGATGTGAATGTAAAATATGCAAAAAACTTGAAAGGTTATTGTATACACCAGGATTTTTGGTAACTAGTGCAGCACACGGAATAGACAACTTCGTGTCGATGTTTGGAATGTTCGGGTAATTAATGCCTCTTTTACCCAGCTCAATGAAGGTTTATCATTACAGCTCAGATTTATCGCCACTTGTTGTCCAGATACAGCCCCCTTGCTTTCATTTTAAACAGTGCTACAGACAACACGCGACAGCTAAGCTTATTCATACAATCTCTCCATCTCTCTATCTGTTCATCTAACACAGACATGGTATGACATCCATCATAACTACCCAACTTCAATGTCCCATTTCCCATCGAGAAGATTAACTCCCATCCACCCATTTCCTTGTCGTCGGAGAAGTGCCAAACCCATCGTTCTACGTTCAAAAGGAATGTTCATTCTGGCATGGATCTCAACAGGAGTTTTATTCCCGACAAGATCTCCCACGCGTAAAATTTGATAAACTCTGGGAGTGACATGTCCAAACTGGCATAGACGTAGTGCTGTACAAAAACTGATTACTGATACGTTTGTTAAATTTCTAGGCCAAATCTCCTTTTATTTCGGTTGAAAGTTTCGGACTAATTGAAAATAGAAAGATATATCCAGGCCTGTCAGATTCTTGGCGATTGTATGTATTTTTTTTTAATTTATGAATGATCTTGGACTGGAAAGAAACGGGGATCACGGACTGGCGAAGAACGGCAAACACAAATATTGTCAGTATTTTTCTAACCATCCAACTAGAATAATGTCTCGATGATGATATATCTTTGGTTGCTTTTGTTCACATGGAGTCTGTCGCTTCCAAACATCGGACAAGATAACGCCATCCTGGTCTATCTGTTGTGTCATCGACAGTCCTGAAGAACATGTTTCACTGTGTGTGCTCAGGGTCTGTTTGTTTCATTTGTATTGTATCGTTCACGGGGGACTGGTTGGTCTCAAGACGCCGGCCTCGAGACAGAGAGGTTGTGGCTTCAAATCCCGGCTACACCGGTTGGGATTTTTATTTATGATTTCTCTCTGTGGCAACCACCCCTGGTCTCAGCAGCGAGGCCCGTCTTGAAACGTCAATTACTCATCGACGGAAAAAATATGAGTACCTCCGAAGTCGGAGTTATCTGCCTGTGCGGCGAGGGACCCCTGTGCACACAGCTGCCAGGGAAAAAAATAGATTTACACGCAAAATTCAGTTCCTAGTCTCTAGGGACTTCGTCAGAGGTCAAGGCTGGCAAACGAAAAACAAAACAAAACTATCGTTCACGTAATAGCTGACTCTGCGTTGGTCAGTCTCCACGTGAAGATTTTTCTTTCATCTTCTCTCCTTCAAAGATTTTTATTTGATTTCCTCTCCGTGTAAAGATCTTTATTTTGTCACCTCTCCGTGTAAAGATCTTTATTTTGTCACCTCTCCGTGTAAAGATCTATATTTTGTCTCCTCTCCGTGTAAAGATCTTTATTTTGTCTCCTCTCCGTGTAAAGATCTTTATTTTGTCTCCATCCACGTGAAGATTGATCTCATCTGCAAGTGGGAATTTTTTATTTGATATTCTTCCTGCGTGAAGACCTTTACTTGGTAATCTTTCCGCTAGAAGATCTTTATTTGGTCTTCTCTTATGTGAAGATCTTTATTTGATTTTCTTTCCATGTTAAAATCTGCATTTGATATCCTCTACAAGTTAACATCTTTATTGTATCTCCCCTCCGCCCTAAGATCTTTCTTTGATATCCTCTCCAAGTGAAGATTTTTATTTAGTCTTGTCTCCTTGTTGAGAATATTTTGTGATCTTCTCTCCCTTGAAGATCTTTATTTGACCTTCTCTCCAAGTAAAGATCGTTGTTTGATTTCGCCACTTGAAGATCTTTATTGGATCTCCTCTCCGTGTGAAGGCCTTTATTTTGGAATCTTCTCCATGTGAGGATCTCTATTTGATCTCCTCTTTACGTGAAGTTCGTTATTTGATCTCCTCTCTACGTGAAGTTCGTTATTTGATCTCCTCTCTACGTGAAGTTCGTTATTTGATCTCTTCATGTTGGGCAGTACTTCACTGCTACAAAAGCATGTCACAACACAACGAGTTACAGGAGCAATTCAAGATCTGTCAGCGACCAAAGAACTCAGTTTAAGATAGCACGGACATGTTATAACATCTACAGACCTTGCTAAAACCATTCTACACAGACCAGTACCTGGCAAAGTAAGACACAAGGCAGACAAAGGAAGCGTGGGAAGATAACATCAGAGAATGGACAGTATTTACCTTCGTCACTTGTCAGAAAGCAGCTCGTAATCGTGACGTTATGAAGACAATTCTGATGACGTCATCAAGAGCGTTCCACTTACCGCCAAGGACAGGAATAAAGAATAAATATTTCGTTTCTCTTATCGTTAGCCTTTAGTTGTTCTTTACGTCATTTTCCGTCCAAACTTTACGCTACATAATTTCATCTCTTGCTACTTCCGGTGGGGGCGGCAGCCAAGATGGCCTCTTAGTCGAATCAGGTTAGGACTAGTGGCATTTTTGCTGTAATGTGGTTTCAAGTGATTCTTTATGGCTGGTATTTTCGTTTGTGGAGACAGCAGTAGTCAGGGCGCATACACCTGATCACAAAATCAACATGGTTTTGGCACCCGCGCGCTGAGATGGTGCTGCAGGCGACTAGCTGTGGGGTGTAGTAGAATAGTATCCCGTCCTGGCTTTGCCCTGGGACAGGATGTGCGATCTGTGTTCGACTGCAGATTTGCCACCAGCTGGACTACGGTCTGATCGAGTGTTTCACCGAGGCCCTGCTTCATTTGTTGGGACAGCAACTCTTTGGGCACACTCAATGACCATGAAGTTCTTACGAGAATTGGCGAGAGGCGCATTGAAATTATGCTGCCCGTGACGACCAGAAGTCTCCTTTTTGGACTGCGCGCCATTTTTACAGTTAATGCAGCACTTCCATAGCACAGTATGAGCGTCAAAACGCCCAATTTTTAGAGAACGCAATACGTTCGTCAGAACAGTATGAAGATCAGGATGAACGCTTTGATGGTTGCTGGAACAGGGGTTGGATGGGTAGATACGAGAATGCCTCGCCGCCGTGAAGCCATTCTGTTCTCAGTTCTAAAGTCCATTGCTGCCGTACCTCCATTTTAGTTCTCGTGTCTTCGTCTTGTTCATCCCTCTCGTTTCAAACTTCACTACAGTGAGGTGGGATATGTTACACTATTAGTTTGTTGAACTGACCACATGTTCTATTAGTGATGCACAAGTCGACCAATTTCATATAATTATTTTCTTTACTGTAACACAAAGTTATACAAATTCTGTCTGAATTCTTGTTTTAGTTGCGCTCTTTCGTGTTTTATTTCATTAATTATTATTGTTCTTTCAAAATTAATTTAGAACTGTCCGGGAACAACTTTCTTGTACGAGGGCAATAAAGACATACTTGAAGATGTCAACAGGAAAAGGAATGGGCCTTAAATAACGTTTTGTAGAAGAAATTAAAATATTGTGGCCACGTCTAAAGAAATCGGGCTGGGAAGTACAATAATGGAAGGTATGGTTCCTGGGTGATGCATCAGGGGCAGAACAAGAAGATGGTGGGTTCAAGACATCAAGGAGACCTTGAACATGACAAAAGAAGAAGTGGCAGATCTGGCTAGAGACAGAGATTCTTTCAGACAGCTGTAGTGAATGCAACGTTTTGTGGGAGATCTGGCTGAGGTGAATGCAACGTTCTGTGGGAGATCTGGCTGTGGTGAATGCAACGTTTTGTAGGAGATCTGGCTGTGGTAAATGCAACGTTCTGTGGGAGATCTGGCTGTGGTGAATGCAACGTTCTGTAGGAGATCTGGCTGTGGTGAATGCAACGTTCTGTGGGAGATCTGGCTGTGGTGAATGCAACGTTTTGTAGGAGATCTGGCTGTGGTGAATGCAACGTTCTGTGGGAGATCTGGCTGCGGTGAATGCAACGTTCTGTGAGAGATCTGGCTGCGGTGAATGCAACGTTCTGTGGGAGATCTGGCTGCGGTGAATGCAACGTTCTGTGAGAGATCTGGCTGCGGTGAATGCAACGTTCTGTGGGAGATCTGGCTGCGGTGAATGCAACGTTCTGTGATAGATCTGGCTGCGGTGAATGCAACGTTCTGTGAGAGATCTGGCTGCGGTGAATGCAACGTTCTGTGGGAGATCTGGCTGTGGTGAATGCAACGTTCTGTGGGAGATCTGGCTGCGGTGAATGCAACGTTCTGTGGGAGATCTGGCTGCGGTGAATGCAACGTTCTGTGGGAGATCTGGCTGTGGTAAATGCAACGTTCTGTGGGAGATCTGGCTGTGGTGAATGCAACGTTCTGTGGGAGATCTGGCTGTGGTGAATGCAACGTTCTGTGAGAGATCTGGCTGTGGTGAATGCAACGTTCTGTGAGAGATCTGGCTGCGGTGAATGCAACGTTCTGTGAGAGATCTGGCTGCGGTGAATGCAACGTTCTGTGAGAGATCTGGCTGTGGTGAATGCAACGTTCTGTGAGAGATCTGGCTGCGGTGAATGCAACGTTCTGTGAGAGATCTGGCTGCGGTGAATGCAACGTTCTGTGAGAGATCTGGCTGCGGTGAATGCAACGTTCTGTGAGAGATCTGGCTGTGGTGAATGCAACGTTCTGTGAGAGATCTGGCTGCGGTGAATGCAACGTTCTGTGGGAGATCTGGCTGTGGTGAATGCAACGTTCTGTGAGAGATCTGGCTGCGGTGAATGCAACGTTCTGTGGGAGATCTGGCTGCGGTGAATGCAACGTTCTGTGGGAGATCTGGCTGCGGTGAATGCAACGTTCTGTGGGAGATCTGGCTGCGGTGAATGCAACGTTCTGTGGGAGATCTGGCTGGAGACAGAGTCTCTTTTAGACGGTAAAGTACGAGACTTGAATCGGCGTCTTAGCACGCGAGTTTTCATCAATATGTGCTCGGCAGCCTATCCGGAAGTGTTCGGAGACTTCTGGATAGTGTCGCTTCAACTAGTGAAACTCACGATGCGAGGCGGTATTCCTCACCTTCCCAGAGTACTACCCTGGTCCCCATTTCTGCTAGCAGTTGTGTCGACCGCGGGGGTTTTTTTTCCCAACCACGAGTACAACTCACACTGTTTCCAGGGAATCGAACACGGGTTGTCCGAACGTTGGTAACCCAGTCGGGTGGTTTTCCCAACTAGGCAACGGAGGCTTCCCCAACCCCCACTCCCCCTCTTCCCCCCCCCCCCCCCAATTCTTTCAGACTAGCTGTGCTGAATGTAACGCTCTGTGGGAGATCTGGCTGGAGACAGAGATTTTTCAGACGGGCTGTGGTGAATGTAACGTTCTGCAAAGGACGAGCGACCTTATGATGATGGTAATCAATTGAAACACAATTGCTATCTTGCCAATAGAGCAAAACTATAACTGGAACACAATTGTTATCTTGCCAATAGAACAAAAATATAACTGGAACTCAATTGTTAACTTTTAATAGAACAAAACTATAATTGGAACACCAGTTTCAACATTCTCAAGTCGAGCCAGATGACAAGAAAATTACCATCTGCTCTTGGTCAGCGAAGTGAAAACACGAAAGAGCTTCCTAAAGATGTGACCAACAACATCCCCGTCAATGAACTCACCAGCATCACTCAAGCTTTGAAGCATCTCTTGTAACTTCAACTACTAGAGCAAATTCTCGCTAACTTCTTGTTCCTATCAAAGAGATTATCGTGATTTATTCGTCTTTGTCATCATCATGTGCCTTACCGGTTGGCGTAGGCAATTATATCCTTCCAAAATTTTCTATCCGTAGTGCATTGCATTATTTCTATTGTTGACTGTTTTATATGTCATGATACCAAGCTATCCAGTATCTTCTCTCTTGTCGTCCGCGATCTCTTGTTACCTGTATTTTGTCAGTTGTAACAAAGTATTCCAACTTTCCTCTTCTCATGATGTACCAGACAAATGTTGCTTGTTTTTTTCTGATGTTTATTTATGAGATCTCTTTTTGTGTTGTTCTCTTTGACATTTTCCTCGTTGGTCTTTTGGCTGTCCACGGAACTGCAAATATTATTCTGGGAAATCATATTCCTGTGATTTAAATCGTCATTTTAGTTGTTTGTCTACTGTCCCTGATTCGCGTCCATTGACCACAATTGGATGTATTTATCACCGGCGAATCCTCTTTCTCACTTCTATCATATTTTTTTTTGGTTAGTGGAATTAAAGGGAAAGGTGTGAGTGAGAAGGAAAAAAAAGGGGGTGGGGGGGTTAAAAATTAAATTATAAATAGAAAGCTTACCGGTTAGTGTTTGAGAATGTATGTTACTTTCTATTTATATTTTTGTTTAGGTCAGGGAATGGAGTGTATAGTAATTTTCAAATTAAATCCCAAATGGCCTGTTAAATTAGCTTGGCGGGCCGGTTCTGGCCAGCTGGCCGTAGGTTGCCGACCTCTGGTCGACACATGTAATATTTTGCTTTTAGTGTATGCTTTGTCACCTTCTGTCTAGTTCCGTCTCGACTCGGTGAGACCATTATGTCGATTCTAATGCATGACGAGGACTGATGAGAAAGGAAAGGACTTACGTCGAGTTGTCCTTCTTGGACGATGATCTCCTTCAGCTGCTGGAGGCAGTCGTTAATCCTCGCCCTTCTTCTCTTCTCTATCAGTGGCTTTTTGGACTAGGTGGGTAGAAATGGAGACAAGGAGAGTTAATAGTGGCTTTTTGGACTAGGTGGGTAGAAATGGAGACAAGGAGAGTTAATAGTGGCTTTTTGGACTAGGTGGGTAGAAATGGAGACAAGGAGAGTTAATAGTGGCTTTTTGGACTAGGTGGGTAGAAATGGAGACAAGGAGAGTTAATAGTGGCTTTTTGGACTAGGTGGGTAGAAATGGAGACAAGGAGAGTTAATAGTGGCTTTTTGGACTAGGTGGGTAGAAATGGAGACAAGGAGAGTTAATAGTGGCTTTTTGGACTAGGTGGGTAGAAATGGAGACAAGGAGAGTTAATAGTGGCTTTTTGGACTAGGTGGGTAGAAATGGAGACAAGGAGAGTTAATAGTGGCTTTTTGGACTAGGTGGGTAGAAATGGAGACAAGGAGAGTTAATAGTGGCTTTTTGGACTAGGTGGGTAGAAATGGAGACAAGGAGAGTTAATAGTGGCTTTTTGGACTAGGTGGGTAGAAATGGAGACAAGGAGAGTTAATAGTGGCTTTTTGGACTAGGTGGGTAGAAATGGAGACAAGGAGAGTTAATAGTGGCTTTTTGGACTAGGTGGGTAGAAATGGAGACAAGGAGAGTTAATAGTGGCTTTTTGGACTAGGTGGGTAGAAATAGAGACAAGGAGAGTTAATAGTGGCTTTTTGGACTAGGTGGGTAGAAATGGAGACAAGGAGAGTTAATAGTGGCTTTTTGGACTAGGTGGGTAGAAATGGAGACAAGGAGAGTTAATAACAGCTTTTTTAATTAGGTGGGTAGAAATAGAGACAAGGAGATTTAATAGTGGCTTTTTGGACAAGGTGGGTAGAAATGGAGACAAGGAGAGTTAATAGTGGCTTTTTGGACTAGGTGGGTAGAAATGGAGACAAGGAGAGTTAATAGTGGCTTTTTGGGCTAGGTGGGTAGAAATAAAGACAACGAAAGTTAATAACGGCTTTTTCGATTAGGTGGGTAGAAAAAGTGACAAGGAGAGTTAATAACGGCTTTTTGGGATTAGATGGATGGCAAATAGAGACAATGAGAGTTAATAAAGGCTTTTTGGATTGGGTGCGTAGAAATAGAGACAAAGAGAGTCAATAGTGGCTTTTTGGACTGGGTAGGTAGAAATAGAGACAATGAGAGTTAATAACGGCTTTTTGGATTAGGTGGATTGAAATAGAGACAAGGAGAGTCAATAGTGGCTTTTTGGACTAGGTGGAAAAAAATAGAGAAAATGAGAGTTAATAACGGCTTTTTTGGATTAGGTGGATAGAAATAGAGACAATGAGAGTTAATAACGGCTTTTTGGATTAGTGGGTAGAAATAGAGACAAGGAGAGTCAATAGTGCTTTTTGGACTAGGTGGGTAGAAATAGAGACAAGGAGAGTTAATAACAGCTTTTTGGACTAGGTGGTAGAAATAGAGACAAGGAGAGTTAATAACAGCTTTTTGGACTAGGTGGGTAGAAATAGAGACAATGAGAGTTAATAACAGCTTTTTGGACTAGGTGGATAGAAATAGAGACAAGGAGAGTTAATAACAGCTTTTTGGACTAGGTGGGTAGAAATAGAGACAACGATAGTCAATAGTGCTTTTTGGACTAGGTGGGTAGAAATAGAGACAAAGATAGTCAATAGTGCTTTTTGGACTAGGTGGGTAGAAATAGAGACAAGGAGAGTTAATAACAGCTTTTTGGATTAGGTGGGTAGAAATAGAGACATGGAGAGTTAATAACAGCTCTATGGACTAGGTGGGTAGAAATAGAGACATGGAGAGTTAATAACAGCTCTATGGACTAGGTGGGTAGAAATAGAGACATGGAGAGTTAATAACAGCTCTATGGACTAGGTGGGTAGAAATAGAGACATGGAGAGTTAATAACAGCTCTATGGACTAGGTGGGTAGAAATAGAGACAAGGAGAGTTAATAACAGCTTTTTGGACTAGGTGGTTAGAAACAGAGACAAGAAGAGTCAATAGTGGGTTTTTGCATTAGGTGGGTAGATATAGAGACAAAGAGAGTAAATAACGGCTTTTTGGACTAGGTGGTTAGAAACAGAGACAAGAAGAGTCAATAGTGGCTTTTTGCATTAGGTGGGTAGATATAGAAACAAGAAGAGTCAACAGTGGGTTTTTGCATTAGGTGGGTAGATATAGAGACAAAGAGAGTAAATAACGGCTTTTTGGACTAGGTGGTTAGAACTAAAGAGAAGGAGAGTCAATAACGGTTTTTTGGACTAGGTGGGTAGAAATAGAGACAAGAAAAGTAAATAGTGGCTTTTTGCATTAGGTGGGTAGATATAGAGACAAAGAGAGTCAATAACGGCTTTTTGGACTAGGTGGGTAGAAACAGAGACAAGAAGAGTCAATAGTGGCTTTTTGCATTAGGTGGGTAGATATAGAGACAGTGAGAGTCAATAACGGCTCTTTAGACTAGGTGGGTAGAAACAGAGACAAGGAGAGTCAGTAGTGGCTTTTTGGATTAGGTGGGTAGACATAGAGACAGTGAGAGTCAATAGTGGCCTTTTGGATTAGGTGGGTAGAAATAGAGACAGTGAGAGTCAATAGTGGCCTTTTGGACTAGGTAGGTAGAAACAGAGACAAGGAGAGTCAGTAGTGGCTTTTTGGATTAGGTGGGTAGACATAGAGACAGTGAGAGTCAATAGTGGCTTTTTGGATTAGGTGGGTAGAAATAGAGACAGTGAGAGTCAATATTGGCCTTTTGGACTAGGTAGGTAGAAACAGAGACAAGGAGAGTCAGTTGTGGCTTTTTGGATTATTTGGGTAGACATAGAGACAATGAGAGTGAAAAGTGGCTTTGTGGACAAGGTGGATAGATATAGAGACAAGGAGAGTGAAAAGTGGCTTTTTGGATTAGATTGATAGAAATAGAGACAATGAGAGTGAAAAGTGGCTTTTTGGATTAGGTTGATAGAAATAGAGACAAGGAGAGTGAGTAGTGGCTTTTTGAACTAGGTAGGTTGAAATAGAGACAATGAGAGTTTAAAGTGGCTTTTTAGACTAGGTGGGTAGAAATCGAGACAATGAGAGTTAATGACGGCTTTTTGGATTAGGTGGATAGAAATAGAGACAAGGAGTGTCAGTAGTGTCTTTTTGGATTAGTTCGACAAAAATAGAGACAAGGAGAGTCAATAGTGGCCTTTTGGACTAGAAGTATAGAAATATAAATAAGGAGAGTCAAAAGTGGCTTTTTATTAGGTGGATAGAAATAGAGACAAGGAAATTCAAAAGTGGCTTTTTTAGGTGGATAGAAATAGAGACGGGGCGATTAAATTTTAGCTTTTTGGACTAAGTGGATAGAAATATAGAGACGGAGGTAAATAGTGGCTTTCTAAACTAGGTGAAAGTAAATAGTGGCTTTCTAAACTAGGTGAAAGTAAATAGTGGCTTAGGACATTATTAGATAGAAAAAGATGCACCAAAGAAAAGTAAAAGCAGAATAGCTGAGCTGAAAATAACATTTTAGAAAAGGGGACATGTCTCTATGTCAATAGAAGTGAGAAAGAGAGTTCATCGGTGCTATAAAACGCCATTTCTGACCTATGGAAGCGAATCATGGACAGTAAACAAACACATGAAAAGACAATTAGAGGCCACAGAGATCAGATTTCTCAGAAGAATGTTGAACGTTTCCTGGACAGCAAAAAACAACAATTCTCCAAGAGGACAACACAAAAAGGAAGCTCATAATAAACATCAGAAACAAACAATCAACATTATCAAGAGAAGAGGAAAGTTGGAATTCTTGGTTACAACTGGCAAATTACAGGAAAAGAGAGATCGCGGACGACAAAGAGAGAAGATACTAGATAACTTGGTGTCATGGCATGGAAAACAATCAACAACATAATTTCTACGATGTACAATGGATAGAAGGTTGTGGAAGGACATGATCGCCTACGCCAACCGGCATTGCACATAATGGTGTTGATGAATAGATAAAGATACATGTTCAGTTATTAGTGGCTTTTTGGTCTAGATGAATAGAAGGAGAGGCGTGGTCGGTAAGTAGTGGCTTTTGTGAGTAGATGAGCATGATAAAGAAAGTGGATGCGGGCTCTGTGCGCCGGCAATGGGTAGAGTCATTGCAGAGGTCAAAAATACGTTGGGTCACCTTTGTCTATGTCCCTGGACATGTGGGAGAACGGGGAAATGAAAGAGCGGACAGATTGGCTAGCTGCGCTGTCGTTGAAGACGGTCAACCAATTGATTGAGCGAACATTATACATGTCTTATTAGATGTGAGAAGGACACGTGACTTCGACAACCATGAGTCCACGTCACTCCTTCGGATGAAAGAAATGGGGGTTAAGATGGGCACAGCCAGAAACGAGAAACTTAGTGGGCGTGTAAGAAGACTTATCAACCAACACAGAACTGGAGTCGTCGGTCGCTGGACACTGCGGGACGTGCTGAGGAGGGGATCTGAGCACCTATGGACATGTGCGGAGTGTAATGATGATGACCCGCTATTAACTCAATGGCTAGATGAATATTAAGTGAGACAATATTTAATGGCTTTTTGGATTATGTCGCAGGATAGATACGTCGAAGTTAAATGGGATTTGATTGTAGTAGAGATGTGGATAGTACATGATTATTGTTTATGACATCAGTAAAGTAGAGATGTGGATAGTACATGATTATTGTTTATGACATCAGTAAAGTAGAGATGTGGATGGTAAATTATTATTGTTTATGACATCAGTAAAGTAGAGATGTGGATGGTATATTATTATTGTTTATGACATCAGTAAAGTAGAGATGTGGATGGTATATTATTATTGTTTATGACATCAGTAAAGTAGAGATGTGGATGGTATATTATTATTGTTTATGACATCAGTAAAGTAGAGATGTGGATAGTACATGATTATTGTTTATGACATCAGTAAAGTAGAGATGTGGATGGTAAATTATTATTGTTTATGACATCAGTAAAGTAGAGATGTGGATGGTATATTATTATTGTTTATGACATCAGTAAAGTAGAGATGTGGATAGTACATTATGGTTGTTTATGGTTCACACACACACACACAAACACACCACACACACACCACATACACACACAAACACACAGATTAAATATCTCTGAGTACCACTGATGTAAAATGATCTAAACTAATAAAAGATTATGATAATGAAGATGTTGATAATGAAACTAACTCAGATATTATGTGAGCACGAGTACACCAAAATACAACACAAATATGGCAAATAAAACTATAAAGATATGGGAAAGTAAAAGTCACAACAATTGAACAACAAATAGGCAATATAACTGTATGAAAAAACATGCTAACAACAAGACAATCAACAACCGAATTAGTCATCAACATGAAAAATGGGTAAAGTCCCAGTTTAAGCACATTAATTTTTTTGTTTCGTTTCTGAGTGTAACGGCCCCTTGAGTAACAGTGCACGTTACTTGGGGTGGTTCCCTAATCTGTGACAAGAAGACACCTAATTGAAGAGAAAAGAGAAACAACACGAAGGCCCTAATCCTAATATGTGACAAGAAGACACCTAATTGTAGAGAAAAGAGAAACAACACGAAGGCCCTAATCCTAATATGTGACAAGAAGACACCTAATTGTAGAGAAAAGAGAAACAACACGAAGGCCCTAACCCTAATATGTGACAAGAAGACACCTAATTGTAGAGAAAAGAGAAACAACAAGAAGACACCTAATTGTAGAGAAAAGAGAAACAACACGAAGACACCTAATTGTAGAGAAAAGAGAAACAACAAGAAGACACCTAATTGTAGAGAAAAGAGAAACAACAAGAAGACACCTAATTGTAGAGAAAAGAGAAACAACACGAAGGCCCTAACCATAAACCTAACATATTATTTGAGATACGCTGTAGTTTTGTTGTTGTGTTAACTAAGAGAGATCACTCGTTCCTTTCAAATAATTTATGTCCTTAAACTAGGAAATTTATATGAAAAATATAGAATTCAAATTAAACAAATTATTTCCCTTACTTTTTTTGCTGCCGCATCTCGCTCTTTCTTTGTAGCCATCCAGTCTTGGCTTTCGGTGACGTCAGCTCTCAAGTCAGAATAACTGTCCATGTTTAACCTTTTTTCGTTTTTATCGAGACAGAAAAATCATGCTCTATGAACACAACAGATTGATTATTATTTCAAAAAGGCCAGAAAAACATCACAATGTCATTAGAAGTGGACACAATCCTGCTCTAGTTATGCTAAAGACGAACTGTCACGCTGGTAGTATATTTGCCATTGTCCACATCACGAATTGATTGTGGTGGGTCACTCGTTTGTTCATAGAGACAGCAATAGCTGCCAATGACGTTAAGTGTTGACCCTGTGGACGTCAAATGTCAGGAACGTTGGAACAACAACGTTAATCTCGCAATGAAAGGCGTATCAACATCAATAAAAGAGACGTATCATCGGACGTATTTTGTCTCAACTTTCATGGTTATCTAAAGCAAATAACAACAATGTATTTTGTCTCATTATATTTCTACACTTACTGTTTTTTGGTTTGTATATTTATGCTTATCTCCTTATTTCTATTATATTCTGTTTGTACACTTTCCGGTTGGCTCTGAAACTATATTCTGTTTCTACTTCGCTAGGATTTATGTTTTTCTACATTCGATAACCCTGTTTTTTAATACTTTTTGTGTTAGTTTATTATGTTTCTACACTTTTCTAATGTGACTACTTTTCTATCTTCACACGCAATATAAGTGCGCGAAAAGTTATGTTCATACAAAATATAACTGCGCGAAGAAAAGTTATGTTCATACAAAATAAAAGTGCGCGAAAAGTTATGTTCACACGCAATATAAGTGCGAGAGGAATAACGTACATACAAAATATAAGTGCGCGAAAAGTTATGTTCATACAAAATATAACTGCGCGAAGAAAAGTTATGTTCATACAAAATATAAGTGCGCGGTAAGTTATGTTCATACAAAATATAAGTGCGCGAAAAGTTATGTTCATACAAAATATAACTGCGCGAAGAAAAGTTATGTTCATACAAAATATAAGTGCGCGGTAAGTTATGTTCATACAAAATATAAGTGCGCGAAAAGTTATGTTCATACAAAATATAACTGCGCGAAGAAAAGTTATGTTCATACAAAATATAAGTGCGAGAGGAATTACGTACATACAAAATATAAGTGCGCGGTAAGTTATGTTCACCACCGGAAACAGACTTTGAGTTGGTGACCAGGTAGGCACGCGACGATAGGTCAAGGAGACGTGCAGTAGCCCCACGTGCCGTCGCACGTTTTCCTCAGGTATTTCCCGAGGTCCGCGAGAGACAGTCACGCGCTTATTGTCAAATGGGCGTGTTTATGTCGGTCAGGGGGCAGGGCTAAGCTCCTTAAGAGGACCCCTGCGTCGAGGCACATGTTGCGTAGGCATGCCTCAGTGTTCCAGCACTGGTGATGTAGGGACAAGGAAACGTAACGTCGCTGATAGCTTGTCATGCTACCACTTGGAGCGGATAATAGACATATGTATCTTCATTTCGAACGGAACAAATCTGAAAAAAAGTGCAACGCGTCAAATACTTGGACACGATAATCACATCAGATAGAAGATACACTACAGAAATAAAAAGTAGAATAGTTAAAATGTAAAGAGCCCCGTCACGCCAAGTAGCGTGTACGGAAAATGGTGATAGTTCTCATAATTACTACATAACTTCAGCACATGATTTTTGGGGTAATGTGGTCGGTATTATGCCTGAGCCGCTTTAGTTTCCACGGAAATAATCCGGTACCCATTTAAGTCTGGGTGAACCTGGAAGCCGTTGATGTGGATCGACAAAAATTAGAATAGCTCGAGACAAAAAAATCATTTCAGAAAATGAAAAACGTCTTGTGCAACAAGTCTATGTCAATTAGAAGTTAGAAAGAGTTCAACGGTGCTGTATAGAGCCCATTCTGATCTACGGAAGCGAATCATGGAGAGTAGATAAGCAAATGAAAGGACGATTAGAGACCACAGAGGTCACAGAGATGGGATTTCTTAGAAGAATATTGAAAGTTCTATGGACAGATAAAACGAGGAGATTCTCAAAGAGGTCAACACAAAAAGGGAGCTCAAAAAAAACATCAGTAAAAAACAATGAATATTTGTCGAGCACATCTTGAGAAGAGGAAAGTTGGAACATTTGGTTGCAACTGGCAAAATGAGGGGAAAGATGATAGATCGCGGACGACAGAAAAATATAGTAAATAGTTTGGTGTCATGGCATGGAGTCAACAACAGACTTGATACGATGTACTGTGGATAGAAGATTGTGGAAGGACATCATCGCCAAAGCCAAACGGTATGGCACGTGATGATGATGATCTTCATTTCTACTTCTTCGCTTGGTTTGTAGCTGTTGCTGTAAGTAGCTGTGTAACATGTACAGTGGATACAATCCTGGGAATAGCATCATTTATTACGCTAAAACACACATGATAACCGACATTTTCAGAGTCACTCAACATTGCCTATCTAAACATGCGTCACTCAACATTGCCTATCTAAACATGCGTCACTCAACATTGTCTATCTAAACATGCGTCACTCAACATTGCCTATCTAAACATGCGTCATTGAACATTGTCCTTCCAACCATGCGTCACTCAACATTGTCCTTCCAAACATGCGTCACTCAACATTGTTTACCCAAACATGCGTCACTCAACATTGTCTACCCAAACATGCGTCACTCAACATTGTCTACCCAAACATGCGTCACTCAACATTGTCCTTCCAAACATGCGTCACTCAACATTGTCTACCCAAACATGCGTCACTCAACATTGTCTACCCAAACATGCGTCACTCAACATTGTCTACCCAAACATGCGTCACTCAACATTGTCTACCCAAACATGCGTCACTCAACATTGTCCTTCCAAACATGCGTCACTCAACATTGTCCTTCCAAACATGCGTCACTCAACATTGTCTACCCAAACATGCGTCACTCAACATTGTCTACCCAAACATGCGTCTTGTTTACTTTCTGACGTTCTATCAACCTTTCGAGCCGTAGCCGGCCCATAGGGCATAGACCCAGATATTCTTTCCTGTTTCGAAATTTTCTTTCGAGCAGTCTCAATCATGGCAAATATATTTTATCTCGATCTCATTGAGGGAGTCGATTCCTGCTGCTTTTGCCTCTCTGATCAATGTTCTTCTCAATGTTTCTCTGGGTTGGGCTCTTTTCCTCTTATCTGTTGTTTCGCACTTGGGGGCTTGGGGGGCTTGCTTCGCTACTCGGTTATTATCTCTGTGATCACATGTCCAACATACGTCCAACGTCTTTTCTAGATTACTGATGATAATAGTGCTTGATTGATGCTGATTGACACGTTATGTAACAGGTCTACGTTTCTTTAACAAGGGCGTTTCTACGATAGTTGTTTGTTAGACCTCTCATCAACGCTTCTTTAACAAGGGCGTTTCTACGATAGTTGCTTGTTAGACCTCTGATCAACGTTTCTTTGTCAAGTAGAAGAAAAACAACCTCAATCTTGGATCGACACCGGAAATTAACTGGCGTTCACCCGACGATCACTAAAAGGAATGAAAAGTTTTCTTCATTATCCGTCCTTCAAAGTTTGTTAAGTGGGCCTGAATTCGTTGTGTTGCGGTTTGCAAACAGACTGTGATATTTGCGTCATTCAGCCCAACTTATCCCACTTCTGGGCGGCAATACGCCCATCCAGCATTTGAGTTGAGTACGGCAGCGACCGACAGTTGACCTCATGCGTCATGATCGACAAACAGGTACCTTCTGCACCTCCCAGTAGTGTCATAGAAACAGACTGTCAGCCTGACCAAGGGAATAGAGATGGACGAGGAATGACAGAATTGTACTAACAAAAGTCGTCCTGCTGACTGAAGTGTTCATTCGGAAGGCGCAAATTAACCTCAGCACAACATATCTACGCCCGCTTAACGTCCTTTTAAGGGCGGATGACGATTAGAAGTATTCATGTCTCTAGTGGTCATCGAATGAATGCCAGACAGAGAAAGAAATAACGTTGTCTACCCAAACTGGCGTGGTCTACAGTCATGGATTGTGCAGCAAAAATAGGAGATCAGGGCAATAACTCTAAATGATCATGTCAAACGCTAGGAAGGGTTATCGACCAACTAATCCAATTTGTCTTGCTCTAATGATTGCACTTTATTTTGACTTTCTCCTAACTTTCTTCTGACCTTCTTCTGACTTTTTCCGGACTTTCTCCTAACATTCTTCTGACCTTCTTTTGACTTTCTCCTGACTTTCTTCTGACCTTCTACGGACTTTCTCCGGACTTTCTCCTAACTTTCTTCTGACCTTCTTCTGACTTTCTCCTGACTTTCTTCTGACCTTCTTCTGACTTTCTCCGAACTTTCTCCTAACTTTCTTCTGACCTTCTTCTGACTTTCTCCGAACTTTCTCCTAACTTTCTTCTGACTTTCTCCGGACTTTATCCTAACTTTCTTTTGACCTTCTTCTGACTTTCTCCGAACTTTCTCCTAACTTTCTTCTGACCTTCTTCTGACTTTCTCCGAACTTTCTCCTAACTTCTTCTGACTTTCTCCGGACTTTATCCTAACTTTCTTTTGACCTTCTTCTGACTTTCTCCGGACTTTATCCTAACATTCTTCTGACCTTCTTTTGACTTTCTCCTGACTTTCTTCTGACCTTCTACGGACTTTCTCCGGACTTTCTCCTAACTTTCTTCTGACCTTCTTCTGACTTTCTCCTGACTTTCTTCTGACCTTCTTCTGACTTTCTCCGAACTTTCTCCTAACTTTCTTCTGACCTTCTTCTGACTTTCTCCGAACTTTCTCCTAACTTTCTTCTGACTTTCTCCGGACTTTATCCTAACTTTCTTTTGACCTTCTTCTGACTTTCTCCGGACTTTATCCTAACTTTCTTTTGACCTTCTTCTGACTTTCTCCTGACTTTCTTCTGACTCTGTCGCCTTCGACTGTTGCGGAAAAAAATGTGGAGCTGGGATCTCTTCTGGACAGCATATCTCCTTTGTGGTGCTTATATTATATGGTGCTCATCTTATGTCTCGTGTATGATAACTCATCTTATGTCTCGCGTATGAAAACTCATCTTATGTCTCGTGTATGTTAACTCATGGTACTGTAGCTATTTCATGAACCCACTGTCCTATATGTTCACATTTCCCTCTCTCCCACTCCCTCCTAGTTTGGAAACTCCCTTACAGGTGTTGTGAACAAACATGTCCTCGTTATAGCTATACTCGTATAAATGTTATGTTGATGTAGCATGCCCTCGTTATAGCTATATAAATGTTATGTTGATGTAGCATGCCCTCGTTATAGCTATATAAATGTTATGTTGATGTAGCATGCCCTCGTTATAGCTATATAAATGTTATGTTGATGTAGCATGCCCTCGTTATAGCTATATAAATGTTATGTTGATGTAGCATGTCCTCATTATAGCTATATAAATGTTATGTTGATGTAGCATGCCCTCGTTATAGCTATATAAATGTTATGTTGATGTAGCATGTCCTCATTATAGCTATATAAATGTTATGATGATGTAGCATGTCCTCATTATAGCTATATAAATGTTATGTTGATGTAGCATGCCCTCGTTATAGCTATATAAATGTTATGTTGATGTAGCATGTCCTCGTTATAGCTATATAAATGTTATGTTGATGTAGCATGCCCTCGTTATAGCTATATAAATGTTATGTTGATGTAGCATGCCCTCGTTATAGCTATATAAATGTTATGTTGATGTAGCATGCCCTCGTTATAGCTATATAAATGTAGTATAAAAAGAGTTTAACAATATAGCTATCTTGGACATATAACAAATGATGGAAAATGTAAGACAGAAATAAACAAAAAAATAAGAAGGGCAAAAAGCAATTTTAACAACAAACGAAAATATAATAAACATAACGACAGACAGCAGACAACTGAACCAAGTGGAGGAATTTAAATATCTAGGAATTCAAACAACAATTTACAACAAAATAGGAAGACAAATGACAATTCACGGGCAGCAGAAATAGGCTCAGGATGCAACAAAGTTTGTCAAACCATTGGACAGCTATCTCCACTGTTGTCCAACAAGGGAAGAAATCTAGGGGCAAAACGGGCACTCTACAATTCAATCTTCATCCCAACGTTGTGCTACCAATGCCAGACCTGGACCCTAGATGCAAGAACAATAAGAAAAATAACCTCTACAGAGATGAAATGTGTTAGACGAATGACAGGAAACAGTCTGAGAGATAAGATCAGAAATGAAGAACTGAGAAAAAAGCTAGTAATAACTCCAGCAATAGACTACATGAAGAAACAACAGATAAAATGTTTGGCCACTTGATGAGGCAAAAACCAAAACACAACACAACGACCCTTCAATAAACGTTACAAGAACATCAGCCCAAGGGCCAAGCACGAAAAAAGAAGAATTGACCGAATATTAGAAATGCTATGAAGCATAACAGCAGCAGAGGCGAACAGAAGATAAAAGGACCAATACTCTATTTACCCTCGACGCTGGAAGGCAAATGAGGAATTCTTTTTCTGCGATCATGACGTCATTCAGACTAGGATTCTGGACTCTCTCATGAAGGCAGCTGTCTGTTTAAGTGATTCGATTGCCCCATATAGTTTCTCTTCCAGGGAGGTGGGCGTGGGCCACATTGCTCTTCTCAGGTCTGTGTACTGGGGGCAATCCTGTAGAACATGTTTTGTAGTCATATTGTCCAGTGTACAGTGGCATAGGCTGGTTGTACCTATTTTTAATTTGGTGAACATGTGGTTTCTCATTCTGTTGTGGCCAGTGTGTAGGCGAAGTATGATGACTTGATCCTTCCTTGATAGTTGGAGGTATCCGTCCCTCTAGTTATACTTTGTGTGTTCTTGTTTCCATTTTTCATGGTACTAGCCTTTGATGATGGATTTGGCTTCATCATAACTGAGCGGATGGTTCTCTTGTGGTAATCTCCCTCCCTCTTTAACTAACTTGTCTGCGTATGCGTTTCCGTGTATATTACAGTGTGATGGTATCCACTGGATGACCACTCTCTGGAAGTTATTGCACAGTTGGTCTAGGGTTGTTCTCAAGTCATCTAGCTCATTGCTCCTGGAGGTTTTTTTTATAGCTGTTAGGACTGACAGTGTGCATCAGTCAGTATCACTAATTTCTTGTGCATGTTATTTTTGTGTTGGATAGCCAGTTTTGCGGCGTCTTTGAGGGCTTTAGTTTCTGCTTTATAGTTGTTTGAGAATTTCCCAGTAGCTATTGACTTGGTGGCGTTTATTTCGAAGTTGCAGTTGAGAAGCGACTGTGTGCAAAATGCCCAACAAACCGTGATGTAGCAGACAGGGCTCATAATTGGCAGGGTTTGACGTCAGCTCAGCTGCCTGTCAGATTTCCAGGGATCTTTTCGTCAGCCGCCATTAGGGATATCACCGGCATGGCTGGTGTTCCGATGATGTAAGACGTTCCTGACACTTGCTAACTGGTAATCAACAACTTATCAACGCCGACTTATCGGAATCAGCCGTCAAAAACCGCTTCACTTCTTGTGACTGTGAAAGACACAAGAGGGGTGGTGGCGCGATAGCTCAGTGGTTAGTGAACTGGACTACTACGGACAAGGGGTAGGGTTCGATCCCAACCGACGGCTCCGGGTTCACCCAGCCTTAAATGGGTACCGGATTTTTTCTGGGAAAGTAAAAGCAGCACGGGCGTAATACCGACCACATTACCCCAAAAATCATGTGCTGAAGGTCTGTAAAATATAGGGTCACTAACACCATATTTCCCTATACGCCACTTGGCGTGACGGGGGGTACTTTTTTTTTTATTGACTTGGTGATCTCTTCCTGGTTATTCAGCCTCAAGAACACACCTCCTCCTCCATTTCTGGTGGCGTTTGTAGCAGAGCCATCTGTGTATATGTGGGACCTGGAGTCCTGTGGGTAGTTGTCGTTTGTGTGTTTTTCTGCTATGTGCTTTCTCTCTGTATCTATTTGGGTGTCTTTTTCATGATTCCTGTTATGTCTTCCCTAAATTCTGGCATTTTGTGTTTCCCATTAGGAGTCATATCAGATGGGTAAATGGGTTTGGACATTGTTTGGGACAGTACTGTGTTGCAGCGAAGTTGCTCCTCTTTAGTCTTCCTTTTCCGAAACCAGTTATTCTTTGGTGCATGGGGTGGCTAGGGAGCCTTTTATATTTCTCCGCTTGTTGCAATACTTTAGTTTTCCGTCTGTCTTCTAAAGATTGTAAACCTGTTACTGTTTCTAGAGTCTCTATAGGTGTAGATTTCATAGCACCAGTGATGATACGGGCAGCCTGGTTTTGTGTTTTGTTAATTTTGCTAAGGTGTGATTTGGAAGCTGTAGCCCAGGCTGTGACTCCATACTCTAGGACTGGTCTTACTCTTCCTACGTATAGTCGTTTCAAGATATTGCTGTCTGCTCCCCAGTCCGTTCCTGTCAATTTCTTCATAATATCTGCTCGTTTTCTGGCTCTTTTGTTTGCTTTGTCTGATTTATCCAAGTCATTCTGCGATCCATGGTGACGCCAAGATATGTTGGGTTTTGGTCAAAAGGAAGTGTATGGTCTTTTATCTTCAGTTTTACAGAGAGTGTGTTTTTTGATAGGTTGAAAATTGTGAATGTAGATTTTTTCGTTAATTGGTAGTAACCAGGTGTTCGTCCATTTTTTGAAGTTTTCCTAGGGCATCTTGCATTCTGGAGCTAACCACTGACATAGATTCTCCACGTGCCCATATCGCCTGGTCGTCTGCGTACATTGCTGAGTGTGTACACTGGGTGGAATGTTCTTTACGATGTCATTTATGAAAATTAGAAAGAGCGTTGGGGATAGGAGTCCTATCCCCAACGCTCTTTTTAATTTTCATAAATGTCATCTTAATGGACATTCCACCCAGAATACACTGGGTGTATTGTATCTCCACACGAGGTGGAGACGGCACCCAATGAATGAATGGCGCTCCATGGTAGCTAACCTTCGAGGTGGAGACGGCACCCAATGAATGAATGACGCTCCATGGTAGCCAACCTTCGAGGTGGAGACGGCACCCAATGAATGAATGGCGCTCCATGGTAGCTAACCTTCGAGGTGGAGACGGCACCCAATGAATGAATGACGCTCCATGGTAGCCAACCCTCGATGTGGAGTCGGCACCCAATGAATGAATGGCGCTCCATGATAGCCAACCTTCGATGTGGAGTCGGCACCCAATGAATGAATAGCGCTCCATGGTAGCCAACCTTCGATGTGGAGTCGGCACCCAATGAATGAATAGCGCTCCATGATAGCCAACCTTCGATGTGGAGTCGGCACCCAATGAATGAATAGCGCTCCATGATAGCCAACCCTCGATGTGGAGTCGGCACCCAATGAATGAATAGCGCTCCATGATAGCCAACCCTCGATGTGGAGTCGGCACCCAATGAATGAATAGCGCTCCATGGTAGCCAACCTTCGATGTGGAGTCGGCACTCAATGAATGAATAGCGCTTCTTGGTAGCCAACCCTCGATGTGGAGTCGGCACCCAAAGAATGAATAGCATTCCATGGTAGCCAACCCTCGACGTGGAGTCGGCACCCAATGAATGAATAGCGCTCCATGGTAGCCAACCCTCGATGTGGAGTCGGCACCCAATGAATGAATAGCGCTCCATGGTAGCCAACCCTCGACGTGGAGTCGGCACCCAATGAATGAATAGCGCTCCATGATAGCCAACCTTCGATGTGGAGTCGGCACCCAATGAATGAATAGCGCTCCATGGTAGCCAACCCTCGACGTGGAGTCGGCACTCAATGAATGAATAGCGCTCCATGATAGCCAACCTTCGATGTGGAGTCGGCACCCAATGAATGAATAGCGCTTCTTGATGGGCCACCTTCGAGGTGGAGTCGGCACCCAATGAATGAATAGCGCTTCTTGGTAGCCAACCTTCGATGTGGAGTCGGCACCCAATGAATGAATAGCGCTCCATGGTAGCCAACCTTCGATGTGGAGTCGGCACCCAATGAATGAATAGCGCTTCTTGGTAGCCAACCCTCGATGTAGAGTCAGGACCCAATGAATGAATAGCGCTCCATGGTAGCCAACCCTCGATGTGGAGTCGGCACTCAATGAATGAATAGCATTCCATGGTAGCCAACCCTCGATGTGGAGTCGGCACTCAATGAATGAATAGCATTCCATGGTAGCCAACCCTCGATGTGGAGTCGGCACCCAAAGAATGAATAGCATTCCATGGTAGCCAACCCTCGACGTGGAGTCGGCACCCAATGAATGAATAGCGCTCCATGGTAGCCAACCCTCGATGTGGAGTCGGCACTCAATGAATGAATAGCGCTCCATGGTAGCCAACCTTCGATGTGGAGTCGGCACCCAATGAATGAATAGCGCTTCTTGGTAGCCAACCTTCGAGGTGGAGTCGGCACCCAATGAATGAATAGCGCTTCTTGGTAGCCAACCTTCGATGTGGAGTCGGCACCCAATGAATGAATGGCGCTCCATGATAGCCAACCCTCGATGTGGAGTCGGCACTCAATGAATGAATAGCGCTCCATGGTAGCCAACCTTCGATGTGGAGTCGGCACCCAATGAATGAATAGCGCTTCTTGGTAGCCAACCTTCGATGTGGAGTCGGCACCCAATGAATGAATAGCGCTTCTTGGTAGCCAACCTTCGAGGTGGAGTCGGCACCCAATGAATGAATAGCGCTCCATGGTAGCCAACCTTCGATGTGGAGTCGGCACCCAATGAATGAATAGCGCTTCTTGGTAGCCAACCTTCGATGTGGAGTCGGCACCCAATGAATGAATAGCGCTCCATGGTAGCCAACCTTCGATGTGGAGTCGGCACCCAATGAATGAATAGCGCTTCTTGGTAGCCAACCTTCGAGGTGGAGTCGGCACCCAATGAATGAATAGCGCTTCTTGGTAGCCAACCTTCGAGGTGGAGTCGGCACCCAATGAATGAATGGCGCTCCATGATAGCCAACCTTCGATGTGGAGTCGGCACCCAATGAATGAATAGCGCTCCATGGTAGCCAACCCTCGATGTAGAGTCAGGACCCAATGAATGAATAGCGCTCCATGGTAGCCAACCCTCGATGTGGAGTCGGCACCCAATGAATGAATAGCGTTCCATGGTAGCCAACCCTCGATGTGGAGTCGGCACCCAATGAATGAATAGCGCTCCAGGGTAGCCAACCCTCGATGTGGAGTCGGCACCCAATGAATGAATAGCGCTCCATGGTAGCCAACCCTCGATGTGGAGTCGGCACCCAATGAATGAATAGCGCTCCATGGTAGCCAACCCTCGATGTGGAGTCGGCACCCAATGAATGAATAGCGCTCCATGGTAGCCAACCCTCGATGTGGAGTCGGCACCCAATGAATGAATGGCGCTCCATGGTAGCCAGCCTTCGATGTGGAGTCGGCACCCAATGAATGAATAGCGCTCCAGGGTAGCCAACCCTCGATGTGGAGTCGGCACCCAATGAATGAATGGCGCTCCATGGTAGCCAGCCTTCGATGTGGAGTCGGCACCCAATGAATGAATAGCGCTTCTTGGTGGGCCACCTTCGAGGTGGAGTCGGCACGCAATGAATGAATGGCGCTCCATGGTAGCCAACCTCGATGTGGAGTCGGCACCCAATGAATGAATGGCGCTCCATGGTAGCCAGCCTTCGATGTGGAGTCGGCACCCAATGAATGAATAGCGCTTCTTGGTAGCCAGCCTTCGAGGTGGAGTCGGCACCCAATGAATGAATGGCGCTCCACGGTAGCCAACTTTCGATGTGGAGGCGGCATCCAATGAATGGCGCTCCATGGTAGCCAACCAGCGATGCAGAGACAATGAATGAAGTAAGAAAACATAGAGACAGTGCATGAAGTAGCAAGTATAGAGACAATGAATGAAGTAGCAAACATAGAGACAATGAATGAAGTAGCAAGTATAGAGACAATGAATGGAGTAGCAAGTATAGAGACAATGAATGAAGTAGCAAACATAGAGACAATGAATGAAGTAGCAAACATAGAGACAATGAATGAAGTAGCAAAAATAGAGACAATGAATGAAGTAGCAAACATAATGACAATGAATGAAGTAGCAAGTATAGAGACAATGAATGAAGTAGCAAACATAGAGATAATAAATGAAGTAGCAAGTATAGAGACAATGAATGAAGTAGCAAGTATAGAGACAATAAATGAAGTAGCAAACATAGAGATAATGAATTTAGGAGCAAACATAGAGACAATGAATGAAGTAGCAAACATAGAGATAATGAATGAAGGAGCAAACATAGAGACAATGAATGAAGTAGCAAGTATAGAGACAATGAATGAAGTAGCAAATATAGAGATAATGAATGAAGGAGCAAACATAGAGACAATGAATGAAGTAGCAAGTATAGAGACAATGAATGAAGTAGCAAACATAGAGACAATGAATGAAGTAGCAAGTATAGAGACAATGAATGAAGTAGCAAACATAGAGACAATGAATGAAGTAGCAAACATAGAGACAATGAATGGAGTAGCAAGTATAGAGACAATAAATGAAGTAGCAAACATAGAGACAATGAATGATGTAGCAAACATAGAGACAATGAATGAAGGAGCAAACATAGAGACAATGAATGAAGTAGCAAGTATAGAGGCAATGAATGATGTAGCAAACATAGAGACAATGAATGATGTAGCAAACATAGAGACAACGAATGATGTAGCAAACATAGAGACAATGAATGAAGTAGCAAACATAGAGACAATGAATGGAGTAGCAAGTATAGAGACAATGAATGATGTAGCAAACATAGACACAATGAGTGAAGTAGCAAACATAGAGACAATGAATGAAGTAGCAAGTATAGAGACAATGAATGAAGTAGCAAACATAGAGACAATGAATGAAGTAGCAAGTATAGAGACAATGAATGAAGTAGCAAGTATAGAGACAATGAATGAAGTAGCAAGTATAGAGACAATGAATGAAGTAGCAAGTATAGAGACAATGAATGAAGTAGCAAACATAATGACAATGAATGAAGTAGCAAGTATAGAGACAATGAATGAAGTAGCAAACATAGAGATAATGAATGAATTAGCAAGTATAGAGACAATGAATGAAGTAGCAAACATAGAGACAATGAATGAAGTAGCAAACATAGAGACAATGAATGAAGTAGCAAACATAGAGATAATGAATGAAGGAGCAAACATAGAGACAATGAATGAGGTAGCAAGTATAGAGACAATGAATGAAGTAGCAAACATAGAGACAATGAATGAAGTAGCAAACATAGAGACAATGAATGAAGTAGCAAACATAGAGACAATGAATGAAGTAGCAAACATAGAGACAATGAAGGAAGTAGCAAACATAGAGACAATGAATGAAGTAGCAAGTATAGAGACAATGAATGAAGTAGCAAGCATAGAGATAATGAATGGAGTAGCAAGTATAGAGACAATGAAGGAAGTAGCAAACATAGAGACAATGAATGAAGTAGCAAGTATAGAGACAATGAATGAAGTAGCAAGTATAGAGACAATGAATGGAGTAGCAAGTATAGAGACAATGAATGAAGTAGCAAACATAGAGATAATGAATGAAATAGCAAACATAGAGACAATGAATGACGTAGCAAGTATAGAGACAATGAATGGAGTAGCAAGTATAGAGACAATGAATGAAGTAGCAAACATAGAGACAATGAATGAAGTAGCAAGTATAGAGAGAATGAATGAAGTAGCAAACATAGAGATAATGAATGAAGTAGCAAGTATAGAGACAATGAATGAAGTAGTAAACATAGAGATAATGAATGAATTAGCAAGTATAGAGACAATGAATGAAGTAGCAAACATAGAGACAATGAATGAAGTAGCAAACATAGTGACAATGAATGAAGTAGCAAACATAGAGATAATGAATGAAGAAGCAAACATAGAGACAATGAATGAAGTAGCAAGTATAGAGACAATGAATGAAGTAGCAAACATAGAGACAATGAATGAAGTAGCAAACATAGAGACAATGAATGAAGTAGCAAACATAGAGACAATGAATGAAGTAACAAGCATGGCAATAAAGATAATACAATCGACCAATAGAAAAAAACACATCGCTTCTGGAGTGTAGCGGACAGAGATCATGGTGTTGACGTTCATATTTCCAGTCATCGACATTTGTAAAAATAATGTGGTCAGAACAACGTCAGTACCGTTATTGTTTCCAAAGGACAAAAAAAAAAACCCGGTACCCATTTATGGCTTCGTGAACATAAAAGTTCAAGATCGGACTTGGTCCCAGCAGAGCCGCCTACTAGCCGCTACATAAAACAGTTGATGTCATCGAAACTGCGCACAACCTACTAGCCGCGACATAAAACAGTCGATGTCATCGAAACTGCGTACAACCTACTAGCCGGGACATAAAACAGTCGATGTCATCGAAACTGCGTACAACCTACTAGCCGCGACATAAAACAGTCGATGTCATCGAAACTGCGTACAACCTACTAGCCGGGACATAAAACAGTCGATGTCATCGAAACTGCGTACAACCTACTAGCCGGGACATAAAACAGTCGATGTCATCGAAACTGCGTACAACCTACTAGCCGGGACATAAAACAGTCGATGTCATCGAAACTGCGTACAACCTACTAGCCGCTACATAAAACAGTCGATGTCATCGAAACTGCGTACAACCTACTACCCGGGACATAAAACAGTCCACGTCATCGAAACTGCGTCCAGCCTACTAGCCGCTACATAAAACAGTCGATGTTATCGAAACTGCGTACAGCCTACTAACACAACCCTAGCGGGTTGACAATATCAGTGACAACCCACAGGTTGACCCCAAAAATGCGATCATGCCGTTATGACGTCAGACCTAAATATTGTTGCGGAAGTTGAGGACAGGTAGCGTACGATTTTAAACCAGCGGGTTTTCTTGTAAATGTGATGTTGCTGCGCCATAGCAGGCGGCCCTGTTTACGTTTGCCATACAAATCTGATGTCTATATTAAACTTTGTTTGAGACATTTAGAAAAGGTCCTCTCTCCACTCGCCGACTGTTATTACAAGAGTGTTCTAGTTCAAATCCCATCAGGGGTAGCGTGAATTTGTTTTCTTTGGATCCGCGGTTGTTTTCATGACTTGACCCTCCCCTAGTCTGTGTGTAGATAGTGAGGTCTGAAGTTTAGTCCCCTTAGATAGCGGCGAAACATAGGAGGTCCCACGTCCACTCTGTGCAGGCTAAAGAACATGTGGCAGCTAAAGATTATGAAGGAGTAGGCAATGTAGCCGCTTCCATTCTAAGATGGTTTAGATAACAACTGTAACAATGGGCAAATACACACACAAATATGTAATTGAATATGTAAGTGAATATGTAAGTGAAAATGTAAGTGAACAAACTGAAAGTATATATCTGCACTTGATTATAGCAAATCTGAGAAAGAAAACAAAATTAAATTAACTTTCATCTATTTGTAATATTTTTCCAGACATTTTATAATCGAGACACTATGAAGTAAGGTTTGCTCGCTTAGAGATCGTTGCGTGCGTTTGTCCATTTTTCCATCTGAAGTCTTCCTGAGCCGCAAAGTCATTTTGATTTTGTGTTGTCTTTAACCGACCTAAAGCTGTCACCAATCCAGTTTATTATTATTTCTGTTTTTGCTTTTCGTCCATGATTTCATGAAATAAACCCTCGATCTACTCTCGTCACACAGCCCGGTACAGAAAACAGGGACTCGTTCATCGAAGAAACTATTTCCTGCTATGGTTAACGCTTTGTTCTTGGACGTCATCACAGCGTGGTTAGGTCCAGCCATGACACGCTCCCTAGCCTGATGGAACATTAGCTGAGCGAGATATTTGTCAACTTGAAGTATTTGTCACGTTTCCGAGGAAAGTTGAGTGCGAGTGGTAGCTCGTGCTTTTTGCAACGGCTTAGATCTTTAACAACAGGGGTCACAGGTGGAGGTCACAGGGTCAACACCCTAGGAATTTTAATGGAAATAATAAATTTCAACAGGTTTTTCGGTAACTTAATGATTGACTAGGGCCGTGGATTTTGTCGCAGTTTGAGCTTTACACGAGGCTTGGTCGAGGGTTGTTACAAACTTTGGCTCCGAGTTTGTTTGCTGCGGTTGAGGTGACACAATGTAGTCTTGTTGAGGTGTCTTGTGTACAATGGAAGGTGGTGTAGCAAAGGTGAAATATAATGGGGTGAAATATTTGTTCATTATAATTAGACATAGAGTTAGAGGTAAGAGTGGGGTAGAGAAAGTGGTGAGAAAAGAGATAGTGTAAATTGTGACAACTAAAAAAAAATTACCTTGCGTTAAGAGACAGAGAAAGTTTAGATAGATCAGACAGACAGACAGACAGACAGACAGACAGACAAGCAGGCAGGCAGGCAGACAGGCAGGCAGAGAGAGCTAGAGACAGACAGACAGACAGGCAGGCAGGCAGACAGACAGGCAGGCAGGCAAACAGACAGATGGATGGATGGATGGATGGATGGGTGGATGGATGGGTGGATGGATGGATGGATGGATGGATGGATGGATGGGTGGATGGATGGATGGATGGATGGATAGATGGGTGGGTGGGTGGGTGGATGGATGGATGGATGGATGGATAAATGGATGGATGGATGGATGGATGAATGGAGAAAGAGAGAGAAAGAGTGTATTAGAACAGAGTAGCAAATGATAGGCTGGAGGAATGCAGATGGAAGATGCACCACAGAAATAACAAACAGAATAGCTCAGGCCAAACTAACATTTCAGAAAATGAAAAACGTCTTATGCAACAAATCTATGTCAATAGCAGTGAGAAAGAGAGTTCATCGGTGCTATATGGACATATATATTGGCTATATGGAGCCAATTATGACATATGGAAGTGAATCATGGATACTAAACAAACAAATGAAAAGACGATGAGGTCATAGAGATGGGATTTCTCAGAAGAATGTTGAAAGGTCCATGGACAGCTAAAAAGACGAACGAAGAAAAGAGGCTAACACAAAAAGGGAGCTACTAAGAAACATCAGAAAGAAACAATCAACATTTTTCTGACACATCATGAGAAGAGGAAAGTTGGAATACTTGATTACAGCTAGAAAAATACAGGGAAAGAGAGATCGCGGACGACACAGAGAGAAAATATTAGATAGCTTGGTGTCATGGCAAGTCAACAACATAACTGATAGAAGACTGTGGATAGAAGATTGTGGAAGGACATAACTGATAGATTGCACTGTAGATAGAAGATTGTGGAAGGACATGACTGATAGATTGCACTGTAGATAGAAGATTGTGGATAGAAGATTGTGGAAGGACATAACTGATAGATTGCACTGTAGATAGAAGATTGTGGAAGGACATGACTGATAGATTGCACTGTAGATAGAAGATTGTGGAAGGACATGACTGATAGATTGCACTGCGGATAGAAGATTGTGGAAGGACATGATCGCTAACGCCAAAAGGCATGGCACATGATGATGATGAGCGAAGGTATAAATAGGAGAGGTGTTCTATATCTTCAAAGCCCACCAGAAGAATTCCAAGTAAGTTTGGAGATAGACGAGCTGTGATCCATCCATCCATCCATCCATCCATCCATCCATCCATCCATCCATCCATTCATCCATCCATCCATCCATCCATCCATCCATCTATCCATCCATCCATCCATCCATCCATCCATCCATCTATCCATCCATCCATCCATCCATCCATCCATCCATCCATCCATCTATCCGTCCATCTATAAATCCGTCCACCCACCCACCCACGCACCCATCCAACCCACCAACCCTCTCACCCACCCATCCACCCATCCGTCCGTCCGTCTACCTACCTACCTACCTACCTACCTACCGACCTACCTACCTACCTACCTACCGACCGACCGACCGACCGACCTACCTACCTACCTACCTACCTACCTACCTACCTACCTACCTACCTACCTACCTACCTACCTACCTACCTACCTACCTACCTATCTACCTACCTACCTACCTACCTGTCTGTCTGTTTGTCCGTACGTACATCTGTCTTCCTGTATGTATGTATGCCTATCGTCTGAATGTATGTCTGTCACTTTGTCTTCGTGACTGTCTATCTGTTTACCTTTATACCTTCCTGTTTGTCTCTGTGTCTGTCTATCTCTATCTTCTCACAAGCGTGTGTCCCCTGACAAAGGGAGTGAGATGAAAGAAGGAAATAGACACGTCAGAATCAACCATCCATGCACATTCACAATCCTGTTCTCAATGACCTACCTACCTGCCCTTGATGTATGTGAATCTGGGAGAGGAGAAAGCAACTGAGACAACACAGCAAGAGGGAGGTCTCCTAACAAAACCAGCCTCACTCATCCATTAAGACTCATCTCATTTACACGACCCTACGTGATGCTTGCATCTCTTGAAATCCGATTATGTTGAGGATTAGAGACCTGAGCAGACAAACCGGAAACTGAGGGGACTTTTCTCCTAGAAGGTATCACTAGAGTTATGTTTTCCTGGCCCAAGGTGTGGCCCTCGCGAGATTAAGTACCAACACGGGAGGCCGATCGAGGGCGAGCAAGATAGATCGGGGAGTCAAGTGAAGCAGGCGGGTCTTGGGATGGCTCAAGCTGTCGCCCTATACAAAGCTGAAGCGTCCTGTGTACGTCATCTTAATCCTAGCTTGAGGTTCCCTACTGGTGCCATCTATTTTCAGATTATCTAAGACAGACACGGGTGCCTGCCTGCGAAAAGAGGCGAAATTAGTGGTGAATTCATTTGTCTCCTTTCAGAGCAAATGTCCAGGATGCTTCAAAACAAAATGTCGTAGAAGTGTTAAGTTTAAACTTCCTAGTACTAAGCAATTAAATTTGAAAGTGAGGTAGCCAGTGCTTTTCTCTCGCTGTTATTACCTACATTATCTACATAGGCCAAGGAACCATTCCTTTTCCAACGTGGCTGACTGGAAAATGTCATTCTAGATTCGAACCCCGGGAACACATCGTTGTTAAGCTAGGACATTAACCATCATATTGCTCAAGACTTCATTCATTTTCCTCTCGGGCCGAAGACAGCACGTAGGGCGGAAGTCTTAGTTCTCCATGATTGACGATTTGCTGCTAGTTCTTGTAGTTCTTGTTTCTTTGTCCCATGCTTGAGCCTTCCCTAGAAATTGTTCTGCGTAGCGATTCTCTAGGTCTGCTCTCGTTTCAGTTACCAGATTGTTTCGACAAGAATATCAGACTTAGAGAAACAGAATTATGTTTGCATACTTGAACTGTCCTCATACTTGAACTGTCCTCATACTTTGACTGTCCTCATACTTGAACTGTCCTCATACTTGAACTGACCTCATACTTTGACTGTCCTCATACTTGAACTGTCCTCATACTTGAACTGTCCTCATACTTGAACTGTCCTCATACTTTAACTGTCCTCATACTTTAACTGTCCTCATATTTTAACTGTCCTCATACTTACTTCCTTCCCTCGTTGGGAGTTTCAAGAAAGTACGTGACAGCTCAATATAAGGTCCAAATCAATCCGCTTATACAGGATAATACCATTCCATCCTGATGTACTTCTTTTTAGTTTCATTTCTAAATGATGTGTGGCAGTACAATGGCCAATCCTTTATATATATTGCAACAAAACGACCAATCCTTTTATATATGATAACAACACGGCCAATTATTTCCTATAAGATAAAAAAAACGGCCAATTTTTTATATAAGAAAACAAAACGAACAATACTTTTATATATGTTATCAAAACGACCAATTCTTTTACATATGGTAACAAAAGGACCAATCTTTATATATCTGGCGACAAAGCGACCATTTTTGAAGAGAGATTAAATTTTTCATTGACTAAACAAATCTTTGTTGTTGACGCAGTTTTTCTTATACGGACCCACTGTCTCTTAACAATGACCCAATAAACTCTTATTAGAATCTCACTACTCTTGTCAGAAATCCACTGTCTCTTAAGAGAGACCCGTCAGACACTTATCAGAGATCATCTAATGATTACAAAGGTCCCGTCATCTCTTACGAAAGACTCAAAAAAACTCTTGCAAGAAACCTAAAATCTTCTTCATGGACTCACCAAATCTTACCAGGAACTGTCTCAACTCTAGCGACCCATCAACCTCTTTATTTGCTCCCACTGACTACCGACCAATCAAACGCTTAATTTGGACCTACAGACTAGCGACCCATCAAAATCTTCATTTGGAACCACACACGACCCACCAAACTTTTCATTTGGTTCCGTAGACTAACGACCCATCAAACTCTTCATTTGGATTTACTAACTCTTACGAGGGACTAGTCATTTCCTATTTGAGTCGAACACATTCTTACTGGGAACTATTTTATTCTATAGTGCAAGGATCAATCAAATTTTACCATTATTACTTCAACTCTTATTAGAGACCCACCATTTCTGCCAAGGATTAATGAAATCTTACCAGCAACTCAACAACTTTTAATAGAGACCCACCATTTCTGCCAAGGATTAATGAAATCTTACCAGCAACTCAACAACTCTTAATAGAGACCCACCATTTCTGCCAAGGATTAATGAAATCTTACCAGCAACTCAACAACTCTTAATAGAGACCCACCATTTCTGCCAAGGATTAATGAAATCTTACCAGCAACTCAACAACTCTTAATAGAGACCCACCATTTCTGCCAAGGATTAATGAAATCTTACCAGCAACTCAACAACTCTTAATAGAGACCCACCATTTCTGCCAAGGATTAATGAAATCTTACCAGCAACTCAACAACTCTTATTAGAGACCCACCATTTCTGCCAAGGATTAATGAAATCTTACCAGCAACTCAACAACTCTTAATAGAGACCCACCATTTCTGCCAAGGATTAATGAAATCTTACCAGCAACTCAACAACTCTTAATAGAGACCCACCATTTCTGCCAAGGATTAATGAAATCTTACCAGCAACTCAACAACTCTTAATAGAGACCCACCATTTCTGCCATGGATCAATGAAATCTTACCAGCAACTCAACAACTCTTAATAGAGTCCCACCATTTCTGCCATGGATCAATGAAATCTTACCAGCAACTCAACAACTCTTAATAGAGACCCACCATTTCTGCCAAGGATTAACTAACTCAAACGACAGACCCAACAAATCTTACCATGGATACACAACCTCTGTTCAAGACAGCCAGAGCTACATTCATTTCTTAACAAAGATCTACTAATCTTTGTTGGTTTGACTCACAAATTATTAGTAATGACTCACAATTTATTAGTAATGACTCACACATTATTAGTAATGACTCACAATTTATTAGCAATGACTCACAAATTATTAGTAATGACTCACAATTTATTAGCAGTGACTCACAAATTATTAGTAATGACTCGCGATTTATTAGCAATGACTCACAAATTATTAGTAATGACTCACAATTTATTTGCAATGACTCACAAAGTATTAGCAATGACTCACAATTTATTTGAAATGACTCACAAAGTATTAGCAATGACTCACAATTTGTTAGCAGTGACTCACAATTTATTAGCAATGACTCACAATTTAGTAGCAATGACTCACAATTTATTAGCAATGACTCATAATTTATTACATAGATCCAAACAGACGACCTGGCTTTAAAAAGTCCAATAACAGACGCTGTAACTGTGCCCCACTTCTAGGTGCATCCAAACTTTAAACTCGACCGTTTGTGTTCAACATTATGTAAGCATCACTTGTCCTAAATTATAATCTGGCAGATCGCTGTTTCTTAAGGATGCCAAATATATTGAAAACAAAAATGTCAAATATAGGAAGAGAAACACTTGTGTTGTGAAAACAAAAATGTCAAATATAGGAAGAGAAACACTTATGTTGTGAAAACAAAAATGTCAAATATAGGAAGAGAAACACTTATGTTGTGAAAACAAAAATGTCAAATATAGGAAGAGAAACACTTGTGTTGTGAAAACAAAAATGTCAAATATAGGAAGAGAAACACTTGTGTTGTGAAAACAAAATGTACTGTCTGAGAAAGCCGTTGTTGGAGATATTAACGGGACATGGTGTTGGGTATAATGTAACTTGTCAGGCATTTCGTTATATTTAAATCACATTGTTTGTTTCATATTCCAATCACATTGTTTCATATTCCAATCACATTGTTTCATATTTCAATCACACTGTTTGTTTCATATTGCAATCACATTGTTTCATATTCCAATCACATTGTTTCATATTTCAATCACACTGTTTGTTTCATATTTCAATCACATTGTTTCATATTCCAATCACATTGTTTCATATTCCAATCACATTGTTTCATATTTCAATCACACTGTTTGTTTCATATTTCAATCACATTGTTTCATATTTCAATCACATTGTTTCATATTTCAATCACATTGTTTCATGTTGGGATCATACCTGGTGAACACATAGGTGCTCCGATATCTCCCTCGAGATAACCAGAGGAGAATCCTGGTCCGATGCACCAGCTCCATAGCAGGGTCTGCCATCCATGGTATAAGTTTTTGCTGACAGTTTTGCCCGGGAAGGGACCATATTTATGGCCTACTCTTTTCCATGTTATCTGCAAGTTGATTTTTAACGTGCGCGAGTACACACGGACCACCCGTTTATTGCTGTTATCTGAGAGGGATAGACATGTAATCTCACTGCCCAAGAGGTCAAGGGGACGGTACAGTCATCAAGAAACCACGGATTTATTTTTCTAATTTGAGAGAAACCGCCAGCGCTTCTCGTGGGGTTTGAATCCGGGTCCTTTCTGTCCTGTAGCTGACGTCATACCTCTAGACTATACCCCCACCCCCTGTAAATCACATGTGAATTCTTCTTCTACCTTTCAACTCCCTGTGGAGGATAGGTCTTCAAGAAACACTTTCAGCTCCATGTGGAGCATAGGTCTTCAACAAACACCTTCAGCTCCATGTGGAGCATAGGTCTTCAATAAACACTTTCAGCTCCATGTGGAGCATAGGTCTTCAACAAACACCTTCAGCTCTCTGTGGAGGATAGGTCTTCAATAAACACTTTCAGCTCCATGTGGAGCATAGGTCTTCAACAAACACCTTCAGCTCCATGTGGAGCATAGGTCTTCAACAAACACCTTCAGCTCCATGTGGAGCATAGGTCTTCAACAAACACTTTCAGCTCCATGTGGAGCATAGGTCTTCAACAAACACCTTCAGCTCCATGTGGAGCATAGGTCTTCAACAAACACCTTCAGCTTCCTCTGTAGCTTAGGTCTTCAACAAACACCTTCAGCTCCCCGTGGAGCATAGGTCTTCAACAAACACTTTCAGCTCCCTGTGGATCATAGGTCTTCAATAAACACTTTCAGCTCCCTGTGGAGTATAGGTCTTCAACAAACACTTTCAGCTCCCTGTGGAGCATAGCTCTTCAACAAACACTTTCAGCTCCCTGTGGAGCATAGGTCTTCAACAAACACTTTCAGCTCCCTGTGGAGCATAGGTCTTCAACAAACACTTTCAGCTCCCTGTGGAGTATAGGTCTTCAACAAACACTTTCAGCTCCCTGTGGAGTATAGGTCTTCAGCAAACACTTTCCAAGAAGTTCTATTTCTTGCCATTCCTTTACCATCATTCCATGTCTTCCCCACCATCTTCATCTCTGATTCTGTCTGTCTTCTCTAAGAATGTCATGGTCTTCCCCTTTGTCTTTTCCCCTGGGGATTCCAAAAAAGGGCCTGTTGTGTAATACTTTCAGTTGGCTTCCGCAGTGTGTGTCATATCCAGCGCCATCGTCTTCGCTGTATCTCTTTATCCACTGGTATTTGACTGGTACATTTCCATAATTCTATGTTAGTGATTTTGTCCTGCCACTTCAATCTTTTTATTCTGCGTAAGCATCCATTAATGAAAATCTGTATCTTCATGATTGTCACTTTTATTGTTCTCCATGTTTCACAGTCATATAATAGGACTGACTTAACATTGGAGTTGAACATTGTATTTTTGTATTTAAGCTATCTAGTATCTTCTCTCTTTGTCGTCCACGCTTTCTCTTTCCCCGTATTTTTTCTAGTTGTAACCAAGTATTCCCGTGTGTTACTGGGACCTCATTATGAGGGAAGTAAAGAATAGTGATACTGTGACCTTCCAGGCATGTCGTAAGAGGCGACTAAGGAGGCTGATTGATGGCTTGACAAGCTGTCATTGTAAAAAAAAGTATTGTTATGGAAACAGAGCCATAGATTTTAGAAGCAGTGATCTCTGCAATATGTGCCATTTTGGCACACAAGGTTTCTATTTTTGAGATTGTGGTTCTGCCCTATGTGCCGTCTTCGGCTTGAAAGGACAATAGATAGAACCAAATATTCCAATTTTCATCTTCTCATGATGTGCCTGAAAAATGTCGAATGATGTTTGTTTAGTTCTCTTTTTTACATTTTGTGAAAGAAATCGTTCAGCCAACGTGCTGTTGTTATAGGAGAATTAGCAACTAGACCCCCCTCCCCGTGAGTTCCCTGAGCAATTTGTGGAGAAGACAGTTCTCTATTAGCGTTCAAATACAGGGGATCAAGAATGACATCAGATGGAACATAACACTGTAGAAATGAGAAGCAGAATAGGACAAGCACAGGACAGAATCCCATCGAATAAAAAACATCTTATGTAACAAATTGTCAATTCATGTTAGACGGACTGGCTGGTCTCGAGGCAAAACGCCAGTCTCGAGACAAAGAGGTCGGTGAGTTCAAATCCCGGCTGCACCATTTGAGATTTTTATTGGCGATTTCTATCTGTGGCAACCACCGCTGGTCTCAACAACGGGACCCGGCTCGTCAATTACTCATGGACGGGAAAAAAAAAATGAGTACCTCTGAAGACGGACCGATCTGCCTTTGCGGCGAGGGAACCCTCTGCACACGGCTGCCAGGGAAAAACGGATTAACAGGCAAAATTTAGTTTCTAGTCTCCAGGGACTTCGTCAGAGGTGAAAGTTGGCGAACGAAAAAAAAAAAAAAAAGAGTCCTAAAGTGCTTCATCGAACTTGTTCTATGCATTTGAATCATGGACAATAAGTTAGACAACGTCAAGAACATCAGAGATAGCTGAGATGTGCTTTATCACAAGAATGCTACAAATTCCATGGATAGCAAAAATGACAAATGAAAAATGTTTAAAGCTGGAGAAACCAGGAATATCATCAAAATCATAAGGAAGAGACGATCGACATTTATTGGACAAGTCATACGAGAAGAAGGCATCGAGAATACTATAACAAGTGATAAAATTAATGAACGAAGAGCTGAGAAAAACAAAAGAAACAAATATTTAACATCTTATTCAAATGGTATAATGGAAGATCACCGTCTAAAATCATGACATGCATGAAGGACCGAGCGATGTGGAGAGAGATAATCGCTTACGCCAACCGGCATGACACTTGATGATGATGAACATGCATAATTAACCAGTGGTTCATTAACTAGCATGACACTTGATGATGATGAGCATACATAATTAACTAGTGGTTCATTAACTAGCATGACACTTGATGATGATGAACATGCATAATTAACCAGTGGTTCATTAACTAGCATGACACTTGATGATGATGAGCATACATAATTAACCAGTGCTTCATTAACTAGCATGACACTTGATGATGATGAACATACATAATTAACCAGTGCTTCATTAACTAGCATGACACTTGATGATGATGAACATGCATAATTAACCAGTGGTTCATTAACTAGCATGACACTTGATGATGATGAGCATACATAATTAACCAGTGCTTCATTAACTAGCATGACACTTGATGATGATGAACATGCATAATTAACCAGTGGTTCATTAACTAGCATGACACTTGATGATGATGAGCATACATAATTAACCAGTGCTTCATTAACTGAATCACCCTATGTTAAATTACCCGCCCGGATATTTTATGACCCGTCAACGTATCCCTTGTTCGAGTTAACACTACCCGACCTGCTTGGTATTCTGCTGGATTAAGACGACACCGGGTAGTCTCGTTTGCCAAGCTTTGCCGGCAGACGTGGCAAATATAAAATCGAGTACATGTGAAGATGTTTATCTGCCGGTGTCAGGACTCCTTCCTAAAACACTGGCCAGGGTAAATCAGTAGCAAAATGTGAGAACAAATTTCCCTGGGGACTTTATACCCACAACACCGTCCTAGGTACCTCAGTGTGAGTGGATATCAAATAGGGATATCAAAGTGTGGCAATAAATAACAAATGGTGCCATAACTATCACCTCCTCCAGGTATGAGGGTAATGTATCCTGATAAGTTTCGCGCGGACGTGTCGTGTCATATCAGGTGATATCCAAAACTGACATAGCACTAGTTTCTTGAAACTTAAACGGATACATAATATGGTCGGCCTGACACGGAATGCGGGGAAAAGTGTTTTAAAATATTCATTGTACGAGCCAGGATGATGTCAAAGCTATAAATAGCTTCTTTATAATATAAGTCACAATTTGCTGACTGTATAATGTAGGAATATGAAGCAACAGGCAACTAGGAGATAAGAGGCAATAGGCAACTAGGAGATAAGAGGCAATAGGCAACTAGGAGATAAGAGGCAATAGGCAACCAAGAGATAAGAGACAATAGGCAACCAAGAGATAAGAGACAATAGGCAACCAAGAGATATGAGGCAATAGGCAACTAGGAGATAAGAGGCAATAGAGATATGAGGCAATAGGCAACTAGGAGATAAGAGGCAATAGGCAACTAGGAGATAAGAGGCAACTAGGAGATATGAGGCAATAGGCAACCAAGAGATAAGAGACAATAGGCAACTAGGAGATAAGAGGCAATTGGCAACCAAGAGATATGAGGCAATAAAAAAAAAGTAGAGCCCCGTCACGCCAAATGGCGTATAAGGAATATGGTGTTAATGACATACATTTTACAGACCTTCAGTACATGATTATTGGGGTAATGTGGTTGGTATTACCCCCGTGCTGCTTTACTTTCCCAGGAAAAAAAATCCGGTACCCATTCAAGGCTGGGTGAACCCGGAAGCCGTCGGTTGGGATCGAACCCTACCCCTTGTCCTTTGTAACCCAGTTCACTAACCACTGAGCTATCGCGGCTCCCGATATGAGGCAATGGGCAACCCCAAAAAAGTGAGGCTATAGGGCAACCAAGTTTATAGAAGTTGTAGTTAATATTTTCAACTTGTGATGCTGCTTGTGTGGTCTAACTGGAATGCATCGTAACGACTGCACTGGGCGTGCGGCATTATTCTCCAGCAGAATAGAAACTCTAGACACACTATATAAGCTGTAACAAAAGATTTGTTGGTTGGTTCGTCGATAGGTGGTTTGTTGGTTTGCTAGTTGGTTTGTTGATTGGTCGGTTTTTTGATTGGCTGGTTGGTTGGTTTGTTGGTTGGCTGGCTGGTTGGTTTGTTGGATGGCTGGCTGGTTGGTTTATTGCTTGGCTGGCTGGTTGGTTTGTTGGTTGGCTGGCTGGTTGGTTTGTTGGTTGGCTGGCCAATTGGTTCGTTGGTTGGCTGGCTGGTTGGTTTGTTGCTTGGCTGGCTGGTTGGTTTATTGCTTGGCTGGCTGGTTGGTTTGTTGGTTGGCTGGTTGGTTTGTTGGTTGGCTGGTTGGTTTATTGGTTAGCTCGCTGGATGTTTCGTTGGTTTGTTGGTTGATTGGTTGGTTGGACGGTTAGCTGGTTTGTTTGTTGACTGGCTGGTTGTTTCGTCGGTTGAATAGTTTATTGGTGTTTTGATTGGCTGGCTGATTGGTTCGTTGGTTGGATTGTTGGATGGTTGACTGTTTTTTTATGATTGGTTGATTGGTTGGTTTGATGGTTGGCTTGTTAGTATGACGGTTGGCTGGCTTGTTGATTGATTTGTGGATTAGATGGTTGGCTGGTTGGTTGGTTGATTGGTATGCTAATACGATGGGTTGCTGGTTCACTGATTGTTTGTGGATTGGCTCGCTGGTTGGTTTTCTGACTGGCTGGTTAATTGGTTGATTGGTATGCTAGTTTATTAGCTGCTTGGTTGGTTAATTGGTTGGTGGATTGGCTTGCTGGTTGTTAGTATGTTGGTTCTCTGACTCGTTGGTGGCTAGCTGATTGGTTTGTTCGTAGGTTGGCTGGCTGGTTGATGGTTCGTTAGTTGGTTGGTTCATTTGTTTGGTTGGTTTGCTGATTGGTTGGTTGGCTGTATGGCAGGTTGGTTGGTTGATTGGCAGGTTGGTTTGTTGGCTAGCTGGCTGGTTGGTTTGTTGGTTGGCTGGCTGGCCGGTTGGTTTGTTGGTTAGCTGGCTGGTTGGTTTGTTGGTTGGCTGGCTGATTGGTTTGTTGGTTGACTTGCTGGTTGGTTAGCTGGCTAGTTGGTTTGTTGGTTAGCTGGCTGGTTTGTTTGTTGGTTGACTTGCTGGTTGGTTTGTTGGTTGGCGTGCTGGTTGGTTTGTTGATTGGTTTGTTGGCTGGATTGCGGGTTCGTTTGTTGGTTGCTTTACTGATTGGTTTGTTGGTTGGCTGGCTGATTGGTTTGTTGTTTGGCTGGCTGGTTGGTTTGTTGGTTGGCTGACTGGCTGGTTTTTTCTTGGTTAGTTGGCTGGTTGGTTTGTTGGTTGGCTGGGTGGTTGGTTTGTGGGTTGACGAGCTGGTTGGTTTGATGGTTAGCTGGCTGGTTGGTTTGTTTATTGGCTGACTGGCTGGTTGGTTTGTTGGTTGGCTGGTGGTTGGTTTATTGCTTGGCTGGCTGGTTGGTTTGTTGGTTGGCTGGCTATTTGGTTTGTTGGTTGGCTGGTTGTTTGGTTTGTTGGTTGGCTGTCTGGTTGGTTGGGTGGCTGGCTGGCTGGTTGGTTTATTGATTAGCTTGCTGGTTGGTTTGTTGGTTGGTTTGTTGGTTAACTTGCTGGCTGGTTGGTTGGTTTGTTGGTTGGGTGGCTGGCTGGTTGGTTGGTTGGTTGGTTTATTGATTAGCTTGCTGGTTGGTTTGTTGGTTGGTTTGTTGGTTAACTTGCTGGCTGGTTTGTTGGTTGGCTGGTAGGTTGAATAGTTGGTTGGCTGGCTGGTTCGTTTGTTGTTGGCTGGCTGGTTGGTTTGTTGGTAGCTGGCTGGTTGCTTTGTTTGTTTGTTGGTTGGCTGGCTGTTTGGTTGGTATGTTGGTTGGGTGGCTGCTTGGTTTATTGGTTGGATGGCTGGTTGGTTAGCTGGCTGGTTGGTGTGTTTGTTGGTTGGCTGACTGGCTGGCTAGTTGGTTTGTTGCTTGGCTAGCTGGTTGATTTATTGGTTGGCTGGCTGGCTGGTTGGTTGGTTGGCTGGCTGACTGTTTGATTTGTTGGCTGGCTGGTTGGTTGGTTAATTTGTTGGTTGGCTGGTTGGTTTGTTGGTTGGCTGGCTGGTTGGTTGGTTTGTTGGTTAGCGTGCTGATTGGTTTGTTGGTTGGCTGGCTGGCTGGTTACTTGGCTGGTTGGTTGGTTAGTTGGTTGGCTGGCTGGTTGGTTTGTTGGTTGGCTGTCTGATTGATTGGTTTGTTTGTTAGCTCGCTGGATGGTTCATTGGTTTGTTGGTAGGTTGGTTGATTGTTTGGTTGGGTGGTTGGCTGGTTTGTTTGTTGACTGGCTGGTTGTTTCGTTGGTTGAATAGTTTATTGGTGTTTTATTGGCTGGCTGATTGGTTCGTTGGTTGGATGGTTGGTTGGTTTGTTGGATTGTTCACTGTTTTTTTTTAATGATTGGTTGATTGGTTGGTTTGTTAGTATGACGTTTGGCTGGCTGGTTGATTGGTTTGTGGATTAGATGGTTGGTTGGTTGGCTGGTTGGTTGATTGGTATGTTGGTACGATGGGTTGCTGGTTGACTGTTCGTTTGTGGATTGGCTCGCTGGTTGGTTTTCTGGCTGGCTGGTTAATTGGTTGATTGGTATGCTAGTTTATTAGCTGCCTGGTTGGTTAATTGTTTGGTGGATTGGCTTGCTGGTTGTTAGTATGTTGGTTCTCTGACTCGTTGGTGGCTAGCTGATTGGTTGGTTTGTTTGTAGGTTGGCTGGCTGGTTGATGGTTCGTTAGTTGGTTGTTTCATTGGTTGGTTGGTTTGCTGATTGGTTGGTTGGCTGTATGGCAGGTTGGTTGGTTGATTGGCTAGTGGTTAATTTGATGGTTGGATGATTAACTGGTGGTTGGCAGGCTGGTTGCTTGTTTGGCTGGTCGGTTGGTTTGATGGTTGGTTGGCTGGATGTTTGGTTGGTTGGTTGACTGGCTGTTCTAAATGAGTTTCATTGCAGTCGAGGCCTCTCCATATCCGCTCCACCGCCCGTCCTAGATTTCTTGAAGCGCATGCAGCCTCTGTAAGGTGCTGATTATAGATACATCTCCTTCTCCAACCAGACACTCCGGATCGACCAGATCCCTCTTCCACCTTTAGACCCCTCGGTTTCTCAGTGTATACATCCTTGTCCCATCCATTCTACTCCTTTTCTGTTATGGAATGAAGAACAAACTTGACGATGCCCTCCTCTTTGTCCAGAGTAAGACCACACTTAATGTCAGAGCTGCCAGCGAGCTTGTCGGCTATTTCATTGCCATGTACACCAACATGCCCTGGACGGCACACACAGGTTAACACGTTCACTGTAGAGCCATCCAATGAATTAAACGTCAAAGTACAACCAGCCGCCTTATTTTGTATTATGCCGCTATCTAGTTTCAATAGTACGAGCCCTTACTCATAAATATGTATATGTTACTTGCACGGCCGTGTTATGTTCATGAAATAAGGAAAAGATCTTTTTGAGTTCAGCATTCATAAACAGGTAGGTGCATATTTAATGTGCTATATCTGGACCTAAATTTGAACTATGAGTTGTTGATATTTGATACAATTCTCACAACGTTTTCTTTTCAAATTCTCCAAACATAACAATGTTTCTTCCCAAACTTCACGTTCTCCAAAAATAAAAATGTTTCTTCATAAACTTCACATTCTCCAAACCTAACAATCTTTCCTCTCAAACTTCACATTCTCCAAACATAACAATGTTTCTTCATAAACTTCACATTCTCCAAACCTAACAATCTTTCCTCTCAAACTTCACATTCTCCAAACACAAAAATGTTTCTTCATAAACTTCACATTCTCCAAACATAAAAATGTTTCTTCATAAACTTCACATTCTCCAAACCTAACAATCTTTCCCCCCAAACTTCACATTCTCCAAACCTAACAATCTTTCCTCTCAAACTTCACATTCTCCAAACATAACAATGTTTCTTCCTAAACTTCACATTCTCCAACTTAACAACCTTTCCCCCCAAACTTCACATTCTCCAAACCTAACAATCTTTCCTCCCAAACTTCACATTCTCCAAAGCTAACAATCTTTCCCCCCAAACTTCACATTCTCCAAGACTAACAATCTTTCCCCCCAAACTTCACATTCTCCAAAGCTAACAATCTTTCCCCCAAACTTCACATTCTCCAAAGCTAACAATCTTTCCCCACAAACTTCACATTCTCCAAACCTAACAATCTTTCCTCCCAAACTTCACATTCTCCAAAGCTAACAATCTTTCCCCCCAAACTTCACATTCTCCAAAGCTAACAATCTTTCCCCCCAAACTTCACATTCTCCAAAGCTAACAATCTTTCCCCCAAACTTCACATTCTCCAAACCTAACAATCTTTCCTCTCAAACTTCACATTCTCCAAACATAACAATGTTTCTTCCTAAACTTCACATTCTCCAACTTAACAACCTTTCCCCCAAACTTCACATTCTCCAAACCTAACAATTTTTCCTCCCAAACTTCACATTCTCCAAGACTAACAATCTTTCCTCCCAAACTTAACATTCTCCAAACCTAAAATATTTCCCTCCAAACTTCACATTCTCCAAACCTAAAATATTTCCTCCCAAATTTCACATTCTCCAAACCTAACAATCTTTCCTCCCAAACTTCACATTCTCCAAACCTAACAATCTTTCCTCCCAAACTTCACATTCTCCAAACCCAACAATCTTTCCTCCCAAACTTCACATTCTCCAAACCCAACAATCTTTCCTCCCAAACTTCACATTCTCCAAACCTAACAATCTTTCCTCCCAAACTTCACATTCTCCAAACCAACAATCTTTCCTCCCAAACTTCACATTCTCCAAAACCAACAATCTTTCCTCCCAAACTTCACATTCTCCAAACCCAACAATCTTTCCTCCCAAACTTCACATTCTCCAAACCTACCAATCTTTCCTCCCAAACTTCACATTCTCCAAACCTACCAATCTTTCCTCCCAAACTTCACATTCTCCAAACCTACCAATCTTTCCTCCCAAACTTCACATTCTCCAAACCTACCAATCTTTCCTCCCAAACTTCACATTCTCCAAACCCAACAATCTTTCCTCCCAAACTTCACATTCTCCAAACCTACCAATCTTTCCTCCCAAACTTCACATTCTCCAAACCTACCAATCTTTCCTCCCAAACTTCACATTCTCCAAACCTACCAATCTTTCCTCCCAAACTTCACATTCTCCAAACCTACCAATCTTTCCTCCCAAACTTCACATTCTCCAAACCTACCAATCTTTCCTCCCAAACTTCACATTCTCCAAACCCAACAATCTTTCCTCCCAAACTTCACATTCTCCAAACCTACCAATCTTTCCTCCCAAACTTCACATTCTCCAAACCTACCAATCTTTCCTCCCAAACTTCACATTCTCCAAACCTACCAATCTTTCCTCCCAAACTTCACATTCTCCAAACCTACCAATCTTTCCTCCCAAACTTCACACCAGTGCTCACAACGAACCCACCATTGTCCTTGACCTAACTAATTTATTCAAAGCTTGATATGCCCACAAAACTAGCAGAAGTTAAACTCGGAATAAAATATGCAAATTGGAGATCGACTTACGGCCACCAGCCTCCCGGGTCTAGATTGTATTCTTCTGCAAGAACGTTTTATGAGGTCAAGGTCACTGAATCAAGGCCAGAATCCCATTTACCCTCACTCAAGACTCAGCAAATGCTTTGGGCAACTTAAAGAAACGAGAACTGTGACTCCTTCTGGAGAGCTCCGTTATGCTAATGAGCTGGTAACGATGAATATATTTGTCTGTGCTGTCTTCATCTGTTAGGTAAGTGATATCCAACTTTCGGCTCGTGGAATAGAATTGGTCATTCTAATAGTTTCATGCGGCACTCAGAAAAGATACAATGATAGAATAACGAGTCCCACCATAACTATATTATTGTTATCATTTGGATCCATGTTACTGTAGAAAGTCATACACACGGCTGTTTGATTTAAGTCTAAAAGTTGTAATTTAGTTCTAATTATACAACTTTTACTACGTGTGTAAATGACGATGTCATGAGAAGATTACATTTCACTCATTCATGAGATCGATATTTATTGGGGGTGGTTCAAATTTGGGATACTGACCAAAAATATGAATATTCTAGAATAGTTAATATTGATATGATTAGTTGTATTAGTCCAATGATGTTTCATCATCGTTGAGTGTCGTCTCCGTATCGAAGGTTGGCTACCATGGAGCGTCATTCCGCTCTGTCTCTTGCTTTGATCGTGCAGGTTGTCATAGGCTGACTTGTCCATCTTTTATTTGATTCGCCCATGTTAGTCTTGGTCTGTCCCTGCCTCTTTTACCTTGTATTTTCCCTTCCAAGATTACTTTTAGCAGGCTGTTGTGTCTTTTAAGGGAGTAAAGACATCAAGATGATCAAGATGCACAGAGGTGCGAAACAGTTGCAAAGCTGATGATAATAATGACAATGTAGGTGAGAAATAGAACAAAAGTGGGACGACTTTTCGGCCAGACAGGCCTTTAGCTGAAACAATAGACAACAATACAACAATATATATAAGGATATACACAACAGTCTAACTACATGACGATAATAGGTTAGATATTCAAGAAAAGAAAAAAAGTCACTTCCCTTCAGTCCAGAGCTTGGTCAGACACAGACTGAACTAAATTTGGTGAGTGGACTGACCAGGCAGTCAGGTGAGAAATAAATGGGAAGGGTTCTAAAAATTTGGAGAGGTGGGTACAGGATACGTAAAAACTGTGCATATCTAACTATGGGTGTGCACGCCGAACAGATGTGCAAAAAAGCATGGGTACATAATCATACATGCGTAAAAGCATTAAGTCTGTATATATTGCCACAAAGCACACAAGGGAAAACTGGAAGGTGTACAAATGTGCCAATACATGTGCAGACAAATATACAAACATGTATAGGTGTAGTTGCGCACGGGGGTAAGAAATGTGTGCGCGAGCTATATGTTCATGCCTTAGGAGGACAGCGAACCCAACTGGGCAATGAGACGATTCTCAAGGGCGAACCGACTACAGTTGCTGGAGTTACACGAGACAATGCCAGTGACTTGAATATTATGTTTACCACGAAGGCCTGTGGAGTTGAAATGAGACGACACTTTGCTGACAGTCTTTTGCTCAACATCACGAATATGCTCACAAAATCTTCAACTCAGGTGTCGTCCAGACTCGCCCACATACGACATCTGGCAATGCTGACATATTATGACGTAAATGATATTCCGTGACACATATGCTCCCTCCTTGATATCAAATCACCTTTTAGTGAACACGACCGAATCGGAGCAAAGCATGTGGTCTCAAGTTCTGCAAACTCGACGTCCACATCGAACGGTACCAAGGTGTTTATGGTTTGAGCGGGCAAGAATGTCTATCAGACTCCTGTCACGCTTGAAGGAGACAAAATAAGACTGGACAATATGACAACAAAACATGTTCTACAAGATTACCCCCAGTACACAGACCTGAGAAGAGCAATGTGGTCCACACCCACCTCCCTGGAAGAGAAACTATATGAGGCAGTCGACTCACTTAAAGAGACATCTGACTTCATGAGAGAGTCTGGAATCCTACTCTGATTGAGTCTTGATCGCAGAGAGAGAGAGAGAGAGAGAGAGAGAGAGAGAGAGAGAGAGAGAAAAAAAATGAGGATCACTGAAAAGTAGGCGGGTAGTGGGATCTGAGTGGAGAATGGAGCGGTACAGGTGATGGATCCTCACCGCAGCCAAGTTATGGGGGTGGTAGGTGAGGGTAAATATGGTCCTATCAGAGGAACGGCGGGTGGGTGGGGTGAGTGCCACAAGGCGGGAGGTATCGAGAGCCTGTTGGAAGGCAGATTGAAGAACCGAGTCAGGATTGAGACGAAGAAAAAAAAACGTAACATCAGGTGGGCTTGTTGGAGAAAATCTTGATCATCCTGGCAGATACGACCAAGTCGTGACGTCGAGAAAATGACAGCTAATCTCTGCAGTGAGATGGATGAAACGAGGTGTAGAGAAGGTAACAGTGGGCGTCTGTGAGTTTATAGAAGACGGAAGTGTGGAGGCTGGAGGTACCAGGGAGACGACAAGATCAAGAAAGGTGGCGGACGAGGTAGAGATATGTGACGTAATCTTAAAGGATTTTTGAAAGTTGTCAATGTAGTCGATGAATCTAGAGATGTCATCTTGCTGCAAGCCACTCAGTCTAAAGCCGTCATCAATATAAACAAAAAAGTAAAGGTTCCCTCCATGCCTTGCTAGGCGTATGAAGAATATGATGTTTGTGACCATATTTTCTATGACCACGGCACATTTTTTGGTGATGTGGTCGGTATCACGCCAAGCCACCTTTACGTCCCATAAAAATCTCTGTACCCATTTTTAGAGGCTGAATGAACCATGGAGCCTTGTTAGTCAGAAAAAAATCCGCCACAGCTGGGATCGAACCCGGACCCTTCTGTTCTGGAAGCGAGCACACTAACCACTCAACCACCGAGGCGAGCACATTAACCACTCAGCCACCAGGAAGCAAGCACACTAACCACTCAGCCACCAGGAAGCGAGCACACTAACCATTCAGCCACCGAGGCGAGCACACTAACCACTCAGCCACCGAGGCGAGCACACTAACCACTCAGCCACCAAGAAGCGCGCACACTAACCACTCAGCCACCGAGGCGAGCACACTAACCACTCAGCCACCAAGAAGCGCGCACACTAACCACTCAGCCACCGAGGCGAGCACACTAACCACTCAGCCACCAAGAAGCGCGCACACTAACCACTCAGCCACCGAGGCCTTGGGTCTTGGTCTAATCATGGAGGGGAAAATACAAGGTAAAAGAGGCAGGGGCAGACCAAGACTAACATAGACGAGTAACATCAAAAGATGGAGAAATCAGCCTATGACAACCTGCACCATCAAAGCAAGAGACAGAACAGAATGGCGCTCCATGGTAGCCAACCTTCGTTGCGGAGAAGGCACTCGATGATGATGATGAATAATTTGACAAGCTTTGATGCATCTTGAGTCTGCTGCCTGTGATTTGCCGTTCGCCACTAGACTTTCTAGGTATATAAATTCCTCTTCTTGTTTTAGTTGCCTGCCGTCTATAGTTATGTTGATATTCTGTTTCTCTTTTGTGATATTCACGTCATCAGTTGTTTTTTAATGGTGATTTTCGTGTTGTATTTTATGCCTGTGCTGTTGAGTCTATTTAAGTGTTGCTGTAGGTCTTTTATTTTCCCAAGTATTAGTGCCTGATCGTCTGCAAATAGAAGCTCGTTGATCTCCTGTCCCTGCTGTCAGCAGTTTTAAGAAACTGACTCAGCCCGGAGAGAGAAACAATGTAGGCACACTTTAGGAATGAGCAAGAACAGAACACTGCACACTATAGGAATGTGCAACGATGAAATACCGCACACTTTAAGAATGAGCAACGACGGAATACAGCATACTTTAGGAATGAGCAACAACAGAACACTGCACACTTTAGGAATGGGCAACAACAGAACACTGCACACTATAGGAATGGGCAACAACAGAACACCGCACACTTTATGAATGGGCAACAGCAAAATACCGCACGCTATATGAATGGGCAACGACGGATCACCGCACACTATATGAATGAGCAACGACGGATCACCGCACACTATATGAATGAGCAACGACGAATCACCGCACACTATATGAATGAGCAACGACGGATCACCGCAGACTAAATGAATGAGCCACGACGGATCACCGCACACTATATGAATGAGCAACGACGGATCACCGCACACTATATGAATGAGCAACAACAGAACACCGCACACTATAAGAATGAGCAACGTCGAAACACCGCACACTTTAGGAATGAGAAAAGTCGGAACACCGCACACTTTAGGAATGAGCACCGACGGATCACCGCACACTTTAGGAATGAGCACCGACGGATCACCACACACGTTAGGAATGAGTAACGACGGATCACCGCACACTTTAGGAATAAGCAATGACGGATCACCACACACGTTAGGAATGAGTAACGACGGAACACCGCACATTTTAGGAATGAGAAAAGTCGGAACACCGCACACTTTAGGAATAAGCAATGACGGATCACCACACACGTTAGGAATGAGTAACGACGGAACACCGCACACTTTAGAAATGAGCACCGACGGATCACCGCACACTTTAGGAATGAGCACCGACTGATCACCGCACACTTTAGGAATGAGCACCGACGGATCACCGCACACTTTAGGAATGACCACCGACGGATCACCGCACACTTTAGGAATGAGCAACGACGGAACAATCCACACACTAGAGGAATGGGCAACAACAGAACACTGCACACTATAGGAATGGACAACAACAGAACACCGCACACTTTATGAATGGGCAACGACGGATCACCGCACACTATATGAATGAGCAACGACGGATCACCGCACACTATATGAATGAGCAACGACGGATCACCGCACACTATATGAATGAGCCACGACGGATCACCGCACACTATATGAATGAGCAACGACGGATCACCGCACGCTATATGAATGAGCAACGACGGATCACCGCACACTTTAGGAATAAGCAATGACGGATCACCACACACGTTAGGAATGAGTAACGACGGAACACCGCACATTTTAGGAATGAGAAAAGTCGGAACACCGCACACTTTAGGAATAAGCACCGACGGATCACCACACACGTTAGGAATGAGCACCGACGGATCACCGCACACTTTAGGAATAAGCAATGACGGATCACCACACACGTTAGGAATGAGTAACGACGGAACACCGCACACTTTAGGAATGAGCACCGACGGATCACCGCACACTTTAGGAATGAGCACCGACGGATCACCGCACACTTTAGGAATGCGCACCGACGGATCACCGCACACTTTAGGAATGACCACCGACGGATCACCGCACACTTTAGGAATGAGCACCGACGGATCACCGCACACTTTAGGAATGAGCAACGGCGGAACACGAGGTCGGTTAAAAAAAAGCACACCAACTTTTCTGCTACCAGCGGCTTACAGTCCCCCTATCATAATGAACGATGACGCACCACAGAACTAGAAAGCGGAACTAGTTCAAGAAAATGAAAAATATCTCGCGTAACAAGTCTATGTCAGTAGAAGTGAGAAAGAGAGTTCATCTGTTCCATATAGAGCCAATTATCACATATGGAAGCTAATCATGGACAGTAAGGATGCACATGAAAAGACGATTAGAGGCCACATAGATGGGATTTCTCAGAAAAATGTTGAAAGTTCCCCGAACAGCTAAAAAGACCAATGAGCATATTCTCAAAAAAGCCAAAAAGACGCTACTAAAAACACCAGAAAGAAATAATGAACATTTTTCTGGCACATCATGAGAAGAGGAAAGTTAGAATACTTGGTTACAACTGGCAAAATAAACGGAAAGAGAGATCGTTGACAACAAAGAGAGATCTCTGACAACAAAGAGAGAAGATTTTAGACAGCTTGGTATCGAAGCATGGAAAACAGTCAACGATAGAACTGATACAATGTACTGTGGATAAAAATGTGTGGTAGGACATGATCGCCTACGTCAACCAGCACGGCACATGATAATGGTGAATCATAATTTATTCTGTTTAACGAATTCTTCGATTTACGAACGTAACTAAATAGACAAAACAATGAAGGTCCGTAGGACAGGTGAATAGATTGAGTCGTCACGGATCTCCAGTAACGGTACTCTGTGATATTTGTCAAGTGTGTTGGATGTGATAACTTCTTATTGGCGGTCACACGCAAGTTGCGCTGACACGTTTATCGAATATCGGACTAACCGACACTCGCAGCAACTTGTTGTACCCTCGGCTTCAGTTGTCTGTCGCGAGATTCCGGCAATGTATGCTGGCTCGGTCATAGGTCATCTAAATGTTTGATATTAAACACGTAGTTAAATCATCTTTTTGGTGGGCGTATCTTTGTCTAGCGCCGGCTGTTGTCGTTTTGCCCACACGGATCAGAGCTGGAGGCGTGACTTTGCATTTGACAAAGTTGAAGAAGTGATCAGAAATAGGTCGGGAAAATGGATACAACATTTTAGACTTTGTCTGAAGAGAACGATATGAGCACAAGCGAAAGGGCAGTTGTAGACGATGGGAAAGTGAGCAAATATAGAGGTGACGTGCTCTGATAAAAGGTAGTCACATATCAAGTGTGGTGATATTTGATTCAAATGTGCATGGCTAGCTCGATTATGTAGTGAACATGTTGTAGACATGAGTTGTAAAGTGACGCTTGAAGCACAAAGCCTCAGTGATGTGTAAGATAAAACTGAGAACTTCCTGTAAAGTCTATATCATCATTATCATGTGCCATACCGGTTGGCGTAGGCGATCATGTCCTTCCACAATCTTCTATCTATCTATCTATCGTGCATCGTATCAATTCTGTTGTTGACTCTTTTCCATGCCTTGACACCAAGCTATCCAGTATTTTCTCTTTTTGTCGTCCGCGATGTCTTTTTCCTTTTAATTTGCCAGTTGTAACCAAGTGTTCTAACTTTCCTCTTCTCATGATGTGCCCGAAAAATGTTGATTGTTTCTTTCTGATGTTCTTTATGAGCTCCCGTTTTGTGTTGGCCTCTTTGAGAACTTTCTGATTGGTCTATTTAGCTGTCCAGGGAACTTTCAACATTCTTCTGAGAAATCTCATCTCTGTGGTCTCTAATCGCCTTTTCATTTGTTTGCTTACTGTCCATGATTCGCTTCCATAGGTCAGAATTGGCTCTATATAGCACAGATGAACTCTCTTTCTCACTTCTATTGACATAAATTTGTTGCATAAGACGTTTTTATTTTCTAAAATGCTATTTGACCTGAGCTATTCTGCCCCTTATTTGTGCATTGCATCTTCCATCTGATATTGTTATTGTGTCCACATATTTGACGTGTTGCACTTGTTTCAGATTTGTCTCGTTTATTTTTATGCTGCATGACGGTGATGATTGTTTCTTCGATATAACCATTGCTTCTATTTTCTTACTATTCAGTCTGAGACCTTTCATGTTCCTTTCTTTCACTGCTGTTTATAGTGTATATAGCTGTAGGTTTACACATACGTTGCCTAACCTAGAACGGTAATGGAGATAATGATACAACAGAGAGAATACTGTAGATATTATCTGTAAATATATATTTAACCCAGAAGCGTTAGGGAAGATAATGATACAACATAAACAATGATACAACATAGACAATGACACAATATAGACAATAATACAACATAGACAATGACACCACGTAGATAAGTACTTGAGGTGTTCATCTCACATTCCATATTTGAGACTTGATAATTTGTTGTGATTCAAGTACATGACATCGCCAGACCTATAATTTGTTATGTATCAAGTACATGACATCGCCAGACCTATAATTTGTTATGTATCAAGTACATGACATCGCCAGACCTATAATTTGTTATGTATCAAGTACATGACATCGCCAGACCTATAATTTGTTATGTATCAAGTACATGACATCGCCAGACCTATAATTTGTTATGTATCAAGCACATGACATCGCCAGACCTATAATTTGTTATGCATCAAGCACATGACATCGCCAGACCTATAATTTGTTATGTATCAAGTACATGACATCGCCAGACATAAAATTTGTTATGCATCAAGTACATGACATCGCCAGACCTAAAATTTGTTGTGTATAAAGTACATGACATCGCCAGACCGAAAATTTGTTGTGTATAAAGTACATGATATCGCCAAATCTATAATTTGTTATGCATCAAGTATATGACATCGCCAGACCTATAATTTGTTATGCATCAAGTACATGACATCACCAGACCTATAATTTGTTGTGTATCAAGTACATGACATCACCAAACCTATATGTCTTGTAGACGAAGTACATGACACCTGTAAAACTTTATATTTGTTCACATACCGTTTACTTCAACATCACAACTGTAATACTTATAACATGTACACGATGCTATTTTAGTTGGCGATATAAACACGGAAATATAATTGAGCTGGGGAAATAGTATACCAAAAAAAAAAAACATTCGACCAAACAACAATGGGAGATACTAAGACCACGTGGGGTAAGCAAACAGTTAACAGACATATGTCAAAGGTTCTACATCAACAGCAGTTGCATAGGACAGCGGCAGGCTGCACAGGACAGCTGCAGGCTGCACAGGACAGCGGCAGGCTGCACAGACCACTTTGAAGTTAGCACATGAGTCAGTCAGAGGTGCGTATTATCTCGCCTATTGTTTATTACCGACATGGACTACATATGTAAGTTAGCGAACCCATCAGAGACAGATAAGATTAATGGGCTTCTATTTACAGACGATCAGGCACTAATACATGGGAACATATAGAAGACTTATAAGAACATATAAGTAGACTCAACAGCACAGGGAACCAATACAACACGAAAATCAACAAAACAGAAGTCGCATATATCGGAAAATAAAACTAAAACAGAACATTAACATAACAATAGACATCAGACAGTTGAAACAAGTAGATGAATTTAAATACATAGGTAGTTGTGACAAACGCCAATTCAAAAACAGCAGAAATAGACTCAAGATATGTCAAAGCTTGTCAGATCATTGGACAGTTATCACCACTATTGTCCAACAAGGAAATAACGCTGGAGGCAAAACGGGCAATCTACAATACAATTTTCATCCCAACGTTGTGCTACCAATACCAGTCCTGGAAGTTGAACTTAAGAACAATAACCACTACTGAGATGAAATGTGTTAGACGAATGACAAGAAACAACCTGAGAGAAAAGATCAGAAATGAAGAACTGAGAAAAAATCTAGAAATAGCCCCAACCATAGAATACATAGAGAAACAACAGATAAAATTATTTGGCGACGTAGTAAGACAGAAAGATCAAAACACAACACAAGGAGCCTTCAATAAACGTTGCGAGAACACCAAACCCAAGGGCCAACCAAGAAAACGATGGATTGATGGAATATTATAAAAACACTAGGAAACATAGCAGCAGAACACAACAGACAAGGAAAAGACCGCAAATTATATTTTCTTTCAACGCTGAAAAGCAAACGAGTGAGGAAAGAGGAGAAAATACGTTTTACATTTGAAATGATAGCTTTGTTCCTCTGTCACACTTTCTTTTAGAAAGTGTTCGATATCCTGCCACGCTGTTCGACAAATTGATATCGACATTTGAACTGAGTCTTTAATTATAGCACACCGCTTCGACAAACTGGTAAACACACCACTGAAAGTGTTTAATTATAGCACACCGCTTCGACAAACTGGTAAACACACCACTGAAAGTGTTTAATTATAGCACAGCGCTTCGACAAACCGGTAAACACACCACTGAAAGTATTTAATTACAGCTCACTGATTCGACAAACTGGTAAACACACCACTGAAAGTGTTTAATTATAGCACACCGCTTCGACAAACTGGTAAACACACCACTGAAAGTATTTAATTATAGCACACCGCTTCGACAAACTGGTAAACACACCACTGAAAGTGTTTAATTATAGCACAGCGCTTCGACAAACTGGTAAACACACCGACTGAAAGTGTTTAATTATAGCACACCGCTTCGACAAACTGGTAAACACACCACTGAAAGTATTTAATTACAGCTCACCGATTCGACAAACTGGTAAACACACTTTGACTGAAAGTATTTAATATCCAACCATCACGTTCAACCATGGCTGGCCGAGACAGAGAAAAGGATTGAACAGAGAACCGGGTTGAAAATGTTATAGAGTCGTCTTGTTCTTTGTTCTTTATATAGTGGCTAGTACTTCAATGATCACAGCACATCACAACATTGAGGCACATGTAACTGATAAGATCATGACAGAGTCGTTTTCTTTAATATATAATGATAATCACATTTATTGGATTTTCTGCTGGCACACATGATCTATAGTCTTGGATGCAATGTTTCATTCATTTCACACAATTTGTTATAATCTATCTACTTACGACATGTAAGATGAATATATGAAACACAATGGAACACAATTCTTGGACACTTGTAAAACAACTTCTACTGATAACTTCTCTAGTGTCTTAATCATCTATCACTGACTTATGACTGTAACTTGTATATTTCTAACTGTTCTTGCTAACTCCATAAAAACTTATTACTACACTTCTAACTTAACTTTCTAACTGTTCTGACTCTAACTGTTAACTGGCTAACTGCCTTTAGCAGTTCGGCCGAAGCCGTTTTAACTGACTCAGTCTACATTCTACTTCTTCTAATTCTCTGGCTTAAACTTAACTTAAACTGTTCTGCATCACCTTAAGTATTCAACCACTCACTTCTTCTTGCGAGCTAGTGACCAATAAGATCCTCGCAAATTGACCACTCGCAATGTGATCTAGTCACTTCGTCTGTGACCAACACCCAACTTTCCCAAATTTGGGCAAAGCATCCTGTTTCCCCGAATCTCTACGACCTATTTGGAATAACATTACCTCATGACACTGGCCTCTCCTGGTAGCTAATTACCTGGCAGAGTAACACCATGAGTTTAGTGCATGGTATCATGTGATGGTCATTTACAATAACAACTAACTTGCATGGACAATCGTGGAGATTTGACAATACGTCACGAGGTCGATGCGTGATGGTCATCCTCACAACAACTGGTTGTATGTGTCATTCCACTATTCTGGACCTCTCCTTCGGTGCGTATCACTACCCACCCTCTACAACAGGTGAGTGGGGATCATGGAAAATCCCATCGCTTTGTCCAATTACTCTGAACCTCACTCCTTCCTCCAGGTTACTACCCTTCTCCTATAACCTCTACTGTAACTAAACTTCTGACTCACTAGTGATACTGAAATACCATCATTATAGTTAAATCTGCTGGTCGCCACTATATGATACTGTCATCGTCTATTCAAGGAGCGGTAACGACTAAATTACCTGCTCTCTCTATGCTTCCTTAGCTTACTCTGTTACATATTCCTCCCTTATTACATATCAGATTTATTTCTAAGTAAATAAATCTTAGTATCATCTACATAAAATAGTAACAGAGTTATATGGAACATCAATAATATATGACTATTAATCATAATAGTAAATCAAAAATTCTAAGTTACCTAAAAAAAAATTCAGTACAATGTTCCTCTAAATAATTGTCACCATACAACATTCATTCTTTAATAATACATAAGCATCAACACAATCTAGGAGACAATAAGGTACTGAGCAATAAAACTTATTTGTAACCAAAAAACTTTAACATTTCCAAGGGACTTAATTTTTGAAAATATGTCCAGTTGTGTCCCTTGAATGAGTAACTCAACCATTTACTATAATGCAAGTCTTATTGAAAATGTTAACTAATTCTTGACAATGACTGTTTGTCAGCTTCTTGAGGCTACATCACAGGCATCACCAGACATCTGTCGACTGGCATCTGTGATCCCAATATCCTATATCTAAAAATAAACTCATAAGACAAACCATGTACAACAAGCATTTGTAAGGTATTAATAAAACATTAAACATTATTATTACAAGTCTTTATGCTTTAGAACATATCCGCTCAATTGACATAGAACATATACTGACAAAACTTAGACAATGCACACATCTCCGGAGACTACGGATCACAAACAACACTTAGTTTGAGCAACAATATATCAATATACATACATATATACTTCAGACTTATTTACATCATACTCTTTCTCTGAGCCTCATTTCTCTATATATTATATGACTTCTTGTAAGTCATCATCAATCAATAATTTCTGGAACTCTCTCTCAAGCTCCAGATTAATTACCCATGAGTCCATCCTTTAGACTCATTTCTCCTGATACTCTTCTAGTATCATCTTAGACTCAAGATCAGAATTATCTGGACACCGTCCACTTGACAGTATCTATCAGTCATATTCATTTATTCGACTCAGATATTTCTATTTACATCTCATACTCACAGGACTACCATTTAGTCTCTATAACTTCTGGAAACTCTCTCTCAAGTTCCATTTCTCTTTATATAACCTTTTACGAGTTACCACTCTGGTTACACTATTTTCACATGAGTCTACTTCTTTAGACTCATCTTCTTCAGGTTATTACCTCTCATACAACTTAAAATCTCTTAATTTCTTATGTAACCTTTCTGAGTTATCACTCGGTACATGTTTCACATGAGTCTCTTCCAGACTCCTTTTCTCATGATACTTCTCCTAGTATCACATTTATAACCTAATTCTTTAGGTCTCAATAAGCACAGGTTATCATCACCTTGCTTCTCACTTCTCATTCTTCAACAACTCTTAACTTTCAATAACACTCTCATCTCCTTGCTACACACTTATATTGGTCAGTCGTTCCTTGGATTACCATCCAACTTCGCAAGTTTAAGAACTCTGACCAACTCGTAGTTAGTACCATATGTTTCACATTGGTAACTCTTAACTTCTAGTTCATCTGAGGTAATCTCTATTTCCTCAGCTCTCTCGTCTTCTATATTCTCTTGACACTATTATCATCTCTAGACATTCTCTATAAATCATCTCTTGTCTTCTATATTCTCTTGACACTACTATCATCTCTAGACATTCTCTATAAATCATCTCTTGTCTTCTATATTCTCTTGACACTACTATCATCTCTAGACATTCTCTATAAATCATCTCTTGTCTTCTATATTCTCTTGACACTACTATCATCTCTAGACATTCTCTATAAATCATCTCTTGTCTTCTATATTCTCTTGACACTACTTCATCTCCAGACATTCTCTATAAATCATCTCTTGTCTTCTATATTCTCTTGACACTACTTCATCTCCAGACATTCTCTATAAATCATCTCTTGTCTTCTATATTCTCTTGACACTACTATCATCTCTAGACATTCTCTATAAATCATCTCTTGTCTTCTATATTCTCTTGACACTACTATCATCTCTAGACATTCTCTATAAATCATCTCTTGTCTTCTATATTCTCTTGACACTACTATCATCTCCAGACATTCTCTATAAATCATCTCTTGTCTTCTATATTCTCTTGACACTACTATCATCTCTAGACATTCTCTATAAATCATCCCTTGTCTTCTATATTCTCTTGACACTACTATCATCTCTAGACATTCTCTATAAATCATCTCTTGTCTTCTATATTCTCTTGACACTACTATCATCTCTAGACATTCTCTATAAATCATCTCTTGTCTTCTATATTCTCTTGACACTACTATCATCTCTAGACATTCTCTATAAATCATCTCTTGTCTTCTATATTCTCTTGACACTACTTCATCTCCAGACATTCTCTATAAATCATCTCTTGTCTTCTATATTCTCTTGACACTACTTCATCTCCAGACATTCTCTATAAATCATCTCTTGTCTTCTATATTCTCTTGACACTACTATCATCTCTAGACATTCTCTATAAATCATCTCTTGTCTTCTATATTCTCTTGACACTACTATCATCTCTAGACATTCTCTATAAATCATCTCTTGTCTTCTATATTCTCTTGACACTACTATCATCTCTATACATTCTCTATAAATCATCTCTTGTCTTCTATATTCTCTTGACACTACTATCATCTCTAGACATTCTCTATAAATCATCTCTTGTCTTCTATATTCTCTTGACACTACTATCATCTCTAGACATTCTCTATAAATCATCTCTTGTCTTCTATATTCTCTTGACACTACTATCATCTCTAGACATTCTCTATAAATCATCTCTTGTCTTCTATATTCTCTTGACACTACTATCATCTCCAGACATTCTATATAAATCATCTCTCGTCTTCTATATTCTCTTGACACTACTATCATCTCTAGACATTCTCTATAAATCATCTCTTGTCTTCTATATTCTCTTGACACTACTATCATCTCCAGACATTCTCTATAAATCATCTCTCGTCTTCTATATTCTCTTGACACTACTATCATCTCCAGACATTCTCTATAAATCATCTCTTGTCTTCTATATTCTCTTGACACTACTATCATCTCCAGACATTCTCTATAAATCATCTCTTGTCTTCTATATTCTCTTGACACTACTATCATCTCCAGACATTCTCTATAAATCATCTCTTGTCTTCTATATTCTCTTGACACTACTATCATCTCTAGACATTCTCTATAAATCATCTCTTGTCTTCTATATTCTCTTGACACTACTATCATCTCCAGACATTCTCTATAAATCATCTCTTGTCTTCTATATTCTCTTGACACTACTATCATCTCTAGACATTCTCTATAAATCATCTCTTGTCTTCTATATTCTCTTGACACTACTATCATCTCTAGACATTCTCTATAAATCATCTCTTGTTTGTCAATTCTGAGTTCGCTTAACGCTAGGTACGCTAAGACTTCTGCGTCTGTAAATAGCATCCTCTCAACTCGACTCAAGCTTTAATTAAGCCGATGTAAACATGGTTATCACCATTTTTTTATTCGTTACTTCGGGTGACTCACTCCCCAAGTGGTCACCTATATGGCTTAACTACATTCTGGCTTCTGATTAGTCAGTCATCACAGGTAAACTTAACTCTTTATAATTTATTTCCTGCTTACATAGTATACATTAACTTCTCTTATTGAAGCGTAGACCCGTTTAGTCTCCTTCATTCAAGTTCCACCTATTTCTTATTGAAGCGTAAGACCCGTTTAGTCTCATACTTGAATCACATCTTCTCCTATGATTTCTTCCTTGCTGGCTAAATCTAAAGTTCCATTCATTGTCGTAAGATCCTTCCTAAGTCAATATAAATTAATCATCTGTCCTCTGTTGGCTAGTCCTTTAATGAAAATATTTATGATCTGTCACTGGATATCACCTCTTCCACCAGATCTCACAAATGCCCTTTTCCGTTAGACCAATACTCTGTCTCCGTATATACACACAGGCATTAATTCTACCTTACCTTCCCATGAATGTGGATACTTCATCCAATCAAGTCTTGAAAGTTATATTCTTTAGGTCTCTCCAATTCAGTGTTAAGTCTGCAAATTCTCTACACTCTCCCTCCGTCCTCTTAAGTTTGATGGCAGGTTTATCGTCAGTCGCAGTTCATTCAGCGTTTCGGTTGTGGGGTCTACTGTGGTTGCCATGTTTCCTATAAAACCTACCTCTCCCTTCTATTGATAGAACAAACAATTAAAATTTATTATATGTTATATTACATGTACTAATTATCAGCACTTTATGAGCTCTACTCTGGCCTCGGTTTCTGGAATAAATAGAAATTATTATTAAATTCTCTGTGGAATAAACAATGCAGTATAAAAATGATTATTATTATTTAATTTCCCTGTGGGATAAACAATGTAGTATTTCAAACACTATTAAAAATACATCCAGTACAATTTAAAAAAATGGTTACAGAACAATATAAAATAGGGTATGTCAATTTATCAAGAATACTAATTTAAAATTAATAATTACTTAACCAAACTAACAGAACACTATTTAAACAAATTCCACCAGCTGTTGAAAAAAAATGGTTACAATACTAATTTAAAAGAATACAATCTTTAACTACTTACTTAATAAATTAATTAATTAACTACTTAATAACTCTAATTAATTAATTATTGTTTCTCAGCTGTGCTGACAATCGGTCTTCTTCCTTGTGGTCACCTACTGTCTAATGTTAATGTTAATTTATTTTAATTTCTAACACACGCGAATGGCCATTATAATATTTATCTATTAACACTCTTACTTGTTACTTGACTTGTTTCTCTAAATAAAGACTACACCACTTGAAATTATTAATTATCAATCACAATTCACAATTTTCCTCAATAAATTGCCACATGAGAAAATTCGACACGTTCGACAATTACAAATGTGTCGGGAGTTATCTGACGATGACGATATTCTGTTGAGAGTTATGCCTCTTCCTGAATACTTTCAAAATAAACACTGTGGTGGGTCACAGTTCAAAGGTCGGACTCATTGATGAACTTTGAATCTCAGGTGGACGAAACAATGATTTGTTGCAACTTGACGCTATGACTTGATACCAACAAAACAGGTAATATTGACTGACAATTTGACAATCTCTTGGCTGGTCAGATTTAATGCTGAATAAAATTTTAGTGCCTCTCTTAGACACTTGACACAGGTAAATTTCAGACTTGTGTTACGCAAACAGCGTAATTTGACTTTTTGACCTGAAGGACAGGTACTCTTGATTGGTAAAATGACAATCTCAGCTGGCAGGAGTGCAACACAGGTAGAATTGTGGTCGTGTTGAACTTTTGACCCGGTAGACGGTACACGGTGATTTCTCCGTGATTTCTAAGTTGAAGACTGGGCAGGCTTTTTATTCTTCCATTAACTTTCTGTCATTCATTTATTTGATTTCTCTCCGCGACAACTCAGGTTCGTGCTGTGTCTCGGACACCAAATTAATTATTAAATGTTATAGTGTTGTGATGTTCTTTGTTCTTTATCTTTCTATAGTGGCTAGTACTTCAATGATCACAGCACATCACAACATTGAGGCACATGTAACTGATAAGATCATGACAGAGTCGTTTTCTTTAATATATAATGATAATCACATTTATTGGATTTTCTGCTGGCACACATGATCTATAGTCTTGGATGCAATGTTTCATTCATTTCACACAATTTGTTATAATCTATCTACTTACGACATGTAAGATGAATATATGAAACACAATGGAACACAATTCTTGGACACTTGTAAAACAACTTCTACTGATAACTTCTCTAGTGTCTTAATCATCTATCACTGACTTATGACTGTAACTTGTATATTTCTAACTGTTCTTGCTAACTCCATAAAAACTTATTACTACACTTCTAACTTAACTTTCTAACTGTTCTGACTCTAACTGTTAACTGGCTAACTGCCTTTAGCAGTTCGGCCGAAGCCGTTTTAACTGACTCAGTCTACATTCTACTTCTTCTAATTCTCTGGCTTGACTTCTCTGTCCTAACTCAACTGCTGGTTCGCTCTCCTAACTTAACTTGTTCTACATCTCTGGCTCAACTTAACTTAAACTGTTCTGCATCACCTTAAGTATTCAACCACTCACTTCTTCTTGCGAGCTAGTGACCAATAAGATCCTCGCAAATTGACCACTCGCAATGTGATCTAGTCACTTCGTCTGTGACCAACACCCAACTTTCCCAAATTTGGGCAAAGCATCCTGTTTCCCCGAATCTCTACGACCTATTTGGAATAACATTACCTCATGACACTGGCCTCTCCTGGTAGCTAATTACCTGGCAGAGTAACACCATGAGTTTAGTGCATGGTATCATGTGATGGTCATTTACAATAACAACTAACTTGCATGGACAATCGTGGAGATTTGACAATACGTCACGAGGTCGATGCGTGATGGTCATCCTCACAACAACTGGTTGTATGTGTCATTCCACTATTCTGGACCTCTCCTTCGGTGCGTATCACTACCCACCCTCTACAACAGGTGAGTGGGGATCATGGAAAATCCCATCGCTTTGTCCAATTACTCTGAACCTCACTCCTTCCTCCAGGTTACTACCCTTCTCCTATAACCTCTACTGTAACTAAACTTCTGACTCACTAGTGATACTGAAATACCATCATTATAGTTAAATCTGCTGGTCGCCACTATATGATACTGTCATCGTCTATTCAAGGAGCGGTAACGACTAAATTACCTGCTCTCTCTATGCTTCCTTAGCTTACTCTGTTACAAAAAGAACAACGGATTGAAACACCATCAAGAGGCACACTCATCCATTTCACGACTTGTCATTGACAAGACACCAGGTTGCCGTCAACAATTTGACACAACTTATCAAATGTCTCGCGGGTCAGAGATCGATTCACAAATCTTCCTGACCACAGAAAGTGTGACAAGCGCGTTCCACAAACATCCCACAACAGATCCGAGCCGACAAGATGCAAGAATATCCCAATGTTTTCATCTCGTGCTTTTAAATATTTTCTCAGAGAGAAGTTATGAAAGATCCAACCTGATTGTCCTGTATGGGGACACTGTGGGATGATGGCGACTGGATCATGTTCTCATTGGCGCTCTGTACCTGACGGTTCATGTTTGAGACCGAAGATGCTTCATTGTCACCAAATAGAAAAACTAACATTGGAGGTTTCTCCCCACAAACCTGGTTTCTTGTAATGGTGATGAGGCACAAATATAGTGCGGGGTCGCGAGCACAGCCGGACAAACTTGACACAATAAAGGTCATACTGTATTGACAAGCTAAACTAATCGGGAAACAGAACAAAATATAACGTTTCAGTCACGGGTCTACATCAGAGACAGGACAACAGATAAGGCTATGCTTTTTGTTCAACACAAAAAACTACTTCGTCCTTACCCAATAAATATTCTCCTTCACCCAGTTAATATTCTTCTCCCTTACCCAGTTAATATTCTTCTCCCTTACCCAGTTAATATTCTTCTCCCTCACACAGTTAATATTCTTTTCCTTCACACAGTTAATATTCTTCTCCCTCACACAGTTAATATTCTTCTCCCTCACACAGTTAATATTCTTCTCTCTCACACAGTTAATATTCTTCTCCCTCACACAGTTAATATTCTTCTCCCTCACACAGTTAATATTCTTCTCCTTCACCCAGTTAATATTCTTCTCCCTCACACAGTTAATATTCTTCTCCTTCACCCAATTAATATTCTTCTCCTTACCCAGTTAATATTCTTCTCCCTTACCCAGTTAATATTCTTCTCCTTACCCAGTTAATATACTTCTCCCTTAACCGGTTAATATTCTTCTCCCTTACCCGGTTAATATTCTTCTCCCTCACACAGTTAATATTCTTCTCTCTCAGACATTTAATATTCTTCTCCCTTACACAGTTAATATTCTTCTCCCTTACCCGGTTAATATACTTCTCCCTTAACCGGTTAATATTCTTCTCCCTTACCCGGTTAATATACTTCTCCCTTAACCGGTTAATATTCTTCTCCCTTACCCGGTTAATATTCTTCTCCCTTACACAGTTAATATTCTTCTCCCCCACACAGTTAATATTCTTCTCCCTTACCCAGTTAATATTCTTCTCCCTCACACAGTTAATATTCTTCTCCCTCACACAGTTAATATTCTTCTCCCTCACACAGTTAATATTCTTCTCCCTCACACAGTTAATATTCTTCTCTCTCACACAGTTAATATTCTTCTCCCTCACACAGTTAATATTCTTCTCCTTCACCCAATTAATATTCTTCTCCTTACCCAGTTAATATTCTTCTCCCTTACCCAGTTAATATTCTTCTCCTTACCCAGTTAATATTCTTCTCCCTCACACAGTTAATATTCTTCTCCCCTACCCAGTTATTATTCTTCTCCCTCACACAGTTAATATTCTTCTCCCTCACACAGTTAATATTCTTCTCCCTCACACAGTTAATATTCTTCTCCCTCACACAGTTAATATTCTTCTCCCTCACACAATTAATATTCTTCTCCCTCACACAATTAATATTCTACTCCCTTAACCGGTTAATATTCTACTCCCTTAACCGGTTAATATTCTACTCCCTTACCCGGTTAATATTCTTCTCCCTTACCCGGTTAATATTCTTCTCCATTACTCCCTCACACAGTTAATATTCTTCTCACTCACTCAGTTAATATTCTTCTCCCTTCACCCAGTTAATATTCTTCTTTATTCGCCCAGTTAATATACTTCTCCACCACTCCGTTAATATTCTTCTCCCTTACTCATTCACCCAGCTAATATTCTTCTCCCTTATCAGGTTAATGATCTTCTCCCTCATTCTCAACAACATGATGAAGCTATTGTAGAACTTTTTAAATCAACAAAATGATGAAGCAATTGTAGAACTTTAAGATAAAAAACATGATGAAGCTATTGTAGAACTTTTTAATCAACAACACGATGAAGCTATTGTAGAACTTTGAGATCAACAACACGATGAAGCTATTGTAGAACTTTAAGATCAACAACACGATGAAGCTATTGTAGAACTCTAAGATCAACAACACGATGAAGCTATTGTAGAACTTTAAGATCAACAACACGATGAAGCTATTGTAGAACTTTAAGATCAACAACATGATGAAGCTATTGTAGAACTTGGAGATCAACAACATGATGAAGCTATTATAGAACTTTGAGATCAATAACATGATGAAGCTATTGTAGAACTTTAAGATCAACAACATGATGAAGCTATTGTAGAACTTTGAGATCAATAACATGATGAAGCTATTGTAGAACTTTGAGATCAACAACATGATCAAGCTTTTGTAGAACTTTAAGATCAACAACACGATGAAGCTATTATAGAATTTTGAAATCAATAACATGATGAAGCTATTGTAGAACTTTGAGATCAACAACACGATGAAGCTATTGTAGAACTTTGAGATCAACAACATGATGAAGCTATTGTAGAACTTTGAGATCAACAACATGATGAAGCTATTGTAGAACTTTAAGATCAACAACATGATGAAGCTATTGTAGAACTTTGAGATCAACAACACGATGAAGCTATTGTAGAACTTTGAGATCAACAACTTGATGAAGCTATTGTAGAACTTTGAGAGCAACAACATGATGAAACTATTGTAGAATTTTGAGATCAACAACATGATGAAGCTATTGTAGAACTTTAAGATCAACAACATGATGAAGCTTTTGCAGAACTTTGAGATCAACAACACGATGAAGCTATTGTAGAACTTTAAGATCAACAACATGATAAAGCTTTTGCAGAACTTTGAGATCAACAACACGACGAAGCTATTGTAGAACTTTGAGATCAACAACAAGATGAAGCTATTGTAGAACTTTGAGATCAACAACATGATGAAGCTATTGTAGAACTTTGAGATCAACAACATGATAAAGCTTTTGCAGAACTTTGAGATCAACAACACGATGAAGATATTGTAGAACTTTGAGATCAACAACATGATGAAGCTATTGTAGAACTTTGAGATCAACAACATGATGAAGCTTTTGCAGAACTTTGAGATCAACAACATGATGAAGCTATTGTAGAACTTTGAGATCAACAACATGATGAAGCTATTATAGAACTTTTTTGATCAACAACATGATGAAGCTATTGCAAAACTTTGAGATCAACAACATGATGAAGCTATTGCAAAACTTTGAGATCAACAACACGATGAAGCAATTGTAGAACTTTAAGATAAAAAACATGATGAAGCTATTGTAGAACTTTGAGATCAACAACATGATGAAGCTATTGTAGAACTTTGAGATCAACAACACGATGAAGTTATTGTAGAACTTTGAGATCAACAACACGAAGAAGCTCTTGTAGAACTTTGAGATCAACAACACGATGAAGCTATTGCAGAACTTTGAGATCAACAACACTTGAAGCTATTATAGAACTTTGAGATCAACAACACTTGAAGCTTTTATAGAACTTTGAGATCAACAACACGATGAGGCTATTGTAGAACTTTAAGATCAACAACATGATGAAGCTATTGCAGAACCTTTTAAATCAACAACATGATGAAACTATTGTAGAACTTTTTAAATCAACGACATGATTAAGCTATTGTAGAACTTTAAGATCAACAACATGATGAAGCTATTGTAGAACATTTTAAATCAACAACATGATGAAGCTATTGTAGAACTTTAAGATCAACAACATGATGATACTATTGCAGAACTTTTTTAATCAACAACATGATGAAACTATTGCAGAACTTTAAGATCAACAACATAATGAAGCTATTTTAGAACTTTTTAAATCAACAACATGATGAAGCTATTGTAGAACTTTGAAATCAATAACATGATGAAGCTATTATAGAACTGTGAGATCAACAACATGATGAAGCTATTGTAGAACTTTAAGATCAACAACATGATGAAGCTATTGTAGAACTTTGAGATCAACAACACAATGAATTATTGCACAACTTTGAGATCAACAACACGATGAAGCTATTGCACAACTTTGAGACCAACAACACGATGAAGCTATTGTAGAACTTTAAGATCAACAACACGATGAAGCTATTGTAGAACTTTGAGATCAACAACACGATGAAGCTATTGTAGAACTTTGAGATCAACAACACGATGAAGCTATTGTAGAATGTTAAGATCAACAACATAATGAAGCTATTGCAGAACTTTGAGATCAAACACATGATGAAACTATTGTAGAACTTTTTTAATCAACAACATGATGAAGCTATTGTAGAAATTTGAGATCAACAACATGATGAAGCTATTGTAGAACTTTGAGATCAACAAAATGATGATGCTATTGTAGAACTTTGAGATCAACAACATGATGAAGCTATTGTAGAACTTTAAGATCAACAACATGATGAAGCTATTGCAGAACTTTGAGATCAACAACACAAAGAAGCTATTGTAGAACTTTAAGATCAACAACATGATGAAGCTATTGTAGAACTTTTTTTTAAATCAACAACATGATGAAGCTATTGTAGAACTTTGAGATCAATAACATGATGAAGCTATTATAGAACTGTGAGATCAACAACATGATGAAGCTATTGTAGAACTTTGAAATCAACAACATGATAAAGCTATTGTAGAACTTTGAGATCAACAACACGATGAAGCTATTGCAGAACTTTGAGATCAACAACATGGTGAAGCTATTGTAGAACTTTTTTGATCAACAACGTGATGAAGCTATTGCAAAACTTTGAGATCAACAACACGATGAAGCTATTGTAGAACTTTGAGATCAACAACACGATGAAGTTATTGTAGAACTTTGAGATCAACAACACGAAGAAGCTCTTGTAGAACTTTGAGATCAACAACATGATGAAGCTATTGCAGAACTTTAAGATCAACAACATGATGAAGCTATTGTAGAACCTTAGAAAATCAACAACATGATGAAGCTATTGCAGAAATTTTTAATCAACAACATGATGAAACTATTGTAGAACTTTTTAAATCAACAACATGATGAAGCTATTGTAGAACTTTAAGATCAACAACATGATGAAGCTATTGTAGAACATTTTAAATCAACAACATTATGAAGCTATTGTAGAACTTTAAGATCAACAACATGATGATACTATTGCAGAACTTCTTTAATCAACAACATGATGAAACTATTACAGAACTTTAAGATCAACAACATAATGAAGCTATTTTAGAACTTTTTAAATCAACAACATGATGAAGCTATTGTAGAACTTTGAAATCAATAACATGATGAAGCTATTATAGAACTGTGAGATCAACAACATGATGAAGCTATTGTAGAACTTTAAGATCAACAACATGATGAAGCTATTGTAGAACTTTGAGATCAACAACACAATGAATTATTGCACAACTTTGAGATCAACAACACGATGAAGCTATTGCACAACTTTGAGACCAACAACACGATGAAGCTATTGTAGAACTTTAAGAACAACAACACGATGAAGCTATTGTAGAACTTTAAGATCAACAACACGATGAAGCTATTATAGAACTTTGAGATCAACAACACGATGAAGCTATTGTAGAACTTTGAGATCAACAACACGAAGAAGCTATTGTAGAACCTTTTAAATCAACAACATGATGAAGCTATTGCAGAAATTTTTAATCAACAACATGATGAAACTATTGTAGAACTTTTTAAATCAACAACATGATGAAGCTATTGTAGAACTTTTTTTAAAATCAACAACATGATGAAGCTATTGTAGAACTTTGAGATCAATAACATGATGAAGCTATTATAGAACTGTGAGATCAACAACATGATGAAGCTATTGTAGAACTTTGAGATCAACAACATGATAAAGCTATTGTAGAACTTTAAGATCAACAACACGATGAAGCTATTGTAGAACTTTGAGATCAACAACATGGTGAAGCTATTGTAGAACTTTTTTGATCAACAACATGATGAAGCTATTGCAAAACTTTGAGATCAACAACACGATGAAGCTATTGTAGAACTTTGAGATCAACAACACGATGAAGTTATTGTAGAACTTTGAGATCAACAACACGAAGAAACTCTTGTAGAACTTTGAGATCAACAACACGATGAAGCTATTGCAGAACTTTAAGATCAACAACATGATAAAGTAAAGCTATTGTAGAACTTTGAGATCAACAACATGATGAAGTTATTGTAGAACTTTGAGATCAACAACACTTGAAGCTATTATAGAACTTTGAGATCAACAACACGATGAGGCTATTGTAGAACTTTAAGATCAACAATATGATGAAGCTATTGTAGAACCTTTTAAATCAACAACATGATGAAGCTATTGCAGAAATTTTTAATCAACAACATGATGAAACTATTGTAGAACTTTTTAAATCAACAACATGATGAAGCTATTGTAGAACTTTAAGATCAACAACATGATGAAGCTATTGTAGAACATTTTAAATCAACAACATTATGAAGCTATTGTAGAACTTTGAGATCAACAACATGATGAAGCTATTGTAGAACTTTGAGATCAACAACACTTGGAGCTATTATAGAACTTTGAGATCAACAACACTTGAAGCTATTATAGAACTTTGAGATCAACAACACGATGAGGCTATTGTAGAACTTTAAGGTCAACAATATGATGAAGCTATTGCAGAACCTTTTAAATCAACAACATGATGAAACTATTGTAGAACTTTTTAAATCAACAACATGATGAAGCTATTGTAGAACATTTTAAATCAACAACATGATGAAGCTATTGTAGAACTTTAAGATCAACAACATGATGATACTATTGCAGAACTTTTTTAATCAACAACATGATGAAACTATTGCAGAAATTTAAGATCAACAACATAATGAAGCTATTTTAGAACTTTTTAAATCAACAACATGATGAAGCTATTGTAGAACTTTGAAATCAATAACATGATGAAGCTGTTATAGAACTGTGAGATCAACAACATTATGAAGCTATTGTAGAACTTTAAGATCAACAACATGATGAAGCTATTGTAGAACTTTGAGATCAACAACACAATGAATTATTGCATAACTTTGAGATCAACAACACGATGAAGCTATTGCACAACTTTGATACCAACAACACGATGAAGCTATTGTAGAACTTTAAGATCAACAACACGATGAAGCTATTGTAGAACTTTAAGATCAACAACACGATGAAGTTATTGTAGAACTTTGAGATCAACAACACGATGAAGCTATTGTAGAACTTTGAGATCAACAACACGAAGAAGCTATTGTAGAATGTTAAGATCAACAACATAATGAAGCTATTGCAGAACTTTGAGATCAAACACATGATGAAACTATTGTAGAACTTTTTTAATCAACAACATGATGAAGCTATTGTAGAAATTTGAGATCAACAACATGATGAAGCTATTGTAGAACTTTGAGATCAACAAAATGATGATGCTATTGTAGAACTTTTTAGATCAACAACATGATGAAGCTGTTGTAGAACTTTAAGATCAACAACATGATGAAGCTATTGCAGAACTTTGAGATCAACAACACGAAGAAGCTATTGTAGAACTTTAAGATCAACAACATGATGAAGCTATTGTAGAACTTTTTTTTAAATCAACAACATGATGAAGCTATTGTAGAACTTTGAGATCAATAACATGATGAAGCTATTATAGAACTGTGAGATCAACAACATGATAAAGCTATTGTAGAACTTTAAGATCAACAACACGATGAAGCTATTGCAGAACTTTAAGATCAACAACATGATAAAGTAAAGCTATTGTAGAACTTTGAGATCAACAACATGATGAAGTTATTGTAAAACTTTGAGATCAACAACACTTGAAGCTATTATAGAACTTTGAGATCAACAACACGATGAGGCTATTGTAGAACTTTAAGATCAACAATATGATGAAGCTATTGTAGAACCTTTTAAATCAACAACATGATGAAGCTATTGCAGAAATTTTTAATCAACAACATGATGAAACTATTGTAGAACTTTTTAAATCAACAACATGATGAAGCTATTGTAGAACTTTTTTTTAAATCAACAACATGATGAAGCTATTGTAGAACTTTGAGATCAATAACATGATGAAGCTATTATAGAACTGTGAGATCAACAACATGATGAAGCTATTGTAGAACTTTGAGATCAACAACATGATAAAGCTATTGTAGAACTTTAAGATCAACAACACGATGAAGCTATTGTAGAACTTTGAGATCAACAACATGGTGAAGCTATTGTAGAACTTTTTTGATCAACAACATGATGAAGCTATTGCAAAACTTTGAGATCAACAACACGATGAAGCTATTGTAGAACTTTGAGATCAACAACACGATGAAGTTATTGTAGAACTTTGAGATCAACAACACGAAGAAACTCTTGTAGAACTTTGAGATCAACAACACGATGAAGCTATTGCAGAACTTTAAGATCAACAACATGATAAAGTAAAGCTATTGTAGAACTTTGAGATCAACAACATGATGAAGTTATTGTAGAACTTTGAGATCAACAACACTTGAAGCTATTATAGAACTTTGAGATCAACAACACGATGAGGCTATTGTAGAACTTTAAGATCAACAATATGATGAAGCTATTGTAGAACCTTTTAAATCAACAACATGATGAAGCTATTGCAGAAATTTTTAATCAACAACATGATGAAACTATTGTAGAACTTTTTAAATCAACAACATGATGAAGCTATTGTAGAACTTTAAGATCAACAACATGATGAAGCTATTGTAGAACATTTTAAATCAACAACATTATGAAGCTATTGTAGAACTTTAAGATCAACAACATGATGATACTATTGCAGAACTTTTTTAATCAACAACATGATGAAACTATTGCAGAACTTTAAGATCAACAACATGATGAAGCTATTGTAGAACTTTGAGATCAACAACACAATGAATTATTGCACAACTTTGAGATCAACAACACGATGAAGCTATTGCACAACTTTGAGACCAACAACACGATGAAGCTATTGTAGAACTTTGAGATCAACAACACGAAGAAGCTATTGTAGAACTTTAAGATCAACAACATGATGAAGCTATTGCAGAACTTTGAGATCAAACACATGATGAAACTATTGTAGAACTTTTTTAATCAACAACATGATGAAGCTATTGTAAAACTTTGAGATCAACAACATGATGAAGCTATTGTAGAACTTTGAGATCAACAACATGATGAAGCTATTGTAGAACTTTGAGATCAACAACATGATGAAGCTATTGTAGAACTTTTTTGATCAATAACATGATGAAGCTATTGTAGAACTTTAAGATCAATAACATGATGAAGCTATTGTAGAACTTTAAGATCAATAACATGATGAAGCTATTGTAGAACTTTAAGATCAATAACATGATGAAGCTATTGTAGAACTTTGAGATCAACAACATGATGAAGCTATTGTAGAACTTTGAGATCAACAACACGATGAAGTTATTGTAGAACTTTGAGATCAACAACACGAAGAAGCTCTTGTAGAACTTTGAGATCAACAACACGATGAAGCTATTGCAGAACTTTGAGATCAACAACACTTGAAGCTATTATAGAACTTTGAGATCAACAACACTTGAAGCTATTATAGAACTTTGAGATCAACAACACGATGAGGCTATTGTAGAACTTTAAGATCAACAATATGATGAAGCTATTGTAGAACCTTTTAAATCAACAACATGATGAAGCTATTGCAGAAATTTTTAATCAACAACATGATGAAACTATTGTAGAACTTTTTAAATCAACAACATGATGAAGCTATTGTAGAACTTTTTTTTAAATCAACAACATGATGAAGCTATTGTAGAACTTTGAGATCAATAACATGATGAAGCTATTATAGAACTGTGAGATCAACAACATGATGAAGCTATTGTAGAACTTTGAGATCAACAACATGATAAAGCTATTGTAGAACTTTAAGATCAACAACACGATGAAGCTATTGTAGAACTTTGAGATCAACAACATGGTGAAGCTATTGTAGAACTTTTTTGATCAACAACATGATGAAGCTATTGCAAAACTTTGAGATCAACAACACGATGAAGCTATTGTAGAACTTTGAGATCAACAACACGATGAAGTTATTGTAGAACTTTGAGATCAACAACACGAAGAAACTCTTGTAGAACTTTGAGATCAACAACACGATGAAGCTATTGCAGAACTTTAAGATCAACAACATGATAAAGTAAAGCTATTGTAGAACTTTGAGATCAACAACATGATGAAGTTATTGTAGAACTTTGAGATCAACAACACTTGAAGCTATTATAGAACTTTGAGATCAACAACACGATGAGGCTATTGTAGAACTTTAAGATCAACAATATGATGAAGCTATTGTAGAACCTTTTAAATCAACAACATGATGAAGCTATTGCAGAAATTTTTAATCAACAACATGATGAAACTATTGTAGAACTTTTTAAATCAACAACATGATGAAGCTATTGTAGAACTTTAAGATCAACAACATGATGAAGCTATTGTAGAACATTTTAAATCAACAACATTATGAAGCTATTGTAGAACTTTAAGATCAACAACATGATGATACTATTGCAGAACTTTTTAATCAACAACATGATGAAACTATTGCAGAACTTTAAGATCAACAACATGATGAAGCTATTGTAGAACTTTGAGATCAACAACACAATGAATTATTGCACAACTTTGAGATCAACAACACGATGAAGCTATTGCACAACTTTGAGACCAACAACACGATGAAGCTATTGTAGAACTTTGAGATCAACAACACGAAGAAGCTATTGTAGAACTTTAAGATCAACAACATGATGAAGCTATTGCAGAACTTTGAGATCAAACACATGATGAAACTATTGTAGAACTTTTTTAATCAACAACATGATGAAGCTATTGTAGAAATTTGAGATCAACAACATGATGAAGCTATTGTAGAACTTTGAGATCAACAAAATGATGAAGCTATTGTAGAACTTTGAGATCAACAACATGATGAAGCTGTTGTAGAACTTTAAGATCAACAACATGATGAAGCTATTGCAGAACTTTGAGATCAACAACACGAAGAAGCTATTGTAGAACTTTAAGATCAACAACATGATGAAGCTATTGTAGAACTTTTTTTAAATCAACAACATGATGAAGCTATTGTAGAACTTTGAGATCAACATCATGCTGAAGCTATTATAGAACTTTGAGATCAACAACATGATGATACTATTGTAGAACTTTTTTAATCAACATGATGAAGCTATTGTAGAACTTTGAGATCAATAACATGATGAAGCTATTGTAGAGCTTTGAGATCAATAACATGATGAAGCTATTGTAGAACTTTGAGATCAACAACATGATGAAGCTATTGTAGAACTTTGAGATCAACAACATGATGAAGCTATTGTAGAACTTTGAGATCAACAACATGATGAAGCTATTGTAGAACTTTGAGATTAACAACATGATGAAACTATTGTAGAAGTTTGAGATCAACAACATGATGAAGCTATTGTAGAACTTTGAGATCAACAACATGATGAAGCTATTGTAGAACTTTGAGATCAACAACATGATGAAGCTATTGTAGAACTTTGAGATCAACAACATGATGAAGCTATTGTAGAACTTTGAGATCAACAACACGATGAAGCTATTGTAGAACTTTGAGATCAACAACAAGATGAAGCTATTGTAGAACTTTGAGATCAATAACATGATGAAGCTATTGTAGAACTTTGAGATCAACAACATGATGAAGCTATTGTAAAACTTTGAGATCAACAACATGATGAAGCTATTGTAGAACTTTGAGATCAACAACATGATGAAGCTATTGTAGAACTTTGAGATCAACAACATGATGAAGCTATTGTAGAACTTTTTTGATCAATAACATGATGAAGCTATTGTAGAACTTTAAGATCAATAACATGATGAAGCTATTGTAGAACTTTAAGATCAATAACATGATGAAGCTATTGTAGAACTTTGAGATCAACAACATGATGAAGCTATTGTAGAACTTTGAGATCAACAACGCGGCGCCAGGAAGGATGGTACTAGGTAAAGCATCCCCAGTGGAAAAGAACATAAAATGTTAAATCAACGCAGAACAGGAACAATCGGTAGGCAAACGTTTCAATGGTTGCTGGAACGGGCGGCGGAGCGGATATGGGAACGACCTGACACCAGTTTTAATTTAAGAGATCAACAAATTGGTTTTAGATGTGATCTGATTAGATGTACTGATCTTATTTTACAGAACCAGTTGATCCCTCAACGTCATCGCTATGATTTCTGACAGTTGCAAAATATACCCCTGGAAACTTCCAAGGCATTCTTGGATACAATCAAGCTAGCCTTCACCATTACAAATTCATCAGAAGGAATAACATGCAGGATAGTTCATGGAGGGCAACTAATAGATCGAAGTAAACAGATGTCTATTGCCTCTTCTCCTAATCTTGCCAGCAATAGACTAGAATATGAAAACAGCACCGAGACAAAATAGAGAGGAAACACAGGATACATAAACGATGACGTAACGTTTAAAGACGGTTTAGCACTGCAGTCAAACAGGCCAATGATTGATGATGATACAACCAGTTGTGTGTCAGCGGCAGAGATTGGGCTCTGCATAAGAGAAACAAACTAAAGTTCTGAAAATAAACACATCCCGCACTAACCTACGTCCAGTAGAAGACTAGACAGGGTGTTAGTTGGTCTAGAGGCAAGATGTCGGCAGGAAAGTCCCAGATTCATATTCTACCACGGCCAGTGAGATGTTTTTGACAAACTGAATGCGTGGTTGCTTCATGTCATTACCCTCATCTACTTTCTGGACAATGAGATCCTATGTCTAGCCCACTCAGAAAATTGTGAAAAGCTGTAGGTCCCATGCGTATTCTTCAACAGTAAAGAGCCCTTGATAATTTAAGTTGAAAAAAATAAACCAAAAATAGTCTCTGCCCGGGCAAACATTGTAAAATAAATCTACCCAAGGCAGAGAGGGATGTGTCGGGCCAAAGCGGCAAATAGTGTGGCTTTGGCGTAAACTAGCGACATATGGCATCTAGGCCCACTTAATGGCGAACACTAAGAGAAGACTAAAATGCTGAAGACGTCAGTGCCTTCACTTATCTTGCTACGACTTCGGAAGGCCGGAGGTTTGTTTGTTTCGTCCGGATCGTGTTTGGAGATTCCGATTGCTTCCGATGAATGATGATATCGTATAAGGAAGGATAGTTCAGCTGTGATCGCGTTCGGTGCCACTTGGCCTTATGTCTTTTGGCGTATGCTGTATGATGAGGACTGCAGCTGTTTTTCTTTGTTTGGATCTTTCAATGAGATGAGTTTTAATTCGGGTGATTCCACTGGCACGGGCTGTTGAGCAATTATTGATTTTAATTCATGTGCTGTTATACTGGGGCCTTCGACTAATTATAACCACATTTGGAGCTCATAATTCATTCTGCCTGTGGCGTCGCAGAGAGGAGAAACGTATCATTTCCGACCTTCACTAGTTGTGCTGCATGAGTCATGTCGTTACGTTAGTGTCTGACTACATCTCGTTCTGGGACCCTCTTTACTCTGTAGCTGAACGTTTTCATGTAGTACGCTCGAGCTGCAGGTTGGTTGCGTTTCATTGTGATCAGATGTCCGAACTATTTGATTCATTGCTGTTTAGATGAGTCTATATACGATGTTACGTTAGAAAGGATACAGAGGACAAGTCTACCCACAATGGGGGAAGAAAGTAAAAACACGGTCGAGACAGATAGGGTCCTCACTTGTACAGCCAACTATAAGTACAAACATGAAATACCTGACAGGTTGTCATCTTGAACCCACAGAGAAAGAGGAAGGAAGGGACGCCTACAAATACATGGATCAAGAAACCTTCAGATAGAGACCACACAGATTAGTGACACATGGAAACAAATATAGGAGAGAACAAAGGAGATAAAGGGTTGATGAACTTGAGACTTAGATCCCAAACATAAATGACACCTAGAAACAGGAGATAAAAAAAAAAAGATACCTGGAAATAAATACATATAGGAGACAACAAAGGTCAGATGATGGAAGTAGATACAATTAGTATTGGGAAAAGACAGAAGCTGCTACAACTAAGTAGAATTCGAGAGTGAAGGCATTCCTCTAATAACAATATCAGAGTACCTATGGGTTCGTCGTGAGTGCAGTGATGATGATTCTATCGCAGCAGAGCTTATGTATGTAGTGGACAACATGATGGGATTCAGTGAGTAGGTGGTGGATAACATGATGGGATTCAGTGAGTAGGTGGTGGATAACATGATGGGATTCAGTGAATAGGTGGTGGATAGCATGATGGGATTCAGTGAGTAGGTGGTGGATAGCATGATGGGATTCAGTGAGTAGGTGGTGGACAACATGATGGGATTCAGTGAGTAGGTGGTGGATAACATGATGGGATTCAGTGAATAGGTGGTGGATAGCATGATGGGATTCAGTGAGTAGGTGGTGGATAGCATGATGGGATTCAGTGGGTAGGTAGTGGATAACATGATGGGATTAAGTGGGTAGGTAGTGGATAACATGATGGGATTTAGTAGAGTGAGCAGGTGGTGGATAACATGATGGGATTAAGTGGGTAGGTAGTGGATAACATGATGGAATTTAGTAGAGTGAGTAGGTGGTGGACGACATAATGGTAATCTCACTACTTGAGAAAAGTGAAATGGCTCAGTGACGTGTCTAGCAGGTTTGGCTAAAATAAAATCACAGGGAGCTGTCAGAAAGAAGAAAAGACAGGCAAAGAAAGAAGACCAAATAAGTTCGGTGTTACAATATCACAATCGAAAACAAATGAGATGTCAAAACATCACAATTAAAACACAAAATCCATTTTATTTTGAAAACTAAATAAACTGTGACACTATATACATGTTATCTTTTTTTTCTGTTCATGACATACTACCTGAAGATAATGAGCAACATCAAGATGACATACGTAATGAGAACATATTTCAAGTCAAACAAAATCTTGTGTGCTCCTAAAAAATTTGACATGCAAATCAAAATCATAACACCAGCACATTTGATTATGTCAAACATAAACAACACCCATCTCGTCTAATCATCTGTTCACATTACGGATGTTTGGATATCCTAACTGCAATTATCATTACCAACCACCCCCCACCCCTTTAACACATTCATCACCATTGAGTGCTGTCTCCACATCGAAGGTTGGCTACCATGGAGTGCCATCCTGTTCTGTCTCTTTGGTTTTGGTGGTGCAGGTTGTCATAGGCTGACTTGTCCATCTTTTGATGTTACTTGTCTGTGTTAGTCTTGGTCTGCCTCTTTTACTTTGTATTTTCCCTTCCAAGATTACTTTTAGTAGGCTGTTGTGTCTTTTAACATGGCCCAAAATCTCATTTGTCTTGTTTGAATTGTGTTTAGTAGTTCTCTTTTCATTTTTAGTTGCTTTAAAACTTCATTGCTTGTTTTCTTTTCTTTCCATCCAATTCTCCCTATTCTTTTATAAATCCACATTTTAAAGGCTTCAATTTCTTTGAAGCTTTCTTGTCTAATGTCCATGTTTCTGCACCATACAGGAATGCTGAGTAGATATAACATGTTGCTATTCTTAGCTTAAGCCCTGGTGTTGTTTTGATGTTAGTATATTCTCCATGGCATTAAAATCACTTCTTGTCGTTCCTATTCTTTTGTTTATTTCAGATTTACATTTTCAATCACTGATTATAGTATGGTCCAAGCTAGTTGTAGCGCTTAACTGTCTATTCCATTAACTTTCACATCCACCTGTAGGTAATAATAATACAATTAATATATTACCTGATGTTTTATTTCCTAAAAAGAATTATCTTGTCTTTTGACATAATAGGAGGGTGCTGTGATACCTCAGTTGACTAGTGAACCGAACTACTTAAGATAAGAGGGCAGGTTCGATCCTAACTTACACCTTTCAGGTTTACCCAGCCTTAAATGAGTAGCAGATTTTTTTTCTAGGAAAGTAAAGCTGCACTGGCATTAACACTAACTCAATAAGTCCACAAATAATGTGCAGAAGGTGTAACAAAAAAATATGGGCACTAACACCATAATCCCTATACACTATACGGCATGACAGGGCTCTTTTCTTTCTTCTTATGTCACAATAGGGCAGGCCTGAGGTGTTTACCACTCTGTAAGGTGAACTACTGCTTGAAATATACAGGCACTAACAACATATTCCCAACATACCTTAACACATAAAGTGACCTCTAACCCCGTCATGACAAGTTTAAAAATTGCACCCGATATCAGTTTGTACTATCATTTCATTCTACTAGGATTAGTGACCTGAATTACCTTCCAAGATATAATTATGTATCTAAAATCTCTTCACCAACATGGATATTGTACCATATATCACTTCATCAATGTATATATTGTACCAGACATCACTTCACCAATGTATATATTGTACCAGACTTCACTTCACCAATTTAGATATTGTACCAGACATCACTTCACCAATTTAGATATTGCAGCAGACATCACTTCACCAATTTAGGTATTGTACCAGACATCACTTCACCAATTTAGATATTGTACCAGACATCACTTCACCAATTTAGATATTGTACCAGACATCATTTCACCAATTTCAAACCAACACCAAACCTGTTCTGAGTGCTCTCTGGATGGAGGCTGGCTTTTGGTCACATTATAACATGAATTATTACAGCCATTATTATTTCAGAAGAAGACCTTAAGGCTATAATGAAAGCCTTATACATCAATGCTTTGTCATTACACAAGTTAAAGTAGTGCTATTATTGTAGCAAGAAGCCATTAGGATGAACAAACTGCTGAAGGATATAAACGTTTAGGAATTCAGCCCTGCCCTATCCAGGAGGTACTTGTTTTAATATGAAAATACAGATATATAATTTATTCCCGAGTTGTGTTCGTAACCCTATGCTATAATCACTAGTACATCACCAATGTGTGCAACTTTTTTAGGTTGCTTAGTTGGCCGCATTCTCTTGAGCAGGTTTCTCATGGGAAGGGGGATGTGTCAAGGAGTACGGGTTTGCTCCTGCTTTGGGGCTGTCCATTGTTCGTTGTTTCTTTCTGTTCCTGGTTATTTGTGAATTTTCTCAAGAGTGTTGTAAACGTACCTCTTCCCCTGAAATGATTTGCTGATCTATCACCTCGTACGTTTCCATTCATAATAATATTCATTTATTATTATTTGTCCATTGAAAGATACAACCAAATGTTGCAGGTACTTCCATTTAGTATCTTACTGTCCAGGTGTTTCAGTAATTTACAAACAAGAAAATAATGAAAATTATTCCTGAAAATAGAATGAAAGATTATGTGCATTAAAAATTCATTGAAAACACACAGGATGAAGCTATCAAACAGGAATCACAAAAATATGCTTCATTTTTCCTTAGTCCCCAGCTAGGCATAGCAGTTAGTGGCATTCACTTGGCAGATCTCAGGATGCCCCAAGTCTGGCCAAGTCTAGTAGTTTCTGTTTTCACTGTAATCTTCCAGGTTGTCCCCAGTAAACCTCTCATTAACACTTCCACACAAGTCAAGTGCTCCCCACACACATTCAAAAAGTAACATAGAAAAGTAGGAACACAGCAAAGTTCAAGGAGAATTTGGAAAAATTGTGTGAATGAAAGCTGGTACAATCTTTTCTACATTTTCAAAGGGACTAAACACCTATTGGTCTGCCAAGAGTGCAATAGTTTTTTTTATTCAGCCAATGAACTGAAATAAAAACTGACATCAATGTCAATCCATTCGCAAAATATAACCAAAAAAAAAATGGTAATTGTGTTTTCCCCACTAGATAAGTGTGTGAATCTCAATGGAACTCAAACATGCCAGTAATGGATAAACAAGCAATCAAGCATCCAAATTACGAACATTTACCCATTAGAAGGTGTATACCACTCAATGACATTTCATATTCATTTACACAACATTAATTTATGCTCACACAAAAGATATGAAAAAGAACAGAAGTATACAAGACACTGACATAACAATGCACATGGGCAACTTTTACACAAAATAATACACACACATCAACATGACATAGAGCAAACATAAAAACATTGATTCTTAACAGTAACAATTGCTGGATAAAACATGGACAAAAACAACACAGGGAAAAGCACCCAAGAACTAAAGACACACATATTTCAAGAAAGCAAAAAAAAAATAATATTTGTTACAAACTTAAAAACAAGTCCCAAACATCTGACAGTTTAGAACAAACAACAACAGCAGACATCAGGTCTCAAGTTTGACAGACAGGGGAGCTAACACTGGGCTATTTATTCCATAGCTTGCCTGGGTTACTTCCCCGCAGTCTGAAATAAAAAATTTTTTTAAATCAATGAATTTGACAAAATTGTACTGCTGTTTGTAGGACGAATTTAACAGCTACAGTTGTGTGGTCATCAATATATGATCAATGATAAGTTTCAGTCAGTGCTTCAGTTTGTATGTTCCTAATGTAACTAGAACAAATGTGAAGTGATAGAACCATTTGATGCCAAAATTCTAAATAGCAGAAATTGTTATATAAAAATGGGAGCCGCGATAGCTCAGTGGTTAGTGAACTGGACTACAAAGGACAAGAGCTAGGGTTCGATCCCAATCGACGGCTTCTGGGTTCACCCAGCCTTTAATGGGTACCAGATTTTTTCGGCGTAAATAAAGTAGCACGGGCGTAATACCGACCACATTACCCCAAAAATCATGTGCCGAAGGTCTGTAAAATGTATGGTCACTAACACCATATTCCCTATGCGCCACTTGGCGTGACGGGGGTACTTTACTTTACTTTTACACGATAGCTACTACTTTTATACGATAACTACTATTTTAAAATGACAACTACTACATTTATACGAAACCGCTGGCTGTATTAAAAACAATAAAACATGTCGGGTGTTATAGTGTAATTTCACCATGAGCCAGAGGCACTGGTAGCTCCAGGTGCTGGTGGTCAAATGCGGTTGTTAGAAGAGTGATGCCACTGATGGTGACTTTGTAAACAACACAACAGGTGTCAATAATTGATTAAGTTCAGGCTGTAGAAACGAAACACAAGTTTATTTGTAGTTAGAAATGTTCATATCTCCACATGATCAACACAGCTTTATAATGACTCATCAAGTGAATTGTCTCTTGTGAATTTTCTATCTGAAATTGAGACAGTCTCTAATCTCATCCCATGGGCTACAATTCTAGGTGACTGCCGGTAATGATACTATAGCCCTACACATAGTGGACAAGTTCTCTTTCATATGGTGATTGTGGGTTCCCAGATAGCCATGGCCAACCATTGAGGCCTCAGACTACATTGTTAGACCGCTGGTCGACTTACACCCTGTGCAGCATATCAAAATGTGACACTTCTGTGTTCCCCGCTTCTTTCTTAATCACAGACCGTACGTTGGCTTTCTATCGTTATGGGGTCAGCGAATCAAAATTCTTGAACCACTGAAGCAGGTGTATAACTCTGAAGATGCTAGAGTGAGCTCCCCTTTTCTTCTTACCCTCAATCCAGGCACTACCCCAAGTGTTAGGGATGTTAACGATGCAGGAGCATGTTTGATTACAGAAGCGTATACAAAACTATAACAGGGTGACTGGTTCAAATAGTTAAGGTGTGATAAAGCAACTGTGCACAGCACAAACTGTAGATCTTTTAAAAATTCAAATTCTGAAGATCAATCTTAATCTAGAGTTGTGAAGCTTTCATTGCCGTATTTTTACAAAATTAATTTTCCATACTAGTTTTCAATGTAAGAGGTTGGGATCACAACTATAAAGTTAATGCCTGTTATACATTCAAAGATAATTATAGAAGTTACAGCTAAACAAATGATGTCCAGGAAAAGTAAACATTTTGCTCACCACATGAAAGAAAACAAATACTGCAACGAAAATCAGCTGGTTAAATAAATGGTTCCAGCATAGTAGAAAAGATGTGCAACACAGGACACAGAAAAAACACTATATAACATAGCACTCCCCTCCCACAACACCAGTGTCAAACATGGACATTAATAGGTCAAAGAGAAATAATCACAACAGAAATGTGATGCTTCAGATGAATAGAGGGACTTCTGTTTCTAAGATGGTGGATCTAGACCACGTTCTCTCGATCGCTGCAGAAAGTGCATTCGATGTCTGATTAATTTCGGTTCTAAATTGCACTCCTATGCGTTAAAGTCAAGATGATGATCTACTTATTACATCTGCGCCGATAAAACAATGTCGTACGCCGGCAATATTTCATTTTCGACAAATCAAGTGTTGTGAATGCGACCTTCCATCGTCTAGACTTGTTCTGCGCTTTACGTCACATTGGTGCTGTTCATGACCGTTGATGGATTTGCTTGATGCAAGTTATTTATATGTTCTCATTAATGTGAACTGCTACGTGAGTCGCAGTTTTATCTCTTTAGGGAACTTGCACCGTGTTCTGTTCGTCGTAGACTACATTCACTAGAGTAATCAAGAATCTGAAGGGTGCATCATTGCTGTGCTTACGACATTGTTATGTGTGCTACGTCATTGTAAATCCCTAGACCGGCTGTACGCTAATATGGGGATAATCTGACGACTAACTGTGTGTTTATATGTTCGAAATTGGAGTCAACAACGATGGCCTAACATCATCAAGCGCTATACATTTTTAAAGAAATATGACGATCATCACTTTCGGGAGGACGTGAACTTCTGGTATATGGTGGATAGGCGGCAGGGACCATTGCAGGCTATGCATAAAAAGTGTTCCTTGTTGCAGTTTCCTAATATTCCAAGTCATGGGGGACTGGCTAGTCTCGAGGCAAGACGCCGGCCTCGGGACAGAGAGGTTGTAGGTTCAAATCTCGGCTACACCGGTTGGGATTTTTATTTATGATTTCTCTATGCGACAACCACCCTTGGTCTCAGCAGCGAGGCCTGGCTTGAAACGTCAGTTACTCAACGATGGAAAAAACATGAGTACCTCCGGAGTCGGAGTTATCTGCCTGTGCAACGAGGGACCCCTGTGCACATGGCTGCCAGGGAAAAATGGATTAACACGCAAAATAAAGTTCCTAGTTCCTAGGGACTTCGTCAGAGTTGAAAGCTGGCGAACGTAACAACAACAAGATGAATAGAGAATGTGACAAGAAGTGAACAATTCAGAAATAACAATATAAAGACACAAGTTTAGTGTAGTGCTGGGTAGCAATAAGAAACAACAACAAGATGAATAGAGAATGTGACAAGAAGTGAACAATTCAGAAATAACAATATAAAGACACAAGTTTAGTGTAGTGCTGGGTAGCAATAAGAAACAACTCAAACAGACTGATCATGTCATCAGAATAAAAAGCATTAACACATGGTGTCAATGGGGGAAATGGCAGGCTAGAAGATATCATTAATCATGAACAATGAAACAAGAGGCACCTCACAATGAATCCCGTGTGTGGGACATGGCAATGAGCAGATGAAAAAAAGTGGCAGACATACATAAAAACAACACAGAGAAAAGAAGCAATGACAGGGAATCAGATCTCTTGCCAAGACTGGGAGGCTTACCCAGAAAGGGCATGTGATGTAACACATAGAGAGCCCTGGGCAAAGTCTGATGAACAACAGCAAAGAATACACAGACATGAAGAGCTTTTTTCATTTCTGTTCTATATATTGTCTTTGATACAAAAGGAAGAACAATAGATAGATAAATAAGACACACAAATTGAGACCTAAATATGCTCAGTACCCTAAACCAGCAATCATACACACACAAACTTACCCTTTGGATTTAGTGGCTTTCTTAACTCCCTTCTCAGCCAGTATAGTCAGGTCACTACGGCTGTCCGTTACCATGGCTTCATCCAGATCTTGTTGTTGTGTACTTTTTATTGTTTTCTTTATGTTTATAACCTACAATTGTTTCCATCAACAACAAAAAAGTTATAGTGAGTCAAGACCAAAGAAAAAAAATAGTTTCATTTTAAAAAATTGATCTCGAATTACATGACTAAAAGTGACCAACTTCGTGCCATTTATTGCCAGCTCAATTCTTTCTTTCAGACATTCACCTGAAGACAGCTAAAGGAAACATCATTCACCTGAAGACAGCTAAAGGAAACATCATCTTCGCCATCCGTCCATAAAAAAAATAGATGTTAAGTGGGCAAAAATGAGTTGTATTGTGGCTTGCAATAGAATTCTGATATTTACGGCATTAGGCCAACACATCCGACTTCATCACTGCACGTTTGAGTACCAGGGGTTGCCTTCCATCTTTGATCCCTACTCATTTGGCCAGACTAGACTGGTTAGTTTCTAGAGGCACCACTAAAAGGTGAACTAGGGTCTGGATGGCTCTGGTTCACTGATGCTAGTGCAAGCTATGAGTCTCTGACAGCTTCCAGCTCTGTTGCTGTCACCTTGCATACAGATAAGCACATTTGATATATGTTCCCTCAAACTTGCCCAAATATAATTTCATATCGAACAAACTGAAAGATCCATCTATCAGCTCCAACACCACGTGTTGTCACTAAAACTACAACAATATCTGATTAGTGATACTTTACCAGCTTTACCTCAGAGCAGCATGACTTACTCTCGCAGAACACTGGTCTCACATCCAACACTACCACACCACATTCAACCTTGGCTTTACCATCAACATCAAATCACCCCCAACACAGGTAATTCATCACCATCAAATTACCCCCAACACAGGTAATTCATCACCATCAAATTACCCCCAACACAGGTAATTCATCACCATCAAATTACCCCCAACACAGGTAATTCATCACCATCAAATCAATCTCAAAACAGATAATCTACCACTATCACATCACCTCAAACACATAGACTCTATCATCAATACATCACCTCAAACACAGAGTCTATCACCTTTACATAACCTCCACACCACCTCCAAATTGGATAATCTATTACCATCACGTCAAACAACCAGCAAACTCATCATCTCCAACATGCACAACTCACCTCCTGCTCCAATGCCGCCCTGTGCTGATTCTGCTGCTCCTTACAGCTGTTTGCCCTGTGTATCTGCTCTTCAATGCTTCGCAGGACTCCCTCACATCCTGTACACCTGTAGTAATTATTATAACACAACCATATTACAATACCAGTGTCAAACATGGACATTAAGAGTAAATAGGAAGAGAATGATCAAAACTACAGAAATAAGATGTCCTCAATAAATATTGGTTGGTAGAAAGCAATCATGACAAGTCAGTAGTTTGGTCAAATAATTAGTGTCTTATGTTGGATACTACTTTGCTGAACTGATTCTCTTGTGGCTGAATCTATATGTCCAAGAATAATGATCACTTAATATGGAAATAAAAGACAAAATGAGAAATAATGGGAGACCGAGTGGTCTAGAGCGGTATTTCACAACTGTATGGCCCTCAATAATCCACAGGATTTTCCGGGGGGGAGGGGGGGGGAGAATTATATGTGAAGATATATATGAAGATGGAAATATGTCAGGCCAAAAGGTGGATATGTCAAGCCAAAAGGTGGATATGTCAGGCCAAAAGGTGGATTTGTCGGCACAAAAGATGGATATGTCAGGCCAAAAGGTGCAGATTTCATACCCTTCCCAGAGACTAGCAACACAATACACACTCATCCACTTAACGGGTGAACACTAAGAAGAGAAATAATTGTTAAATGAGAAAAGGGGAGGATGTCCTGTAGCTACACCCAGAGATAAATGTTTGGGCATGTACTAGCAATCAGCATTAATTGTAACAACAGAAGAGGACCTACCAAGAGATGGACAAATGATATATCTGAAACAAATAACCTGTGTGAGAACACCATCAAGAACATTACACTTTCCCTGAACAATCAAAGACAAGTCACAAATTCTATCAGAAATAAATAAAAAAAAAATACATAAATAAGTAACTGTGAAGTTTTTGTGGCCTTTTTTTTTTTTTACAGTACAGGATAGCCAGCCCCATGGGCCCCCCCCCCCCCCAAACACACAAAAACATACCTGGTAGGGAAGAGCGCTGCAAATCTTGATTTCCCTTTCAGGCCCCTGGCAACACAAGGGGTGACAAACTAAACTCCTAACATAGAATTATGGGGCTGTATCAGTCAAATACCAGTGGAGAAAGAGATACAGTGAAGACAATGACGCTGGACAGGACACACACTGCAGAAGACAAGTGAGAGTATTACACAACAGGCCCTTTTTTTTGGAATCCCCAAGGAAAAAGACATAGAGGAAGACCAAAATATTCTTGGAGAAGACAGATGGAAGCAGAGATGAAGGGGATGGGGAAGACATGAAATGATCTTAAAAGAATGGCAAAAAACAAAATGGCTTGGAAAGTGTTTGTTGAAGACCTATCCTCAACAGGGAGCTGAAAGGTAGAAGAAAAAGACATAACAACTGACAGAAGGACAAACTGACCATTGTTCCAGGACGGTGACAACCTCGTTGAGAGCTTTTTCATGGATGTCCCTCCCTAGAGCATAGTCAACCTCCAGCTGCTGGTGTTTCTGGTCCAGCTTGCCATGGATGATGTCAGCATAGATAACCTCAATGATCAGGTCCTGGACACAACAAAGCAAAAACATACAGTACCATCACTTCAATCAACATACAGTACCATCACTTCAATCAACATACAGCACCATCGCTTCAATCAACATACAGTACCATCGTTTCAATCAATCAAAGCCCTTTAGACCTCTTATGTGCAGCACAGGTCACAAACAAGGTCTCTCCACCCAACCCTATTCTTGGACATTTTCTTATCTAGTTTATCTATCTATTGACCTTTCGAGCCGTAGCCGGCCCATAGGGCGTAGACCAAGATACTCCTCTTATCTGAATTTGTGTTCTAGCAGTTTTCAATTCTTTTAAAGATATTTTATCAAATCTCAACATTTGTCTCTGTTCTGTGCAAGCAGCTCTATCTTATTGAGGGAGCCGATTCCTGCTGCTCTTGCCTTTCTCATCAATGTTCTTCTCTGGGTCTTCCTCTTTTCCTCTTACCTGTTGTCTCCCACATGTGGGTTTGCTTTGCTATTCGGTTATTATCTCTTCTCATCACATGTCCAACATATGACCATCGTCTTTTCTTTATTACTGAAGATAAACTAGTTTATAGTCAAGGATAATGTTCTTGAGTTTAGAGTCAAGGATAATGTTCTTGAGTTTATAGTCAAGGATAATGTTCTTGAGTTTAGAGTCAAGGATAATGTTCTTGAGTTTATAGTCAAGGATAATGTTCTTGAGTTTAGAGTCAAGGATAATGTTCTTGAGTTTATAGTCAAGGATAATATTCTTGAGTTTAGAGTCAAGGATAATGTTCTTGAGGGTCTCCATGACCAAGAGAATGGTAAAAGAAAACAAAATGAAATGAGTCCTGTCACGCCACGTGGCACATAGGGAATATGGCACATTAATAGACCTTTAGAACATGATTTTTGGGGGTAATGTGGTCGACGCCTATGCTGCTTTGCTTTCCTAGAAAAAATTCTCGCACCTTTTTAATGCTAGGTCAAGTGAGCCTGAAGCTGTTTATCAGGATCAAACCTGACCTCTTGTAATTAGTCTAGTTCAGAATCCTAGTGAGCCATAGGATACTCCATGGTGGCCACAGGTAGAAATATTGTAATGGGGGGAGGGGGAGGAATTATTACGTGGCGCAATAATCTCCATCACAAAGTGCTAGCAGAGTTATCCTCGAGGGCACAACTAGAATAGTCATTGTTTTACAGAAAACAATGTACCGTGTCGTACAGATTTCTGGAGATTGTTTGAGAAGGGTTCATATTTATTCATTGGGTGCAGTCTCCACATCGAAGATTGGCTACCATGGCGTGCCATTTTACTCTGTTTCTTGCCTTAATAGCACACGTTATCATAGATTCACATGTCCACCTTTTGATGTTATCAGTCTGCTTTAGTCTTGGTCTGCCTCATCTACCATGTACCTTCTCTTCTAAGATGATGTTTTGTAGGCTATTATGTCTCTTCACATGTCCCAAAGATTTCAGTTGTCTTTTACAAATTGGATTAAGTAGTTCTTTTTTCATTTTCAACTCATTCAGAACTTCTTTTTTTGCCTTCTTTTCCTCCCACTTAATTCTTCCTATCTTCCTATACATCCACATTTCAAAGGCTTCAACTTTGTACTCTACTTTCTTATTTATGTTAAAAATTAGAACATGTTTCTGCACCATAGAGTAATGTTGATGAAACAAAACATTTGATAAATGCTTCATAATACAAGCATTTAAAAAACAATATCTCCTCAGTTATTTCATATAAGCTTATATAAGCATTAACAAAATAATGAGGTTCCACAGTTTGATATAAGCTTACACTGAGAGTATTACAACCAGATATCACCTCAATTAATTGATAAAGCTTACACTGAGAGTATTACAACTAGATATCACCTCAATTAATTGATAAAGCTTACACTGAGAGTATTACAACTAGATATCACCTCAATTATTTGATATAAGCTTACACTGAGAGTATTACAACTAGATATCACCTCAATTATTTGATAAAGCTTACACTGAGAGTATTACAACTAGATATCACCTCAATTATTTGATAAAGCTTACACTGAGAGTATTACAACTAGATATCACCTCAATTATTTGATAAAGCTTACACTGAGAGTATTACAACTAGATATCACCTCAATTATTTGATAAAGCTTACACTGAGAGTATTACAACTAGATATCACCTCAATTATTTGATATAAGCTTCACATTCAAATACAAAATAATTATTCTTTCCTTAGTTGTTCGTTAGCACAACAGCAAATCTGACAAGCTGTCAATGAGATCAGATATTTCTCTTGGCAAAGTAAAGAATTAATTAAGTACAAAGAATATCATTTTCATTCTCTCTCACACGCACACACAAAGAGAGAGAGTTCAGTAGGGCGACATCTTAAATTAAACATATAAATATAGCAGATGAAGTGTTTCAGTTCAGCAATATTAAAAAACAACACAAAAGAGAAGCCCATAAAAAACATCAGAAAAAAACAATCAACATTTTTCAGGTGCATTATGAGAAAAGGAAAGTTGGAATACTTGGTTACAACTGACAAAATTCAGAGAAAGAGAGATAGGATGACAAAGGGAGAAGATACTAGATAGCTTGGAGTCATGACATGGAAAACACTCAACAAGAGAATTGATACGAAGCACGGTGGATAGAAGATTGTGGAGGGACATCATCTGGGATGGCACATGATGATGAATATTAAAATGGCCTCATTGCTTGCTCAATCAAAATCTTGAACCCACGCAGGAGAAACAAGCACGGTTTGCCAGAAATGCCAACAACACATTTATTGAAAGAGACCTATGGCAGTCCGTGAGTGCTACTAAGTCAGTTAACATCTCACAAGGGGTTAAGGCAAAAAAATGCAAATGAATGCATAAAAATGCAAAGCTGCAGTTAAGCTGAATTCGAGGAAAAATTGAAAAAAAATTAAAAAATGGTATGTTAGAAGCTTTACGTGATTAATAGACGACACAGATTCGAACGACGTTTCGGCTCAATAGGCCTTCAGCAGGAACAAACAAACAACATACACACACAGATATGTGAATAAATAAAACTAATCCTACATAGCTAACTAGTAATGAAACATCAAAAACAAAATAATCGAAATATGTTGACTTCCCTGTGTGTCGTGGACAGTGGTCAGGCTATGAAAGGAATTTCTCACGGGTGTAGCTGTAATTTATACCCTGTGGTCAGAGGTGAAGGGTTCTAAAAATACATGAGTGGGGGGAACGCTATCTAGGTACGTCGACTACAAAGGCACAGGCAATATCTGAAAGTATCTAAGGGCCCATAAATACATGTATAAACACACACAGATGCGTGTATACATATGTACACGTGCAAGAAGAAGTGCACATACTAATACATATCAACATACACATACATATCCACACACATACATGTGTATGCATACAAGCAAGAGCACATATACATGCATGTATATGCGTATACATATATATACCAATACCCGTGCCTATGGACACATACATGCATGTGCACGTCCATACGGGGACAATCGTATGTGTGGAAGGGTTCAAACCGGGGTCAGTGTGCAAACTCGAAGGAGAAAGAATAGAACAGTGGAATGACAGGTATTCAAAAGGCGGAAAGAGTGAGATGTATGAGGGTGTGGTGCAATAAAAACATATGAGGGCTGAGTAGCGCAGAAAAAAGGTATATAGGAGAACACCGAAGTGCCTCAACGGGGACTAGTGGAGAAGAACTAAGAATAGAGTGGCATAGTAGATAGACTAAAGAGCCACCACATGGGTGGTAGAGAGGGCTATGCAAGAGGGAAGGAGCAGCGAAAGGAAACTATGTGTATGAGTGTGATACATTCATGCCTCGTGGGGTCAGCGAACCATACTGGACTATGAGGCGATTTTCCAAAGTATAGCGGCTGCGGTCGCCAGAGTGACAGAGGACAATACCAGTGACACGGATGTCGTCTTTGCCCTTGTGATCTGGGGAGTTGAAATGGGAAGACACTGGAGTGCCAGTATTCTGTTGGACATCACGTAGATGTTCACAAAATCTTTCCGCTAATCTTCTACCAGACTCGCCTATATAGGTCATGTGGCATCGTTGGCATATAATGGCATAAATGATGTTGCGGGACACACATGTGAAGCCATGCTTGATCTCGAACCGTCCATTGGGGAATAAGACCGAGTCAGTGGGGAGCACATAGGCACAGGTGATACAGTTACGACCACAAGGGGCCGTACCGAAGTGTTGAGGGTAGGAGCGAGGGAGACGGCTCCTAACCAGAATGTCACCCAAATTCCTGTCGCGCTTGAAGGCGATCATCGGGGGATCACTAAAAAGTAGACGGGTAGTGGGATCAGAGAGGAGAATGGAACGGTAGCGGCTGAGTATCCTCACAGTTGCTAAGTTGTGAGGATGATATGTGAGGGTGAGTATAGTTCTCTCAGAAGGGGATTCGAATTCAGCTTTACTGCAGCTTCGCATTTTTATGCATTCATTTGCATTTCTTTGCCTTAACCCCTTACTAGTACAATACCGCTGCTACTTAATGTTTGTATTTCGTCCTAAGTGTTTACTTTAATATATATATATATATATATATATATATCTTAGTTTAGACCTGCTATTTTTATATTATCCTTTAGTATTAGTACGTTTGCCATCTACAGCGTTGTTATCATTGCTGTGATCACCATCACACTCATACCACATTTCAGTTTCAGATCTTCCACTCTCGCTCGTTTCCCCCAGTCCCTTCCCCTGCTCCTCTCTCCGACAGCATGCCCACACTTAAAAAGTTCTCGAACTCCATCCGCCGTGGCACTCTATCAGCCTTCAAACATTTACCAACAGACATCTCTTCTATATCCACTGAACTCGCCTTTACTACTTATAAGCTTACTAGATTCAGTTGCCATGTTAACTTTCTCAATAATTGTATACGATTTAAGATTCTCCCACATGGGTTCCGTTCTAAATTCACCCCTTTTGTCCACCAGCCTAACCCTAGTGAAATTAGGCGATTTGACAGTATTGAAAGACGCCTGGGTTTCCATCGTATGAGGCTCGTCCTAGCTAACCACACCAGGCTAGTCTCCCACCTGCGCACTCGACGCCTCCAACTGGTAGCGAGACTCAGGTGTTTAATTACCGGCCACGACACTGTTATCCGTCAAATCATCCACGACTTCAATAGGCAACTCTACACTTTTATGTCCTCCCAGCACAAGAAGAAGATCTCCCGCCTTCGCCCCGTCCCCCCCTCCCCCACACCCGCCACATCGGCCCCCGACTCTTTAGTTTTCTGCATACCCCCCGACCTCCACCTCTCACATGATGAGAGGTCTGTTCTCTCTAAAGGTTTAAAATTTATCCCGCGTCATCCTTCCAGTGACCACTACAATCTTTGCAAGGATGTCCATGATTTCCATAGACGTATGCGCTTGAAGCACCGTTTCTCTGACACTACTGCTACTTCTTCCTCACCCACCCCTGTAGATGAGTTCTCTCGCTTCCACTCTCGCAAATCAGATTGGACCCCTCAACCCGGCGCATCACAGGCTTTGGATCACTACATTAATGTCACCTCACGTGAGATACAACAACTGTGCCCTAGAAAACTTCACCGCTCTAATCTATCTCCCTCTGAGCTTCGGGCCCTTTCAAATCTCCGCCGCCGGGAGGACATTGTTATCAAACCGGCAGACAAGGGGGGAGCGGTGGTAGTTTGGCGCAAAGACTTATATATTTCTGAGGGCAACAAACAGCTATCCAATACCACTTTTTATAAACCCCGCCCTGACGACGCCACTGTCCTCTACAATAAGCAGGTCAAATCTACCATCAAGGAACTGATCCGAACCAACCGGCTCCCTCCTAGCGCGTCCCGCCTCATTATTCATAATAGTGGTCTTGGGAAACCATCTTTCTACATGCTCCCCAAAATTCACAAAATCGACAATCCAGGACGCCCCATCGTGTCAGCGTGTGCTTGCCCGACTGAACACATATCTGACTATCTAGACCAGTGGTGGCCAACTTGAGGTTGCCCGAGGGCCGGATTAAAGCCAAGGCCAAGACCCGCGGGCCACACTTAAGAATATCGTCAAAAATGACAGTAGGGACCTATGCGATATAGTAATATATAAATAATGCTTGCACTTTGACTACATATTTGATTTGTAACAAATCCATTAATTATTCATTTTAAAATTACCTTTAATGTCTCAGTGCGATGATTGTGACTTGTCACAGCTTTCCACCAGAGATTTGAAGTCCACTTCCATTTTTGACGTGGCGATTCGGAGAGTATGGGACAATGTCGAATCGGTCATTCTGTTCCTGGTCTTAGATTTAATTAACTTCATGGAAGAGAATGTTATCTCGCAGAGATATGTGCTGCCGAATATAGAGCACATCTTTAGTGCCCATTTTCTCAGACACGGGTAACGTTCATTTGGTAGCAATTTCCAGAAGTCAGCTCCTAATGCCTTTACAGTACTGAGGAAGGGGTCACACTGAAGGTCACACAACTCTAGTTGAAGATCTGATGGCTGGCACTCCACTGTGCACTTAATTGGGTTATTAAAAAGTTCCATTTGCGGACGAAACATTTCAAAATCTTGAAATCGTCGATCAAATTCACAAATCAAATGTTCAATGTCAGCTGCGTACTTACTGAAGTTTGCACTTTCTATCTCTGACAACAACTGCTTACAACTTGAAAAATGGAACAGATCATTTTTTTGCAAAGAAAGTCTAAATAGATTCAGCTTCTTTTTAAAACCATCAACATATCCCATCAATTGAAAAATGGTTTGCTTTTCCCCTTGTAGCTGCAAATTCAATATGTTCAAATGTTGTGTGATGTCTGTGAGATATGCCAGATTATGAAGGAAATTAATGTCTTTGAGTGCATGTTGAAGATCAATGGAGCATGGTAAGTTCTCTCGCAGGAAGTCATAAATGTCATTCTTCAGTTCAAAAAATATTATTAAACATTTCCCTCGACTAAGCCATCTTACTTCTGTATAAAGCAGGAGATCACCGTAACTAGAATCTACTTCCTCTAAAAATGATAAAAACTTCCTGTGATTTAAAGACTGGTGTCCTCCTCTTATCAAATTTGTTATTTTCACAACAGTAGCCATGGTGTCTTTTAGATTTATGGACTTTGCACAAAGGGCCTCTTGATGAATTATGCAATACAATGTAGGTACGTTAATTTTGTTTTGCTTTAGAAGTCCAACAAAACCAGTATTTGAACCAATAAAAGCTTTGCAACCATCAGTACACACTGCAGACAACTTTCCAAAACCACCTACTTCATCTACGGCACCATGAACTGCAGAAAATATGTCTGTCCCTCTACAAGTGTCATGCAAAGAGCAAACTTTCAACAATTCTTCAATAACAGTAAAATCCTCCTGGATAACTTTAACAAAAATAAGAAGCTGGCAAGTGTCAGTGATGTCAGTACTTTCATCCATCGCGAGCGAAAACTATGAGCAGTTTTCAATACAAGATTTTAAACTTTGAGACAGTTGCAGACTGATGTCTTCTGTTCTTCTGGCTACAGTTTGTTTTGAAAGAGGCACAGATTCAAATTCTTTGGCTATTTTTTCTTGACCGAATGCCTTTGACATTTGAATCGCACATTTCTTCACAAAATTTCCGTCAGTAAAGGGTTTTTTAGATTTTGCAAGCTCATAGGTAACTGTATATGATGCAATGATCGATGACTCTTTAATTTTATTGCCCTTTGTATACATACTTTGCTGTTGATTCAACTTTGTCTTCAGCTGTTCAACCAAAAGCTTCCTAGCTTCAATGCTATGTTTCTCATACATGTTTTGATGATGTGTGGCATAGTGCCGTTTTAAATTATATTCCTTCAAAACGGCTAACACTTGAACGCAAATTAAGCACTGAGGTTTACTATCCTTATTGAAGATGAACAAATAATCTAATTCCCATTCAGGTTTAAATATGCGATTTTCACAATCAACTTTTCTACGTTTTAACATGATTTAATACAAAATCTCACATCAAAGTTAAAAGTCACAGAATGTTGGTCCACTATCGAAAATAAGTCCAGATTTGACAGTTATACACAGACTTGTGTTTGACAATGAAATCAAAAGATTGTGACCAAATAAACACGTTGCAGTCATTTTATGGACAAGACAAGACGATGGGATCAAAGGGAATGAAGGCGAACAGTGAAACATTTTGAATGTAACTTCAAAGACAGAATTAGAGCTACGAAGTCCCCTCACCCCTGTCCCTCCCAACCTCATTAACCCCTTACCGCGAAATGAAAGAGCCACCACAAGTCCAGACGACAAATGTTGAGCCAAAGATCTGACGCTATCACCGCACTGACAATAAAGCAACTTTGCGGTACCAACTCGAAGCAAAGACTTTGAATATTGTCGGCACCATTAGTTGTGTGTGTGTGTGTGTGTGATTTGAAATTATGTTGCCAATCTAGCTGTTGCGAGAAATTGACAGAGATTTTCAAATTGTGTATTCTTGAACGATAGAAGAGTTAACTCCGACACGGATTAAAACCAGGAGAAATCCGCTATTAGGGGTAAAAAATGAAGTAAGTCCGTGGAGCTTGGCGGGCCGGATCCGGCCCGCGGGCCGCCATTTGGCCACCCCTGATCTAGACAGTGTCTTCCAGCCTATGGTCGTTAGTCTTCCCTCATATGTCAAGGACACTAACCATGCATTGAATATCTTCTCTTCCATCTCTCTCTCCCGAGGTCGCTCATACCGACTTTTTACCCTTGATGTTTGCTCTCTCTACACCTCTATTCCTCACTCTGACGGCCTCCTGGCTCTACGTTTCTTTCTTGACCAGAGACAACACCCCTCTGTTGATACTGCAACTCTTCTCCGCCTCACTGAGCTTGTACTCAACCTCAACACCTTTGAGTTTAATGGTAACTTCTATGACCAGGTTAGTGGAGTAGCCATGGGCACCAAGATGGGCCCTAGCTATGCTTGCCTATTCATGGGTTACCTGGAGTACCAAATTCTCAATTCTTATCAAGGTCCTCTTCCCATCATATACCTTCGGTACATTGATGACTGCTTCGGACTCACCGATCTACCTGAGGATGACCTCTCCAGGTTTATCGACTATATTGGTAGCTATCACAAAGCTATCAAGATCACATCTTGTATATCCACTTCCTCTGTCACCTTCCTAGATCTTATTGTTTCTTTGGGTACTTCTGGCCTCCATACTTCGGTTTTCTATAAACCCACAGACGCCCACTGCTACCTTCTCTATACTTCATCCCATTCACCTTCTTGTCGTGATTCTATTCCATTCTCACAGTTATTGCGTCTCCGTCGCATCTGCCAGGATGACCAAGATTTTCTCTGACAGGCTCACCTCATGTTAGGTTTCTTCAGCCGCCGGCTTTATCCAGACTCGATCCTCCAGTCTGCCCTCAAGCGGGTCCTCCTTATCTCTCGTCCCGAGGCACTCACCCCTTCCAACCGCCCCCCTTCTGAGAGAACTATACTCACCCTCACATATCATCCTCACAACTTAGCAGCTGTGGGGATACTCAACCGCTACCGTTCCATTCTCCTCTCTGATCCCACTACCCGTCTACTTTTTAGTGATCCCCCGATGATCGCCTTCAAGCGCGACAGGAATTTGGGTGACATTCTGGTTAGGAGCCGTCTCCCTCGCTCCTACCCTCAACACTTCGGTACGGCCCCTTGTGGTCGTAACTGTATCACCTGTGCCTATGTGCTCCCCACTGACTCGGTCTTATTCCCCAATGGACGGTTCGAGATCAAGCATGGCTTCACATGTGTGTCCCGCAACATCATTTATGCCATTATATGCCAACGATGCCACATGACCTATATAGGCGAGTCTGGTAGAAGATTAGCGGAAAGATTTTGTGAACATCTACGTGATGTCCAACAGAATACTGGCACTCCAGTGTCTTCCCATTTCAACTCCCCAGATCACAAGGGCAAAGACGACATCCGTGTCACTGGTATTGTCCTCTGTCACTCTGGCGACCGCAGCCGCTATACTTTGGAAAATCGCCTCATAGTCCAGTATGGTTCGCTGACCCCACGAGGCATGAATGTATCACACTCATACACATAGTTTCCTTTCGGCTGCTCCTTCCCTCTTGCATAGCCCTCTCTACCACCCATGTGGTGGCTCTTTAGTCTATCTACTATGCCACGCTATTCTTAGTTCTTCTCCACTAGTCCCCGTTGAGGCACTTCGGTGTTCTCCTATATACCTTTTTTCTGCGCTACTCAGCCCTCATATGTTTTTATTGCACCCCACCCTCATACATCTCACTCTTTCCGCCTTTTGAATACCTGTCATTCCACTGTTCTATTCTTTCTCCTTCGAGTTTGCACACTGACCCCGGTTTGAACCCTTCCACACATACGATTGTCCCCGTATGGACGTGCACATGCATGTATGTGTCCATAGGCACGGGTATTGGTATATATATGTATACGCATATACATGCATGTATATGTGCTCTTGCTTGTATGCATACACATGTATGTATGTGGATATGTATGTGTATGTTGATATGTATTAGTATGTGCACTTCTTCTAGCACGTGTACATATGTATACACGCATCTGTGTGTGTGTATACATGTATTTATGGGCCCTTAGATACTTTCAGATATTGCCTGTGCCTTTGTAGTCGACGTACCTAGATAGCGTTCCCCCCACTCATGTATTTTTAGAACCCTTCACCTCTGACCACAGGGTATAAATTACAGCTACACCCGTGAGAAATTCCTTTCATAGCCTGACCACTGTCCACGACACACAGGGAAGTCAACATATTTCGATTATTTTGTTTTTGATGTTTCATTACTAGTTAGCTATGTAGGATTAGTTTTATTTATTCACATATCTGTGTGTGTATGTTGTTTGTTTGTTCCTGCTGAAGGCCTATTGAGCCAAAACGTCGTTCGAATCTGTGTCGTCTATTAATCACGTAAAGCTTCTAACATACGTTCGTTCGTTCGCTTTCGTCAGCTTTGACCTCTGACGAAGTCCCACCCACTCAATTTTGTGGGACTGAATTTTGCGTGTAAAGTCTGTTTTATCCCATTACAGGATGCCCCTCGCCATGCAGGCAGATTTACTCCGACTTCAGAGGTACTAATTTTTAGGGAATTAGTAAAACCCAGGTGTCCTCGCCAGGGTACGAACCCGGCTGTTGCCGTGGTAAGCCAACCGCCTATCGATTGCGCTAACCGGACACCCGCTTCTAACATACCATTTTTTAATTTTTTTTTTTCAATTTTTCCTTAACATCTCACAGCTGTTTGTTACTGATACTTTCGTTGATGTTCAAATACAAACATGTGCTACTTCTATTTTAAATTAAAAGCGATTAGAAGCCGTCTCTAAAAATGTAACAACTTTTGTGATTAAAAATGTGAATATTACACTTCTGGACTCGATTATTTGACAGTCTTGTTACACTCCTGGATCCGATTATTTGATAGTCTTATTACACTCCTGGATCCGATTATTTGATAGTCTTGTTACACTTCTGGATCCGATTATTTGACAGTCTTGTTACACTCCTGGATCCGATTATTTGACAGTCTTGTTACACTCCTGGATCCGATTATTTGCCAGTCTTGTTACACTCCTGGATCCGATTATTTGCCAGTCTTGTTACACTCCTGGATCCGATTATTTGCCAGTCTTGTTACACTCCTGGATCCGATTATTTGCCAGTCTTGTTACACTCCTGGATCCGATTATTTGACAGTCTTGTTACACTCCTGGATCCGATTATTTGACAGTCTTGTTACACTCCTGGATCCGATTATTTGACAGTCTTGTTACACTCCTGGATCCGATTATTTGACAGTCTTGTTACACTCCTGGATCCGATTATTTGACAGTCTTGTTACACTCCTGGATCCGATTATTTGACAGTCTTGTTACACTCCTGGATCCGATTATTTGACAGTCTTGTTACACTCCTGGATCCGATTATTTGACAGTCTTGTTACACTCCTGGATCCGATTATTTGCCAGTGTTGGATCTTTTTTTTTTTTAATGAGCACTGACAGCCAAAACGCCATTCTAAATAAAAGGAAACCCTTTATACAAAACAGGAGCCAATCTGATCATCAGAAGTGGACCACCATCAAGCCTTTAGTTACTTGACACCCTAGTGGAGGTTCCGTCGCCTAAGTCATCCTGTTGCATTGAACCTTGAAGGCTGACACTATAATTAATATTATGTGACTCGCCAGACGCAAAATTAAAATTTTTTAGCTAACATCAATATTTATGAAATATTGAGTTTCAGGGGAGAATTCTACAGACAAGTATATAAGACAGTCACGCAGAGCACACACCATTTTAGACAGCCACCACCACAAGGAGGACATGAATTTGTCAGATTAAAACTCAGACAGCACGACCGGGTATGAACTGTAGATTCGCTCAGAATCATTGTGAAAAATAAGTTTAATTAATATTATTTTTATTGTTTTATTAATTAATATTAAACTTATTTATTGTTTATTAATTAATATTAAACTTATTTTTCACAATGATCTGGAGCGAATCTACAGTTCATACCCGGTCGTGCTGTCTCAGTTTTAATCTGACAAATTCATGTCCTCCTCGTAGTAGTGGCTGTCTAAAATGGTGTGTGCTCTGCGTGACTGTCTTATATACTTGTCTGTAGAACTCTCCTGAACTGTAGATTCGCTCCAGATCATTGTGAAAAATAAGTTTAATATTAATTAATAAAACAATAAATAAGTTTAATATTAATTAATAAACAATAAATAAGTTTAATATTAATTAATAAAACAATAAAAATAATATTAATTAAACTTATTTTTCACAATGATTCTGAGCGAATCTACAGTTCATACCCGGTCGTGCTGTCTGAGTTTTAATCTGAGATCCGTTTCCGGTTGTTTCCAAAATGTAGGAATTATTTTTCTCCGGCTTGGTATAGAACCGTTGATCAGAGGTTTAACAAGCCGCTATCGTAAAAACGATGTTGTTAATGAAACGTAGACCTGATACAGAATGTGTAAATTAGCAGTAGATAGTAGTGATAGTTTTTTTCGGCCCTAAAACAACAACAAAAATAGGATTCTGGAATGTGCGAACAATGGCCGCTCCGACGAAACATGCACAGGTCGCGAGCGAGATGGACAGATATGATCTAGATATTTTAGGATTAAGCGAAATGCGCTGGCCTGGAACAGGTAGGAGATCTATTGATAATAAAATAGTAGTTTTTTCTGGAAGGGAAGATGGAAAACACCGTGAAGGAGTAGGCATAATGATGACAGACAAAGCTGCAAGAAGTTTATTAGAATGGGAACCGGTAAATAGCCGTCTGATACGAACACGATACAAAACAAAACATGGAAGACTTTCAATTATTCAATGTTATGCGCCTACTAACGAAGCTGATGATGAAGTTAAGGATGATTTTTATAACCAACTGCAACAACTTATAAACAAAATACCAAAACACGATCTTTTAATTGTAATGGGAGACTTCAACGCCAAAGTAGGACAAGATAACGCAGGAGTGGAACATGTGATGGGGAGAGAAGGCTGTAATACAACAAGTCAGAATGGAGAAAGATTAATAGAATTATGTTTAATAGAAAATTTAGTTATAGGTGGGACATTATTTCCACATAAAAATATCCACAAAACAACATGGATATCTCCTGATGATAGAACATCAAATCAAATTGACCACCTATGTATTAAACAACAATTCAGATCATCATTAATAGATGTAAGAGCATACAGAGGTGCTGATGTTAATAGTGACCACAACCTGTGCATTGGGAAAATAAGATTAAAATTTAGAAACCAACAGAAGAGGTCAATTACACATAAAATTGATAGTCATAAACTGAAAGATGAAGCAATAAAGGAAAAGTTTAACATAGAGCTAAGTAATTGTTATTCAGCACTTGGTGAAATAGACTTAGATATCAATGAAATGTGGGACTCACAGAGCAAAATACTAATGACAGCAGCAGAAGCAAGTGCTGGACTGAAGAAAATGGAAAAACGAGCTTGGATCTCAGACACCACATGGAAATACATCAAAGAAAGAAGAGAAGCGAAGAGAGCCATGACTAATGTAAAGACAGATCTTGGAAAGGTTCTGGCAAAAGCAACATACAAAGAATTAGACAACAAAGTGAAAAGTTCGGCAAGAAGAGATACAAGAGCTTATATAGACAACTTGGCAGAGAAAGCAGAGACAGCTGCAATTACAGGAGACAGCAGAACTCTTTATACTGTACAAAAGATGCTGACAAACACCTATACATCCAGTGGAACACCAATTCTAGACAAATCTGGATTAATGCTAACAACAAGCGCAGACATAAAAGCCCGTTGGGCGGAACACTTCAAAGAAATTCTTAACCGTCCACTACCTCACAGTTTAATAGATTTTGAAGCTGAAACACCAGCAGCAGAATTAGATGTAAATTTAGATGACTTCACCTTGAGTGAAATAGAAACCACCTTAAAGCTAATGACCAATAACAAGGCTGCTGGAGAGGATAAGTTAACAGCTGAGATCCTCAAGGCAATTGATAGCCATAATTTAATACATCTCCAAAAAATGTTCAACATCATTTGGAAAACAGAGAAGACGCCTCATAAATGGAAAAAAGGAATCATTGTTAAGATCCCAAAAAAGGGCAATCTTAGAGATTGTAACAATTGGAGAGGCGTGACACTTTTGTCAGTTGCCTCAAAATTATTCTGTAAAATCATCCTAAATAGAATAAAGGATTCAATAGATACAGTAATGCGTGAAGAACAGGCTGGGTTTAGAAAAGGGAGAAGCTGTCTTGACCACATTTTCACTCTACGACTTATATTGGAGGAACACATTGAAAAGCAAAAACCTTTTGTACTTAACTTCATCGACTTCAAAAAAGCATTTGATAGTATTCATAGAGATTCTTTGTGGAAAATTCTGAAGCAATATGGCTTACCATCAAAAATCATAAATATTATCAAAGACATGTATGATGGTTACACATGTGCAGTTCGAACAGAGGAAGGACTGAGCGAATGTTTCCCAATAGAAACTGGGGTTAAACAAGGATGTATTTTATCGCCCTTGTTATTTGGAATTGTTATGGACTTCATAATGAAGAAATGCTGCACTGGTAATAAAGGCATCGAATGGATACAAGGAGACCATTTGGAGGACCTGGACTTTGCTGATGACATAGTTCTCATCAGCAATCAGATAAAAACGATGCAGGAAAACACAAATGAACTATCATCAATAGCCAGCAAAATTGGGCTTGAGGTCAATCATGAAAAGACTAAAGTCATGAAAAGTTTAATTCCAACAAGTGACAAAATATACATGGAAAACAAACCAGTAGAAGAGATCGATCACTTCATCTATCTTGGAAGTCACATTGATCGAGAAGGGGATACGAGCAAAGAAATTAGAATCAGACTGGCTAAAGCAGCAATGTCTTTCAGAAGCCTTGAAAAGTTGTGGAAATCAAAACTCATTAGCACAAACACAAAACTTAGGCTATTCAAATCAAATGTACTATCAACCCTTACGTATGCGTGTGAAAGCTGGAAAACAACAAGAGATATAGAAACAAAGTTGAACGCATTCGAAAATAAATGTCTAAGGAAAATACTTGGTATAGAATGGAACGAATTCAAAACAAACGAGGAAATTAGAGAAATCGCCAATCAACCACTAATATCTTCAGTAATAAAGAAAAGACGATGGTCATACGTTGGACATGTGATGAGAAGAGATAATAATCGAATAGCAAAGCAAGCCCTCATATGGGAAACAACAGGTAAAAGAAAAAGAGGAAGACCCAGGGAGACACTGAGAAGAACATTGATGAGAGAGGCAAGAGCAGCAGGAATCGGCTCCCTCAATGAGATAGAACTGCTTGCACAGAACAGAGACAGATGGCGAGATTTGATAAAATATCTTTAAAAGAAAACTGCTAGAACAAAAATTCATATAGGAGAAGGTGTATCTTGGTCTACGCCCTATGGGCCGGTTACGGCTCGAAAGGTCAATAGATAGATAGATAGATAGAACTCTCCACTGAAACTCAATATTTCATAAATATTGATTTTAGCTAAAAAAATTAAAATTTTGCGTCTGGCGTGTCACATACTAAAACCACTTCCATGAAATATCAGTTTTAAGCGTGAGTGGAATGTACTAAGCTCAGAACATATTCATCTACAAATGCTGCCAAATTTCCAAGATTACAACACATGGCACTTCCAGGCGTAAACAAACAACTGTGCTCTCCATCTCCCTGTGGTAGCCAAACTCTACATTTGATAAGCTGAGATGGAACACAGGGACTCACCTCCAGGTTGCGGACATTCTCCATGGCCAGCTCTTCTAACAACACTGAGTAGGGGATACACTGGCAAGAGATCAAAGTAGAGATGATTCAAAAAAGGCAAACGGATAACTTATTGATCTTTTGTTCTAGATAGCCACATGATGAGGCCAAGCCACAACATATAGCACAATGTCAACAGATAACTTATTGATCTTTTGTACTAGATAGCCACACGATGAGGCCAAGCCACAACATATAGCTCAATGTCAACAGATAACTTATTGATCTTTTGTTCTAGATAGTCACACGATGAGGCCAAGCCACAACATATAGCTCAATGTCAACAGATAACTTATTGATCTTTTGTTCTAGATAGTCACACGATGAGGCCAAGCCACAACATATAGCTCAATGTCAACAGATAACTTATTGATCTTTTGTTCTAGTCAGTCACATGAAGAGGCCAAGCCACAACATATAGCTCAATGTCAACAGATAACTTATTGATCTTTTGTTCTAGATAGTCACACGATGAGCCCAAGCCACAACCATGCCTGCCTGGCATAGGTGATTATGTCTCTCCACAACTTCGATTTTGACAGTTATTTATCATTTCTGTTGTTGACTTTCTGCCAAGCCATTCTCGTAAGTTGTCTGGTATCTTTTCTCTTTGCTTCCCTCTATCTCTTCGTCCCTCAATTTCCCCAGTTCTTGCAATATATTCCAGCTGTTCTCTTCTCATTACATGGCCAAAAAATGATGATTGTTTCTTCTTAATATTGGAAATTGGCTCTCTTTCTGCTTTGACCTCTTTCAGAATGTTTTCATTACTCTTCTTAGCTGTCCATGGCATTTTTAACATTCTTCTGTAAAACCACATTTCTATAACCTTCTAGTGATTTTCTTGTCTGTTGTCCTATTGTCCATGATTCACATCCATATGTTAAGACTGGATCTACATAACATTTAAAACTTTTTTTCTTGTTTCTATTGTCAAAAATGGATTGCACTGAATCTTCTTCATTTTTTGGAAAGCTGCTTTTGCCTGGGCCATTCTGCATCTCACCTCTGTTGTGCATTTACCATCTGAGGTTAACAATGTTCCCAGATATTTTAATTCATTTACCTGTTTTAATATTTTTATTAATAAAGAAGACTAATCAACCAACACAGAACTGGAGTTGTCAGTCGCTGGACACTGTGAAACTTGGTGAAGAGGGAATCTGAGCACCTATGGACATGTCCGGAGTGTAATGATGATGATCTGCTAATAACTCAATATTGTTCCACTTGTCTTTATTGTGGACTGCAGTGATGACTTTTTTGTTGTTGTTACCATTCTATTGACCTTTCGAGCCGTAACCGGCCCATAGGGCGTAGACCAAGATACACCTTCTCCTATATGGATTTTTTGTTCTAGCAGTTTTCTTTTAAAGATATTTTATCAAATCTCGCCATCTGTCTCTGTTCTGTGCAAGCAGTTCTATCTCATTGAGGGAGCCGACTCCTGCTGCTCTTGCCTCTCTCATCAATGTTCTTCTCAGTGTCTCCCTGGGTCTTCCTCTTTTTCTTTTACCTGTTGTTTCCCATATGAGGGCTTGCTTTGCTATTCGGTTATTATCTCTTCTCATCACATGTCCAACCATGTTGGTTACCATTACCATTACTTCTGTCTTTTTGCTATTAAGGCTGAGTCCTTTATTTTTGCTTCCTTTCACTATAATGTCTAACATTTCTTGTAACTCATTTTCACTCTTAGCAATTAAGACTATCATCAGCATACCTTAGATTATTTTTATTATGACCTCCAACTGTTATTCCAGGCATATCACTTATGGATCTTAAAATAATCTCACTACACATATTAAACAAATCTGGTGACCTTGACTAACACCCTGTTTTATTTGTTGAAACATTCCCAACTGATTTTCAGTTCTTATCTCTCTCTCTCTCTCTGTGATCAAGACTCAATCTAGGATTCCAGACTCCTCTCATGAAGTCAGCTGTGATTGAATACCTGTTAAAACATTGCACTGTGTTTTGCGCCAGTGCATCTGATTTCAGTCAGCATTTTATTCAGGTTTGCTTTCCTTAGCCTTTGATTGTCCCCAATCTTCCTGCAAGGCAGCAGACTGTCTTTTCTGTAGGGGGATTCTACCCTTAGGTGGTCGGCCATCTCAGGTTTAGTTCTTATGCCAGTACATGTTCTTCATTATTCTTAGATTTTTGCTGTTTACGTTTATGCTTTCTAAAATCTTGATTATTTAAATCTGGTGCGATGGAATACAATGATCATTGCACAATAAGCCTTATGAGTCACATGACTAAGAGATTACTAAGAATCATCATGTGAAGAGTGCGAAACAAAATCAGTCCAGAAATTAGTTATGAACAGTGTGGTTTTGTTGGAGGTAAAGGAACAAGCAATGCCATATACATCATAAGATCTTTAGTAGAAAGAGCCATAGAGGTGAAAACAGATCTATACCTAGTTTTCATAGATTATACCAGAGCATTCGACAAAGTAAAACTACTAATGGTACAGTCTTAATAAGAAACTATTAATGGTACAGTTTTTATAAGAAACTACTAATGGTACAGTTTTTATAAGAAACTAATAATGGTACTTCTACTAATCTTATACAAGTTTATGCACCAACAGCAAACAGTCTAGAGGAAATAATTGATAAATTTTACGAGTAAATGAGGAACTTCGTGAATGCAAACCACATGGAAACACCATAGTTCTAGGGGATCTTAATGCAAAAGTAGGAAAGGAAAGAGTTGAGGAAGTAGTTGGTCATTATGGCTTAGGTGAGAGGAATGAAAGAGGTGAGAAACTTATTGACTGGGCAAGAACACACAACATGATCATAGGAAACACCTGGTTAAAGCAACATCCATGATGTCTGTGGACATGGAAAAGCCCAGCAGACAGGCACATAATCAAATTGATTACATAATGATAAGCAATAGATTTAGAAACAGTCTGGTGTGTGTGAAAACTAGACTAAGGGCAGATTGCAATAGTGATCATGTACCAGTTGTGGAAAAGCTTAGAGTAAAATTAAAAGCAACAAAACAAGGCTCAGTTAACATCAAGTTAAATTTAGATTTACTCAAATCAGACAAGAAGTTGCAAGACAAATATAAAATTACAATTCAGAACCAGTATAATGCATTAGAGAAGATAAAGAGCATCGCTGAACAGTGGGAAATGCTAAAAGAATCAACAAATACCAAAAGAGTTCATACCACCAGTGAGGACAAATTCAAGAAAGAAATGGATAACAGATAACATTTTGCAGCTAATGGATAAAAGAAGAAGAAATAAAGATGAGTACAGGAGATTAAATATAAATAAAGAAATTATGATAAAATGCAATGAAGCAAAAGAAGCATGGCTAAAAGAGAGATGCAAAGAGATTGAAACGCAACAAAAAGGAGATGCCAAAGCTTATACAAACAAATTGAGGAATTAACAGGAAGAAAAACGCAATCAAAAACTGGATGTTTAAGATCAAAGGAAGGAGAACTGTTGATTGAACGAAGAAAGCATAAGGGAACGATGGACAGAATACATTAAAGATCTTTATAATGATGAACGAACGGAAGTAAATATTAAGGATAATGGAGAAGGACCAGAAATACTCAAAGAAGATGTAGAAGACGCCTTACACAATATGAATGCAGGAAAAGCTTCTGGACCAGATAATATAACTAAAGAAGAGATTGAAGCCATGGGTGATTTTGAAATAGAATTAATAACATAAATATTGAATGATATCTACAACAGCAGATATATACCAGGCGGCCTGCTCAAATCAATATTCATAGCTCCACCAAAGAAATCTGGTGCGATTGAATGCGATGATAATCGCACAATAAGCCTTATGAGTCACATGAATAAGATATTACAAAGAATCATCATGCGAAGAGTGTGAAACAAAATCAGTTCAGAAATTAGCGATGAACAGTGTGGTTTTGTTAGAGATAAAGGAACAAGCAATGCCATATACATCTTAAGATCTTTAGTAGAATGAGCCATAGAGGTGACAACAGATCTATGTTTTATAGATTATACCAAAGTATTTGACAAAGTAAAGCACCAAGAGATAATCAACATTTTAGAAAGCATAAACGTAGACAGCAAAGATCTCAGAATAATAAAGAACATGTACTGGCAACAAACAGCGGCCATAAGAACTGCAAACCAATTGGGAATATTTCAACAAATAAAACAGGGTGTTAGGTAGTAAGGTTGTGTGCTGTCACCAGATTTGTTTAATATTTTTAGTGAGATTTAAGATCCATAAGGGGCATGTCTGGAATAACAATCGGAGGTCAATATATATAATCTAAGGTATGCTGATGATACAGTCTTAATCGCTAAGAGTGAAAATGAGTTACAAGAAATGTTAGACATTATAGTAAAAGAAAGCAAAAATAAAGGACTCAGCCTTAATAGCAAAAAGACAGAAGTAATGGTAACAACAAAGCAAAAGACACCTCAGTACAAAATAAAGACAAGTGAAACAATATTAAAACAGGTAAATGAATTTAAATATTTGGGAACAATGTTAACCTCAGATGGTAGGTGTACAACAGAGGTGAGAGGCAGAATGGCTCAGGCCAAAAAATGAGGAAGATACAGTGGAATCCATTTTTGACAATAGAAACAGGAAAAAAAGTTCTTAAATGTTATGTAGAACCAGTTTTAACATATGGATGTGAATCATGGACAATAGGATAACAGACCCAAAAAAATACTGAAGGCTGTAGAAATGTGGTTTTACAGAAGAATGTTGAGAATACCATTGACAGCTAAGAAGAGTAATGAAAACATTATGAAAGAGGCCAAAGTAAAAAGAGAGCTAATTTCAAATATCAGGAAGAAATAATCATCATTTTTTGGCCATGTAATGAGAAGAGAACAACTGAAATATATTGTAACAACTGGGAAAATTGAGGGATGAAAAGATAGAAGGAAGCAAAAAGAAAAGATACCAGACAGCTTAACACAGAATGGCTTGGCAGTAAGTCAACAACAGAAATTATAAATAACTGTCGTGATCGAAAGTTGTGGAGAGGCATGATCAAGTACGCCCTTGGTACTTGACGATGATGATGACTAATGGTACAGTCTAGATCTGTCCTATCCATTAAGGATCATATATGACACAAACAACAGTATCTGTAGTGCCCATTAAAGATATTTGACACTGACAACAGTATCTGTAGTGCCCATTAAAGATATTTGACACAAACAACAGTATCTGTACAACCCATTAAAGATATTTGACACTGACAACAGTATCTGTAGTGCCCATTAAAGATATTTGACACTGACAACAGTATCTGTAGTGCCCATTAAAGATATTTGACACTGACAACAGTATCTGTACAACCCATTAAAGATATTTGACACTGACAACAGTATCAGTTGTGCTCATTAAAGATCACATTTAACACTGACAACAGTATCTGTTGTGCCCATTAAAGATACTATTTGACAAGGACAACAGTATCTGTAGTGCCCATTAAAGATCACATTTGACAAGGACAACAGTATCTGTAGTGCCCATTAAAGATCACATTTGACAAGGACAACAGTATCTGTAGTGCCCATTAAAGATCATATTTGACAAGGACAACAGTATCTGTAGTGCCCATTAAAGATCATATTTGACAAGGACAACAGTATCTGTAGTGCCCATTAAAGATCATATTTGACAAGGACAACAGTATCTGTAGTGCCCATTAAAGATCACATTTGACACTGACAACAGTATATGTATTGCCCATTAAAGATCATATTTGACAAGGACAACAGTATCTGTAGTGCCCATTAAAGATATTTGACAAGGACAACAGTATCTGTTGTGCCCATTAAAGGTCATATTTGACACTGACAACAGTATCTGTTGTGCCCATTAAAGATCATATTTGACAAGGACAACAGTATCTGTAGTGCCCATTAAAGATCATATTTGACAAGGACAACAGTATCTGTAGTGCCCATTAAAGATCATATTTGACAAGGACAACAGTATCTGTAGTGCCCATTAAAGATATTTGACAAGGACAACAATATCTGTTGTGCCCATTAAAGGCCATATTTGACACTGACAATAGTATCTGTTGTGCCCATTAAAGATATTTGACAAGGACAACAGTATCTGTTGTGCCCATTAAAGATATTTGACAAGGACAACAGTATCTGTTGTGCCCATTAAAGGTCATATTTGACACTGACAACAGTATCTGTACAACCCATTAAAGATATTTGACAAGGACAACAATATCTGTTGTGCCCATTAAAGGCCATATTTGACACTGACAATAGTATCTGTTGTGCCCATTAAAGATATTTGACAAGGACAACAGTATCTGTTGTGCCCATTAAAGGTCATATTTGACAAGGACAACAGTATCTGTTGTGCCCATTAAAGATCATATTTGACAAGGACAACAGTATCTGTAATGCCCATTAAAGATATTTGACAAGGACAACAGTATCTGTTGTGCCCATTAAAGACTATATTTGACACTGACAACAGTATCTGTCCTACCCAATAAGACATATATGACACTAATAACTGAGGCATGGCAAAAAATACATTATTTATCACTCTGTTGCCACTTTGATGTTTGAGTATTTGCTCTCCGCCATGTTCACTCAAAGATCACTCCAGCCTGTGTGAAAAGTCCTGCCAGGTACTCCAAGTGTTAAACTTGCTTCAGTTTGGCACTATTCACATAAATATTAAGAGGGCTGAGCAATCTCCTCATCCTCTTTATGGATTCTATCTTCAATGTGATTTTATTCAAGCTGTCCTTTATAGCTATAATGAAATGCTATTGTGTGATCCTGCACTTTGCTGTCATTTATATAATATTACTTTGACCACATTAAAAAAATGAGTATGTAATGCACTAAAACAATGACAATTACTCATGTGATAAAGAAAAATGTCAAAGGTGCACCAAAAAAAATAATAAATAAAATAAAAAAAAACATGCACAGGGCACCTCATTTAGCAGAAGACAACATGAATTACCTTGCTGCGAGTAGCGAGTGAGACTACGGTTAAATGCCGCAGCTTTGTCAGTTGTTGAGGAGTCAGGTCTGGCAGCTGGGCTGTGCTGGCTGAACACAAACAAAGAAGTTGTCATACCACACTCAAGTTGTCATACCACACTCAAGCTGTCTTACCACACTCAAGTTGTCTTACCACACACAAGTTGTCTTACCACACTCAAGTTGTCTTACCACACTCAAGTTGTCTTACCACACACAAGTTGTCTTACCACACACAAGTTGTCTTACCACACTCAAGTTGTCTTACCACACACAAGTTGTCTTACCACACACAAGTTGTCTTACCACACACAAGTTGTCTTACCACACTCAAGTTGTCTTACCACACACAAGTTGTCTTACCACACTCAAGCTGTCTTACCACACTCAAGTTGTCTTACCACACACAAGTTGTCTTACCACACTCAAGTTGTCTTACCACACACAAGTTGTCTTACAACACTCAAGTTGTCTTACCACACTCAAGTTGTCTTACAACACTCAAGTTGTCTTACCACACTCAAGTTGTCTTACCACACACAAGTTGTCTTACCACACTCAAGTTGTCTTACCACACTCAAGTTGTCTTACCACACACAAGTTGTCTTACCACACACAAGTTGTCTTACCACACACAAGTTGTCTTACCACACTCAAGTTGTCTTACCACACACAAGTTGTCTTACCACACACAAGTTGTCTTACCACACACAAGTTGTCTTACCACACACAAGTTGTCTTACCACACTCAAGTTGTCTTACCACACACAAGTTGTCTTACCACACTCAAGTTATCTTACCACACACAAGTTGTCTTACAACACTCAAGTTGTCTTACCACACACAAGTTGTCTTACCACACACAAGTTGTCTTACCACACTCAAGTTGTCTTACCACACACAAGTTGTCTTACCACACACAAGTTGTCTTACCACACACAAGTTGTCTTACCACACACAAGTTGTCTTACCACACACAAGTTGTCTTACCACACTCAAGTTGTCTTACAACACTCAAGTTGTCTTACCACACTCAAGTTGTCTTACCACACTCAAGTTGTCTTACCACACACAAGTTGTCTTACAACACTCAAGTTGTCTTACCACACTCAAGTTGTCTTACCACACTCAAGTTGTCTTACCACACTCAAGTTGTCTTACCACACTCAAGTTGTCTTACCACACTCAAGTTGTCTTACCACACACAAGTTGTCTTACCACACTCAAGTTGTCTTACAACACTCAAGTTGTCTTACCACACTCAAGTTGTCTTACCACACTCAAGTTGTCTTACCACACACAAGTTGTCTTACAACACACAAGTTGTCTTACCACACTCAAGTTGTCTTACCACACTCAAGTTGTCTTACAACACTCAAGTTGTCTTACAACACTCAAGTTGTCTTACAACACTCAAGTTGTCTTACAACACTCAAGTTGTCTTACCACACTCAAGTTGTCTTACAACACACAAGTTGTCTTACCACACTCAAGTTGTCTTACCACACACAAGTTGTCTTACCACACTCAAGTTGTCTTACCACACACAAGTTGTCTTACCACACACAAGTTGTCTTACCACACACAAGTTGTCTTACCACACACAAGTTGTCTTACCACACACAAGTTGTCTTACCACACACAAGTTGTCTTACCACACTCAAGTTGTCTTACAACACACAAGTTGTCTTACCACACTCAAGTTGTCTTACCACACTCAAGTTGTCTTACCACACTCAAGTTGTCTTACCACACTCAAGTTGTCTTACCACACTCAAGTTGTCTTACCACACACAAGTTGTTTTACCACACTCAAGTTGTTTTACCACACTCAAGTTGTCTTACCACACTCAAGTTGTCTTACCACACACAAGTTGTCTTACCACACTCAAGTTGTCTTACCACACACAAGTTGTCTTACAACACTCAAGTTGTCTTACCACACTCAAGTTGTCTTACCACACTCAAGTTGTTTTACCACACACAAGTTGTCTTACCACACTCAAGTTGTCTTACCACACACAAGTTGTCTTACCACACTCAAGTTGTCTTACCACACACAAGTTGTCTTACCACACACAAGTTGTCTTACCACACTCAAGTTGTCTTACCACACTCAAGTTGTCTTACCACACACAAGTTGTCTTACCACACTCAAGTTGTCTTACCACACACAAGTTGTCTTACCACACTCAAGTTGTCTTACCACACTCAAGTTGTCTTACCACACACAAGTTGTCTTACCACACACAAGTTGTCTTACCACACTCAAGTTGTCTTACCACACACAAGTTGTCTTACCACACTCAAGTTGTCTTACCACACACGTTGTCTTACCACACTCAAGTTGTCTTACCACACACAAGTTGTCTTACCACACACAAGTTGTCTTACCACACTCAAGTTGTCACAGAAACATATTCTCAATGCATTTAAGTTTGCCAAATAATGTGTTTACAAAACCAATCCAATCGACTCTGTCAAAAACATCCATGACTTCACCAATTATATTATCACACTGTATAGCTCAAAACTGCATCCCCTTCCAACTAATTCTAGAAGGGATCCTTAGACCAATATAATTTTTGCTACAAATCGTTGCATTAACGCTAGATTACAATAGGGCAGTAAAAATTATGAAATCAAAATACAAATTCTGCCAAATGTGACAGTTTATAATGGTCAAACATTTATCTTCTCTGTATATCTAATGATTTACTACTTCCGTGGCCCCTGAGTGTTGGATTTGTTTAGATTGATGTTATTTTGTGTTTCAATTAATGTTGCATTTATTTTGATTGATGTTGGATTTGTTTCGATTAATATTGGATTTTTTTTCATTACGTGAGATAGGATCTTCTATAGTGAGGAAAAAATGTGCCAATTTTCAAGAAATTTGTTGTTTTTCGTTTCTTTCTTTCTTTTTTTTTTTTGTTTGTTTTGCCATCAGATGACATGAAACAACCCTTTGTAGCTCAGGAAACACAGAGAATAACACTATGAGGCACCACAACATACTAACGGATTATGGTGGTCGTATGAATAGACAATATAACATGTTTAGTCCACGTGGTCAAATTTCATGTCACAAATCAAACTGAGCCAGGAAATCTAATTCTCAGTGTCTTCCATAGAGTAAACACACAGCTGTGTGTCAAAAGTTCAAAGAAAATACTATTTTTAGAGCTCCTAATGTTACATTTAAGTGGTAGCAATTTTTACTATGGTATTGTATAAGGGAGAGTCTACATATACATATAATCTAGGGTTAACCTTCCTAGGGCAGAGTGAGTGTGATTTTAAAATGTTATCCGACCTGCGATTTTCATAACGCTATTTTTATCTTCACTCATGTGTTCGGCATTATTAGCCTGGCCTGCATGTTTTAGCGATATCATTACCTATCCCGTGATTTCAAAGGCTCAATTAATGTCTTGCTGACAGCCTATGAGAATGCCACAGCCAGAAATGTAAAGAAAAGTTTCCCCACTACCGCGACAAACCAAATTTTACTACATCTTTGTAACATATCTTCTGTGGATTTTTCTTTGCATTGCAGAGTATTTAGTCAAAGGCCATATGGGGGGGGGGGGGGGGGGGGGGGGGGGGGAATTAGGAAGGAAACAAATTTGTGTGCAGCAAGTGTAGAATTTTTTAAAAATTCATACTTAAGTGGTCATTTTTATGATGTAGTACAATGTTTGAGTGAACACAGGATGTCCTGCCTTTCGCTGTTCCCAGGAGGGCTAGACATGTGATCTCACTACTCAGAGAGGGCTAGATATGTGATCTCACTACTCAGAGAGGGCTAGACATGTGATCTCACTACTCAGAGAGGGCTAGATATGTGATCTCACTACTCAGAGAGGGCTAGATATGTGATCTCACTACTCAGAGAGGGCTAGATATGTGATCTCACTACTCAGGGAGGGCTAGATATGTGATCTCACTACTCAGGGAGGGCTAGATATGTGATCTCACTACTCAGGGAGGGCTAGATATGTGATCTCACTACTCAGAGAGGGCTAGACATGTGATCTCACTACTCAGAGAGGGCTAGATATGTGATCTCACTACTCAGGGAGGGCTAGATATGTGATCTCACTACTCAGAGAGGGCTAGACATGTGATCTCACTACTCAGGGAGGGCTAGACATGTGATCTCACTACTCAGGGAGGGCTAGATATGTGATCTCACTACTCAGAGAGGGCTAGACATGTGATCTCACTACTCAGGGAGGGCTAGACATGTGATCTCACTACTCAGAGAGGGCTAGACATGTGATCTCACTACTCAGAGAGGGCTAGACATGTGATCTCACTACTCAGAGAGGGCTAGATATGTGATCTCACTACTCAGGGAGGGCTAGATATGTGATCTCACTACTCAGAGAGGGCTAGACATGTGATCTCACTACTCAGGGAGGGCTAGACATGTGATCTCACTACTCAGGGAGGGCTAGATATGTGATCTCACTACTCAGAGAGGGCTAGACATGTGATCTCACTACTCAGGGAGGGCTAGACATGTGATCTCACTACTCAGGGAGGGCTAGACATGTGATCTCACTACTCAGAGAGGGCTAGACATGTGATCTCACTACTCAGAGAGGGCTAGATATGTGATCTCACTACTCAGAGAGGGCTAGATATGTGATCTCACTACTCAGAGAGGGCTAGATATGTGATCTCACTACTCAGAGAGGGCTAGATATCTGATCTCACTACTCAGAGAGTGCTAGACATCTGATCTCACTACTCAGGGAGGGCTAGACATCGGATCTCACTACCCAGAGAGGGCTAGACATGTGATCTCACTACTCAGAGACCAGGGGATGGAGACACAAATAAATCATGGATTCAAAGTGAAAAACTCCCACCACCTATAGCGGAATTCGAACCTGGGATCTTCCTATTCAGATATTAACATCTAATCTCTGGACCACCCTACCCATCCAACAACATCCCTACAAATTCCATCTTAATCTGAAATAAGAAAAGTCTCGTAACATATATTCTGTCATAGAAAAGTGAAATATAACATTTGATATTATTAGGCCACAACATCTGGATGAGGTGTGGCCAGTTCTTTTCCTCATTGTCACTACTTTTCCTCAACTATGATAGCCAGGTTCCCATTACTTTATCAGGTGGGTCAACTGTAGAGTATCAACCTGCATATGAACTCTCATTCACTAAATTAGACTACATTGCTAAGCCAGCACATTATGACTGTTACTGGTGCACCACTAAGCCATCACATTATGACTATGTTACTGGTGCACCACTAAGCCAGCACAATATGACTGTGTTACTGGTGCACCACTAAGCCAGCACATTATGACTGTGTTACTGGTGCACCCCTAAGCCATCACATTATGACTATGTTACTGGTGCACCACTAAGCCATCACATTATGACTATGTTACTGGTGCACCACTAAGCCAGCACAATATGACTGTGTTACTGGTGCACCACTAAGCCATCACATTATGACTGTGTTACTGGTGCACCACTAAGCCAGCACAATATGACTATGCTACAGGTGAACCACTAAGCCAACACATGATTATGTTACTGGTGCACCACTAAGCCAGCACATTATGACTATGCTACTGGTGCACCCCTAAGCCAGCACATTATGACTATGTTACTGGTGCACCACTAAGCCAGCACATTATGACTATGTTACTGGTGCACCCCTAAGCCAGCACATTATGACTATGCTACTGGTGCACCCCTAAGCCAGCACATTATGACTATGTTATTGGTGCACCCCTAAGCCAGCACATTATGACTATGCTACTGGTGCACCACTAAGCCAGCACAATATGACTGCTGCTGGTGCACCCATATCTTAACATATTCCTTACCAAAGGGTCTAACACACTGTCATCATCACCATGTCACACCAGTTGACGTAGGCAATCATGTCCTTTCACAATCTTCTATCTACCATGCATCATATCAATTCTGTTCTTAACTGCTTTCCATGCCATGACACCAAACTATCTTGCATTTTCTCTGTCTTTGTCATCAAGGTCAATGTTCACCTGATATGCGACGTCTCTCCTGACCACATATGTGTTTCTCCTGCTCAATGTTGGATCACATACTCATATTTAGCTAGCAAGATGAGGTTAATATCTGTAGCATGTGTCTAGAAGACAAGTTTCATAAGATGGTGGTCAGTGTCTTTGTCTGTCCATGGCACTCACAGCTGCCAGAGAGCAAAGAAGTTTCCTCTCAAGAAACCGGCACCACCTAAGACCCCAAACAGCAGAGACTGTCACAAGAAGAAATGTTGAAACAACATGATCTGCTTGATGATTATTTTGGATTAAAGCAAAGGTACTATCAAGATCCAACAGTGTGTGGTACAAATTTCAGATTGGATTATAGCAGAAACAAATGGATCAGCGCTTACCTTTATAATCCTTATACGTTCCGTATGCAAAAACATTCAGTAGCTGAAAGACAGATGCATGTGCTCCTGTGGCCAACTGAAAATACAATTTATTTTCCCACACATTTTTATGACATAAGACTATTACAACAGGAAATACACTATTTTAACATTGTCAATGCTAATAAAACTTCTACTATATGCAATTTGGGAGCCGCGATAGCTCAGTGGTTAGTGAACTGGACTACAAAGGACAAGAGGTAGGGTTCAATCCCAACCGACGGCTTCCAGGTTCACCAAGTCTTTAATGGGTACCGGATTTTTTTCTGGGAAAGTAAAGTGGCACAGGCATAATACCGACCACATTACCCTAAAAATCATGTGCTGAAGGTCTGTAAAATTTATGGTCACTAACACCATATTCCCTATACGTCATTTGGTGCGACGGGGGTACTTGACTTTTTATATGCAATTTCCTTTGAGAGGTAGAAAGAGAGAAAATGTATCCCAATTAATGTCCTTGACAGCAGCAGGTCATTTGAGAGATCCCTGATTTTGCTTTTTGTGTTGTTCTCCTGCAGCAATGTTTTAGATCTTATATAGTGTGTTACGTACATGGTAATTTAGATCTTATATAGTGTGTACGTACATGGTAATTTAGATCCTATATAGTGTTACGTACATGGTAATTTAGATCTTATATAGTGTGTATGTACATGGTAATTTAGATATTATATGGTGTGTACGTACATGGTAATTTAGATCTTATATAGTGTGTACGTACATGGTAATTTAGATCTTATATAGTGTGTTACGTACATGTTAATTTAGATCTTATATAGTGTGTGCGTACATGGTAATTGAGATCTTATATAGTGTGTACATACATGGTAATTTAGATCTTATATAGTGTATACGTACATGATAATGACAACTTTATTGCTTGATGAAGGAAAAAGCATTTTGTGCAAAGTGGACCTGATCTAATTAGTCCAGGTAATTTGCAGCATTAAAGAAATGACAAAAATGACCTGGCTGAACAAATGACGAGTTTAATCATCTTTATTCACTCTCATATTATAGCAACAATTTCTGGCATGTCTCAAGCTGCTCTCACTGTCACAGTGTTTGTTACATCAGAGAGGTCAGGAAAGGACAAATAATCACTCTGCCCCTCTCAGTCCTGCAGAAGATGGAGCACTGCTTGCGTTGTTTTCCCACATAGGCATGTGTCTACAGGTCTATGACTGAAGTTTACCGTACATTTGGTAGCGCAATCTACCAGTTCTCAGACAGATTAACATTAATGAAGAGTGACTTTTTGAGGAAACAGTCTCATGCATTCTTTGTGTCAATTCTCTAAACAATTGTAATATCTTTACTTGCACTACTGCCAGCTAGTTTAGCTTTGCTGGTATCTTCCTGCCTCTCTTTCTGTTTTCTTTGGTACTAAGAAAGGCAACAACTCTCACCTCAGTGTTAACATCCATCACATCATCATCATCATTGAGTGCTGTCTCCGCATCGAAGGTTGGCTACCATGAAGCACCATTCCACTCTGTCTCTTGCTTTGATGGTGCAGATTGTCATAGGTTGACTTGTCCATCTTTTGATGTTACACGTCCATGTTAGTCTAGGTCTGCCTCTGCCTCTTTTACCTTGTATTTTCCCCTCCAATATTACTTTCATTAGGCTGTTGTGTCTTTTAACATGCCCCAAAAATTTCATTTGTCTTGTTCTAATTGTGTTTAGTAGTTCTCTTTTCATTTTTAGTTGTTTTAAGACTTCAACATTTGTTTTCTTTTCTTTCCATCAAATTCTACCTATTCTTCTATAGATCCACATTTCAAAGGCTTCAATTTTCTGTTCTGTTTTCTGTCCATGTTTCTGCACCATACAGTAATATTAAGAAGATGTAACATTTTGTTATTCTTAGTTTTAGCCATCACATTATAAGGATAGAAAATAATATAATTTTTTATAAACTTCACACCCAAGACAAAGCAGCTTGTATACTCTTTAGGAGATATCAATCACATATTCTAGATGGTCAACACTTTTCACATAAACTTCACATCATGAATTTTCTGAACTTCTCACTATCTGATGATGTTTCCTCCTGTGGGGTGACATTATGGAGCTCTCACAAGAAATGTCAAATACTAGCATATACAACAATGTGGGGTTAGGGGAATAGACACAATATACAGATAAGATTTCACACTGAGGCCATACTGATAAAAATATTGTTATAAGATATGTAACTTCTAAACATGAACAACCAGCTGCTCAACAACATCTACAGACAATATACATATTAAAAAAAATTTTTTTTTTAAATAACGGCACCTGTACACTTCATTTATATATATATATATATATATATATAAAAGATAATAACCGAATAGCAAAGCAAGCCCTTATGTGGGAAACAACAGGTAAGAGGAAGACACAGAGAGACACTGAGAAGAACATTGATGAGAGAGGCAAGAGCAGCAGGAATTGGCTCCCTCAATGAGATAGAGCTGCTTGCACAGAACAGAGACAAATGGCGAGATTTGATAAAATATCTTTAAAAGAATTGAAAACTATCTATCTATCTATCTATTGACCTTTCGAGCCGTAACCGGCCCATAGGGCGTAGACCAAGATACACCTTCTCCTATATGAATTTTTGTTCTAGCAGTTTTCTTTTAAAGATATTTTATCAAATCTCGCCATCTGTCTCTGTTCTGTGCAAGCAGTTCTATCTCATTGAGGGAGCCGATTCCTGCTGCTCTTGCCTCTCTCATCAATGTTCTTCTCAGTGTCTCCCTGGGTCTTCCTCTTTTTCTTTTACCTGTTGTTTCCCATATGAGGGCTTGCTTTGCTATTCGATTATTATCTCTTCTCATCACATGTCCAACGTATGACCATCGTCTTTTCTTTATTACTGAAGATATTAGTGGTTGATTGGCGATTTCTCTAATTTCCTCGTTTGTTTTGAATTCGTTCCATTCTATACCAAGTATTTTCCTTAGACATTTATTTTCGAATGCGTTCAACTTTGTTTCTATATCTCTTGTTGTTTTCCAGCTTTCACACGCATACGTAAGGGTTGAAAGTACATTTGATTTGAATAGCCTAAGTTTTGTGTTTGTGCTAATGAGTTTTGATTTCCACAACTTTTCAAGGCTTCTGAAAGACATTGCTGCTTTAGCCAGTCTGATTCTAATTTCTTTGCTCGTATCCCCTTCTCGATCAATGTGACTTCCAAGATAGATAAAGTGATCGATCTCTTCTACTGGTTTGTTTTCCATGTATATTTTGTCACTTGTTGGAATTAAACTTTTCATGACTTTAGTCTTTTCATGATTGACCTCAAGCCCAATTTTGCTGGCTATTGATGATAGTTCATTTGTGTTTTCCTGCATCGTTTTTATCTGACTGCTGATGAGAACTATGTCATCAGCAAAGTCGAGGTCCTCCAAATGGTCTCCTTGTATCCATTCGATGCCTTTATTACCAGTGCAGCATTTCTTCATTATGAAGTCCATAACAATTCCAAATAACAAGGGCGATAAAATACATCCTTGTTTAACCCCAGTTTCTATTGGGAAACATTCGCTCAGTCCTTCCTCTGTTTGAACTGCACATGTGTAACCATCATACATGTCTTTGATAATATTTATTATTTTTGATGGTAAACCATATTGCTTCAGAATTTTCCACAAAGAATCTCTATGAATACTATCAAATGCTTTTTTGAAGTCGATGAAGTTAAGTACAAAAGGTTCTTGCTTTTCAATGTGTTCCTCCAATATAAGTCGTAGAGTGAAAATGTGGTCAAGACAGCTTCTCCCTTTTCTAAACCCAGCCTGTTCTTCACGCATTACTGTATCTATTGAATCCTTTATTCTATTTAGGATGATTTTACAGAATAACTTTGAGGCAACTGACAAAAGTGTCACGCCTCTCCAGTTGTTACAATCTCTAAGATTGCCCTTTTTTGGGATCTTAACAATGATTCCTTTTTTCCATTTATGAGGCGTCTTCTCTGTTTTCCAAATGATGTTGAACATTTTTTGGAGATGTATTAGATTATGGCTATCAATTGCCTTGAGGATCTCAGCTGTTAACTTATCCTCTCCAGCAGCCTTGTTATTGGTCATTAGCTTTAAGGTGGTTTCTATTTCACTCAAGGTGAAGTCATCTAAATTTACATCTAATTCTGCTGCTGGTGTTTCAGCTTCAAAATCTATTAAACTGTGAGGTAGTGGACGGTTAAGAATTTCTTTGAAGTGTTCCGCCCAACGGGCTTTTATGTCTGCGCTTGTTGTTAGCATTAATCCAGATTTGTCTAGAATTGGTGTTCCACTGGATGTATAGGTGTTTGTCAGCATCTTTTGTACAGTATAGAGAGTTCTGCTGTCTCCTGTAATTGCAGCTGTCTCTGCTTTCTCTGCCAAGTTGTCTATATAAGCTCTTGTATCTCTTCTTGCCGAACTTTTCACTTTGTTGTCTAATTGTAAATTGAAAACTGCTAGAACAAAAATTCAGATAAGAGAAGGAGTATCTTGGTCTACGCCCTATGGGCCGGCTATGGCTCAAAAAGCCAATAGATAGATAGATAGATATAATATATAACACTCATAGAAATCAGCTTGTGATATGTAAATATGTCTAGAAACTAAAACTAAAATACACTGAGAAATGTTTAACCCTAGCTTTCGATACCATCGTAAAAATTACCACCTCAAAATACAGACTCTTCAAATTGACAGTCTGCTGTGTTCAAACATTCTTCCCCCACCCCATTTCCTAATTTCTATTTCCAGTGACCCCTGAGTGTTGGATTTGCTTCCTTTGATGTTAGGATTTTCTTCCCTTCAAGTGCCCCATTAAAGCATGACACTATCATAGAAAGGGGGCTGTTTTTTAAATAAATTTTGCCCATTTTCAAGAAATTTTTTTTTCCTTGACAGGAGAAATTTACCCTGCAGTCGGCGAGACATCAATCAAACCTTTGCAACACAAGATAGACAGCACTTTGAGGGAGCTGAACATACAGCTAGATTGACAGACTGACGGCCGCTGTGTGATTAGACAATGTAACAACTCCAGTAGCAATGGTACCAAGCTTCAAATTTCAGACCATAAATCAAACATAACCCAGGAAATAATGACAGCATCTGATACCCATGACTCTACTTGGGTATACACACAGCTGTGTAGCAAAAGTAAACAAAAAATCTTATTGTCCTAACTCCAACAAATGTAAAATTAAGTGGCAGTAATTTTTCTGACAATATTGTTAAAATGTGACCCACAGATATGTACTGCAAAGACAAAATCTACATTAAATAAGGGTGGCATTGAAATTACTTCTTGCACATTAGGCAAGTCCAACAACTCTCCAAAGACGTAGACATTTTGAGCTCCCATTGCTTGGTTGAGAATACTTGCTGCCCCTGCACCTTTGGCATCTTTCAGGAGCAAGAGGAATGGTTCAATGGGATTAGCTGTTTTCTCTGTTGCCATAGCAACAACCCTGTATAAAACAAGAATTGTGTGTGTAGTTATGTACAGTAGCAAGTAAGCTTACAATTTTATTAGCAGAAAATCTAGTTCTAAATTTTGGTTTGCGTTTGCCAGCTTTCACCTCTGGCGAAGTCCCTAGAGACTAGGAACTTAATTTTAGGTGTTAATCCATTTTTCCCTGGCAGCCGTGTGCACAGGGGTCTCTTGCCATACAGGAAGATAACTACGTCTTCGGAGGTACTCATATTTTTTTCGTCGATGAGTAATTGACGTTTCAAGCCGGGTCTCCCTACTGAGACCAGGGAGTGGTTACCATAGAGAGAAATTATAAATAAAAATCCCAACTGGTTCAGCCGGGATTTGAACTCACAACCTCTCTGTCTCAAGGCCGGGCGTCTTGCCTCGAGACCAACCTGTCCCCCTAAATGTAAGATTTAAGATCACTGGGATGCTTGGTGAATGTAATAGCATGCATAATTGTGTTTATGATGGACCAGAATAGAACAAAGTGAAAAGAATTTAGTAAGACCAGAGCTACAACTACCTTGGACTATAACCAGTAATTGGAAATGTAAAACTGAAATAAACAAAAGAATAGGTATGGCAAAAAGTAATTTTAATGCCATGAAAAAAATACTAACATCAAAACAAATAACACGAGGGCTAAAACTAAGAATAGCAAAATGTTATATATTCTCAAGATTACTATATGGCGCAGAAATATGGAAATTTGAAGCATTTGGAATGTGGATTTATAGAAGAATAGAAAGAATTGGATGGAAAGGAAAAAAACAAATTATGAAGTTTTAAAACTAAAAATGAAAAGAGAACTACTAAACACAATTCAAACCAGACAAATGAGATTTTTGGGGCATGTTAAAAGACACAGCAGTCTACTATAAGTAATCCTGGAGGGGAAAAACAGGGTAACAGAAACAGATGATCAACAACAGATAAAAATATGGACCAAAGCAGGATCGAACCTGTACTCAGTGGCACAGCGCCTTGCCACGAAAAGCCAAACGCTAGTGAACACTGCCACTCAGCTAACTATTGCTAAATATTTTCAGTTAGCTTAACATGTCAAATCACTTCATAAAAATGTGAATACTAACAACTACTAAAGTTAAAGGAGCTGTGATAGCTCAGTGGTTAGTGAACTGGACTACAAAAGACAATAGGTAGGGTTCGATCCCAACAGACGGCTTCACCCAGCCTTTAATGGGTACCAGATTTTTTTCTGGGGAAAGTAAAGCGACACGGGCGTAATACCAACCACATTACCCCAAAAGTCATGTGCCGAAGATACTTTACTTTTTTTTTTTTTATTAACTAAAATTAAAAGGAACAGTGAAACTAAGAGAAAGGTACAAGAGAAATTCATAACAGATTTACTGTGATTTATTACACTTGTGACTTAGTATTAGAATAAATCACCACATTTATGAGAGCACATCAATTATTTGTTTAAGAGTCATCTTCCCTTTGTTATGATCATCTCTCTATGTTCATCGTTAATGAGTCTGATGAGTATTAGATCCATTTAGTTAGTAGACTCATCATCATGTGCCATCCCGGATGGCGTAGGCGATCATGTCCTTCCACAATCTTCTATTTACAGTGCATCGTGTCAGTTCTGTTGTTGACTGTTTTCCATGCCATGACACAAAGCTATCCAGTATTTTCTCTCTTCGTCACCCTTAATTTCACTTTCCTTTTATTTTGCCAGTTGTAACCAAGTATTCCAACTTTCCTCTTCTCATGATGTGCCTGAAAAATGTTGATTGTTTCTTTCTGATGTTTTTTAGGAGTTCCCTTTTTTGTGTTGGCCTCTTTGAGAACTTCTTCATTGGTATTTTTAGCTGTCCAGGGAACTTTCAACATTCTTCTGAGAAATCCCATCTCGAATGGCCTCTAATCATATTTTCATTTGTTTTTCTACTGTCCGTGATTCGCTTCCATAGGTCAGAATTGGTTCTATATAGCACAGATGAACTCTCTTTCTCACTTCTATTGACATAGATTTGTTGCATAAGATATTTTTCATTTTCTGAAATGCTATTTTGGCCTGAGTTATTCTGCTTTTTATTTCTGTGGTGCATCTTCCATCTGATGTTATTATTGTGCCCAAGTATTTGACGTGTTGCACTTGTTTCAGATTTGTCCTGTTTATTTATATGCTGCATGATGGTGATGATTGTTTCTTCGATGTGACCATTACTTCTGTTTTCTTACTATTCAGACTGAGACCTTTCTTGTTGCTTTCTTCTACTATTATGTCTATCATTTCTTGTAGTTCATTCATTCTGTCTCTGCTATTAAGACTGTGTAATCCGCATATCGCAAATTATTTATGTTGTGACCGTTGACTTCAATTCCTTTTTTGTCTACTATTGATCTCATAATATGTTCGCTGTAAAGTGAAAACAAATCCAGCCACAGAACACAGCCTTGTCTGACTCCTTGTTTTATATACTGGAATTGTCCTGTTTGGTTGCGAATTCGTATAGCTGCTGTTTGTTACCAGTACATGTTTTTTATGATTCGCAGATCCTTGCCATCAATTTTTAATTTCTCCAGCATATTTATTATTTCCACATACTTTACTTTGTCAAATGCTTTTGTGTAGTCTATAAAGCACTTATACAGATCTTTCTTTACCTCCATAGATCTTTCTATCAATGTCCTTAAGATGTATATTGCATTATTAATGCCGTTTCCTTCCACAAATCCACATTGTTCCTCACTTATTTCTGGTTTTATTTTGTTCCTTACACGTCTCATGATTATTCTTAGTAATATTTTAGTCACATGGCTCATGAGACTAATAGTGAGATGGTCTTCACAATCAGTGGTGCCTGACTTCTTCGGTATGGCTACAAAGATAGATTTTAGTAGATCTTCGGGTATGTGTCCAGTGTTATATATGTCATTGAGTAGTTTTGTTATGACTTGTACTTCCCAGCTCTCCTAATGCATTTATCTCTTCGATTGTTATATTGTCAGGATCTGGAGCTTTGCCTCTTTTCATGTTTTGAATTGCGTCCTCCACTTCACTCTGCATTACTGGTGGTCCTGTGTCTTTGTTGGAATTATTTAGCTCTGGTCTTTCATCATCATCATAGGTCATAGAGTTGACTGATATATTCTGTCCATCTTTCCATTATCTTCTCCTGTCCCATTATTATATTTCCTTCCTTTTATCCTGAAACTTTTACTTCTTTTCTTCCTGTTAATTCATCTAATTGATTGTGCATAAAATCAAAAATTGTGAGACCCATATATTTAGGTACTTCGATATCTCAAGAGACGCCGTCACCGGTTGTGACGTCACTTAAGTAAATATATGTGGCCAGGACGCCGTGTGAAAAAATCTCCGAATTTTTACATCGTATGTAAATCGTTTTCCGATGATGTTTCCGGAAGCTATTTATACGAAACTTAAGTTGTTTCCTAACAATGAGAGTTCCGTCCGCCTATTTAAAAAGTTGGAAGTGATCTAAAACGATTGTATTTTGTCTTACAACACGCATGTTCCAGCTACATACGACGGTCTCATCATATTTTCACCCGAAAAAAAGCATGATGCAGTAAAATAATATGGATATTTAGATTTAGCGTCCATTTTTACATAAGTGTGTGAAATTTCAAAATGATTCGTGTTAGGATGTTGCGGCAATCGCGAAAATTGATGCCCCTGCTCGCTCCATATAAATAACATGGCCGATCGGCGACTATTTCGAATGTTGAACTTTAATTCATTGCAGAAAAAAATCCTGCGAACGTAGGTTTAAATAATAAGATAACCTGATTCTATAACCACTTCTACATATTTGTGGGAAATTTTAAATGGATATGATAGCCCCTATTGAAATTTTCGGCATTTGAATAATCTCACCATTATCGAAAATTTTCCCCATTGGTAGCATGGCGGCGATCCAGCTGGGATCAAAGACTATGTCCACTGTTGAACTTAAGTCATTGCAGAAAAAAATCCTGCGAACGTAGGTTTAAATAATAAAGATAACCTGATTCTATAACCACTTCTACATATTTGTGGGAAATTTTAAATGGATATGATAGCCCCTATTGAAATTATCGGCATTTGTTTTCTCCATTGATTAGCATGGCGGCGATCCAGCAGGGATCAAAGACTTATGTCCACTGTTGAACTTAAGTCATTGCAGAAAAAAATCCTGCGAACGTAGGTTTAAATAATAAAGATAACCTGATTCTATAACCACCTCTACATATTTGTGGGAAATTTTAAATGGATATGATAGCCCCTATTGAAATTATTGGCATTTGAACGACCACACCATCATTATACAAAATTTCCGGTTTTCCCCCATGCTTGGTCTCTTCAACCATCATCAAGTGCCTCTAACTCAGACTCACTCAACGTTTTTTTTTTTGTTATTATAGTTATAAGTTAGTTATATTTAATTTAAAATGTAGTATTTCCAGTTGCCTAATATTAATAAATATTCCCAATTATTGAATTGAAAGTTTTTTTTATTTATATATTGTAAATACATATATATTTTTTTTAATGAATAAAAAAAAATTAATAATAAAATTATACTTCTTATACACATAAAATAACAATAATAATGATGTGACTTCTTTAGCAGAAATTCAGTATTATTTTTATGTGAATCATAGAAATTTATAATTATTCTTACATAAATTGCAGAGAATTACTGTTATTTTTGACGTAAATTCCTGAAAATTACCGTTACTTTGATATAAATCAATTTAAATGACTTATTTTTGACGCAAATCAAATAAAAAGTATTATTTTTTTTATTGTACACCAAATATAATGATTATTTTGAAAATGTACACCAAATGTAATGATAATAATTTTAATTTAATAAAAAAAAAAAATTTGGCTTCTTATTTAAAATTGGCTTTTTTTTTGCATGGCCAACCTGGCGCTATGGTTTTTTCTTCTTTGCATCATTTAACACAGAAATAATTCACTTAAAAAATCGTAACTTTTTTTCTAATTGTCGTACAAACATGATTCAGGTATCACTGTTTTACTCACTTCGAGGGCTATTTAGCTATCCTGGTTTCAATTATTAGAAATTATTTTGAAAAAAAAGCCAAAGTACCTAATATATTCTCTCAGATTTAAAATATACTTGATCATCAAAATTATAAATAATAATCACATATTAATTGACTGTCAACTTTACTATGCCCAATGAACCGGCCACGGCTGGAGCGCGAAAGTAAGGTCAATAGATAGAACTTTACTAAATAAAATTACTTAGATTAGACTGATCACTGATTAGTAAGTTAGTTAGTTAGTTAGCCAGAGGCAGAAGTCAATGAAAAATCCAAATCATCAAATGAATTGGCCGGAACAGATTTTTTTTTGAAAAGCAGAAACTGACACAAAAATGAAAAGTTCTGAGAAATATAGTATATAGCATGCACAAAAGTTGGTATCACAAAAGTTCCCGCAGGATCTAAGAGACGTGACACTATGTACTTGTTAAAGTCTGTAATGTTCCTTTGTTGTACTCACATTTGCGATGTAAGCCTGGAGCCGGGACAACAAACTGACCGGAACTTGTTCTGCAGGAAATTATTGATCATTACCTCCCCTTGGATTCATTAAAACCTGAACTTTCAATATCAAATAAACAAATATTTATTATTGGAAAACGAGGAAAGTAACAATAATAATAATAATTAATGTTTGCTTATTAGTTACTAACAGTAATAACGGGTTTGTGGCAGGTGCAGCGCGTCGAATGCTTGGACGCATTGATGACATTGGATGGAGGATGTACCGCGAAGGTGAAGGGCAGAATGGCTCAGGCCAAAGTGGCATTTCAGAGGATGAAGTGTCTTGTGCGGCAGATCTATGTCGGTTGTGCTGAGGGAGAGAGTTCATCGGTGTTGCATGGGGCCAGCTCTGACCCTTGGAGGCGAGTCATGGACAGTGAACAAACAGAGGAAAAAACGATTGGAGGCCACAAAGATGGGATTTCTCGAGTGGGGGGTGGGGGGATGTTGAGGGTTCACTGGACGGCTAAAAAGACCAGCCTGGATGAAAATGGGGGGGGGGGGGGTGTCTCTGGAAGGTCAACACTGAAATGAAGCTGAAAAAAAAGAATACATCAGAAAAAATTCAATCAACATTCTTCGAGCACATCGAAGGAGGAGGGTTGGAATATTTGGTTACAACTGGCAAATTACGGGCAGGGAGAGATCGCTGACGACAACGAAATAAAGTACTGGATGGCTTGTTGTCATGAATGGCATGGAAAACAGTCAACAACAGAATTGATATAATGCACGGTAGAAAAACAAGGACCATTCTCAGATCAGTGCCTACAGAATCATCACAATGCAGAACACTGCGAGCAAGCTGCTGGAGAAAATAGTTGCCCGTGTCCTCACCTGTCACCTTGAACAGAAACGCGCATTCCCACCCACACTCGGAGGTTATAGATATAACAAAGAGACATAGCTCAATGCGGCAGTCTTTGCTTATGACGTCTTCGAAGGCTTCCACAGACGAGAGGAGACATGTGCTGCTGCTATAGATCTGGAGGATGCATACAACAGAGTACCATTTGAATATCTCATGCACATGCTCCCCAAACTGACGGTACACCCCTTCCTCATTAGATGCATCGCTGCGGCACTGTTTCAGAGGAAGGTGATACTCAGATGTGGAAGTTGGTCTTCCGAACCAACATCCATTTGTCCAGGGCTGCCACAAGGCTCACCATTGTCATCAGTTCTATTTAACGTGTACACAATAACGATAACGTAACAACAGCTGGATGGGAGGGGAAGAACTATGACTTTTGCTGATGATATTCTGATATACAGACAGAGAAATGACAGACAGGAAATTGCCTCCATAATGCAAGACGAACTCGATCGCATTTCTTCCTGGTGTGGGGTCTCAGGTGCCTTGATTAATCCTAATAAAGCATCAGTTTCATGGTTCTCCCTTAACAATCATATCGTTAATACGACCACACCGGTAGTACGAATGGGAGCTGATGAGGTGGTCAGGGACAAGTTGATGACATACCTTGGAGTTAAGTTTGATCGCAGCCTGTGTTTTCGGGACCCCGTTGACCATGTGATAACAATACCCCGCAAAGGATTAGCCACCTTGAAGGTCATGGCAGCTGCCAACATCGAGCAGAGGCTACTTACTCTTCTGTTCCAGGGATTAATCCTCGCACCAATCGAGTATGCCCTGGCAGTTCTTACTGTCAATACGACTTAAATTGATAGGCTGGAGAAAATACAGAATGAAGCCATGCGCATTATCTTGGGATGTACAAGGGACACTCCCTGTGTAGCAATGAGGTATCTTCTCGACTTTCCAACCATGGATGACAGAATCAAGATCTGGAGGGCACAAGCATACCTGAAGATTAGTGCAGATAAAGAACATCCATTGCACCACGTGCTCAACACAGAGAAAGGTACCAGGCTAAAAAGAAGCAAATCATGGGTGGGCCGAGCAGAAGATGTCATCAAACAGGTCTGTGGGCTTACCAATATCAGCGTTGGTGAGGAGTGGATACCTGTGCCTACGTCATTCAAGGAGACTTTCTCGTGTATTGTCATACTCGACAGGAAAAGTAGGGAACAGAACCCGGTCGTGGTTAATGCTGAGGTCAACGGTCTCATCTGCGATAACACCAATGAGAAAGATGCAGTCATCTATACAGACGGATCTGTAATACGACACGAAAGAAGTGCATGGGCATTTACAGCGCACTTGACAGTCAGAATAGTAAAGAAGACAGTGGTGCATACGTTATGACCACGAGTAGCATGACAATGGAGGTGATGGCAGTGACCAGGGCATTCACCTGGTTAGAGTCACAAGACTATACCCACGCATGTATACTGAGTGATTCGATGAGCATGATGAAAAAAGTTGAGGCAGGCTCTGTACTCATGCAATGGGTAGAGTCGTTGCAGAAGTCCAAAATACGTAAGGTCACCTTTGTCTATGTGCCTGGACATTCGGGAGTACGGGGAAATGAAAGAGCGGACAGGCTGGGTAGCTGCGCTGTCGTTGAGGACGGTCACTGCGAGACTTGCTGAGGAGGGGATCTGAGCACCTATGGACATGTTCGGAGTACAATGATGATGACCCGCAAATAACTCAATAATGGTAGATAGTAAGTAGATTGTGGAAGGACATGATCGCCTACACCAGCTGATATGGCACACGATGATGATGAACAGTAATAAGAATAACTAACCGTTTTATGGCACACGATGATGATGAACAGTAATAAGAATAACTGTGTGTTGTTATCATAACATCAATTCCTAAATCATAGATCAAGCACACACATTATTTCAGCTCGGGTGAGTAATGTCCCCTTGAGTAAAACTGCACTTTAATCGATGGTTCTCTAATCTGTCATTAGATGGCCCCTATTTGTAGAGAAAAGAGCACGACGGTGATGACATTTTGCTGCAGGATTTTACAACATCATCCATCATCATCCTAACGCCGAGACAACAAAACTGAATTCAAATAATCCCAGGAAAATCTTTGCACAAACATACGGGGGCCAATCGTTAGTGATTATCATTGAGATAACTTTGAGTCGTTTGAGAACCGCTGTAGTTTTGGGTGTGACGCGTACTCAGGGGCGATCACTCATTTCTCTGAAATAATTTATGTGCGTTATCTACTAGGACCCACTCACTAACCATTGAGGTTACTAGTTCATTAAGTGGCCCGCAGCCACCATGTCTATTTCATCTGTCAGCGCAGCTACCTGATAGTGACTTATCCTCTCTCCACTCCACCCCCCACCGCATTTTTACATGTTATCTCCAACCCGGACGTTGGGTGGTCTAGGGGTAGGACGCCGACCTCCAGATAAGAAAGTCCAGGGTTCGATTCCCGCCACAAAATGGAGAATAAAAAAAAAATAAAACAACAAATTCGTGGCTTTACTCTCCCCTAGTCTCTGGGTACTAGCTACGATATCCGGCTCGTTGCAGGAGCTACTGAGTTAAGTGCTCTGTGCACACCGTGAGCTGTGTGTTTCATCCGTTTTGATCATGTTCCGATATTTCAATTGTTTACGATGAATGCTGATATCGTATGACAGGGAACAGTTGGCCGTGTTCACTTTCTGTGCGGTTTCGCCTTATGTCTTTTGGCGTGTACTGAGACTGCTATGATGGGGACTACAGTTACCTTTCTTTGTTTGGGACATGGGTTAGTAATTCGGATGATTCCACTGGCACGGGCGGTTGAGCAACTATGGATTTTAATTCGTTTCTAGTGATACCGGGGCCCTCCATAACCAAATAACCAACCAAATAGTTACGATATCCAACCCTCTCGGAAAACGGCAAAAAAAAAACAGAATGACCCTTGGGTATTCTCCGCACGTAAAAAACCCCTGACAGTTTTAAATCGAAAAGAGTAGGCCAAACAATAATCTCTGCCAGGACACAATGAAAAGAAAAAAAAATCTACTCAAAATCGTTAAAACTGGACGATACAAATATGCGAAATTCTGAAGCCGGCGAATGCCTGCCTGTATGGCGGTGGATACTTGAGTAGTAGGGTGCCAGATTAAAAATTTGGAAAAAGTGATATTCACACAAGATTCAGTTCCTCTGGACATCGATAAAAATATGAAACTGGCGAAAGCTAACCACATTCTACAACCTATTTTTTTTGCTGATTGTTTTTTTTTTTTTTCATTTCTAGTTTCACAGTTCGCTACAATTTTATTTTGACCTACTTTGTAACAACAGACATGCTGGCTTGCTTGATTGATTGCTAGCTTGCTTGATCGTTTGATTGCTTGATTGATTGATTGATTGCTTGCTTGCTTGATTGCTTGCTTGCTTGCTTGATTGATTGATTGCTTGATTGATTGATTGATTACTTGATTGATTGATTGCTTGCTTGATTGATTGATCGCTTGCTTGATTGATTGATTGATTGCTTGCTTGCTTGATTGATTGATTGATTGCTTGCTTGCTTGATTGATTGCTTGCTTGATTGATTGATTGCTTGATTGATTGATTGATTGATTGATTGCTTGATTGCTTGCTTGATTGATTGATTGCTTCATTGATTGTTTGATTGATTGCTTGATTGCTTGCTTGATTGATTGATTGCTTGATTGATTGATTGCTTGCTTGATTGCTTGATTGATTGATTGCTTGATCGATTGATTGATTGCTTGCTTGCTTGATTGATTGCTTGCTTGCTTGCTTGATTGCTTGCTTGATTGATTGCTTGCTTGCTTGATTGATTGATTGCTTGCTTGCTTGATTGATTGCTTGC
>JAVIAB010000088.1:4550549-4667846 GCA_032433765.1 Megaustenia siamemsis
ACTACTATAACCACCACTACTACCACTACTATTACTATAACCACTAATACTACCACTACTACTATAACCACTACTACTACCACTACTATTACCACTACTACTATAACCACTATTCCTACAACTACTACTACTATAACCACTACTACTATCACTACTACTACTATAATCACCACTACTACCACTACTACTACCACTATTACTACTATAACCACCGCTACTACTACTACTACTACTACTATAACCATCACTACTACTACTATAACCACTACTACTACCACTACTACTACCACTACTACTACCACTACTACTACTATAACCACCCCTACTACCACTACTACTACCACTACTACTACTACCACTACTACTACTATAACCACTACTACTACCACTACTACTATAAATAATACTACTACCACTACTACTACCACTACTACTACTACTACTATAACCACTACTACTACCACTACTACTACTATAACCACTACTACTACCACTACTACTACTATCACACCACTACTACCACTACTACTACCACTACTACTACCACTACTATAACCACTACTACTACCACTACTACTATAACCACTACTACTACCACTACTACTACTATAACCACTACTACTACCACTACTACTACTATCACACCACTACTACCACTACTACTACCACTACTACTACCACTACTACTACTATAACCACGACTACGATCTACCACTACTACCACTACTACTATTACCACTACTACTACCACTACTAATACCACTACTGCTACTACTAATACTACTGTTACCACTACTACTACCACTACTACAACTACTATAACCACTACAACTACCACTACTACCTCTACTACTATTACCACTACTACTACCACTACTACTACTACTACTACTATAACCACCACTACTACTACTAATACTACTATTACCACTATACTACCACTACTACTACTACCAATATTATCCCTATTACTGCTATTATTCCTAACACATTAACAACTAATTGAGCCTGCCCACTACTAGATACCATTGAGACCTATAAAGAAAAGTATAATGATACGATTACATCAAAAATGCACTTTCTAATTTGGTAAAAATGAATAGAGCAACGACAATCTGACATTAATGACATTTCATTTTTTCTTCTTATTAAAAATGAAAAAATCAATGTTAGCCACGAGCACAAATGGGGAGCCAGATATTCAATTTCCTGTGAATTTTAAAATATTATCCACAAATTTGACTGATGCGAGACAAAAACGTAAGAAATCAGTTTACGGCAAGAAATAGAAACGTAAGCGGTAAAATTTAATGGCAAAAAGTAAATGTTACGGGAAAAAGAACGTAAAACCTGGCAACCCTAATGTCAGCTCAAATGAATAATTCACAACAAGAGCAGGCACAGAAAGCACAACATTGTAAAGCAACAACGAGAGAAACACTAAAACATTGGCTGCTGGTAGAACTTGTTCTTTACAGACAACCAGCTTAAGAGTGGGAGAACTTGTTTGTTCTTTACAGACAACCAGCTTAAGAGTGGGAGAACTTGTTTGTTCTTTAAGACAACCAGCTTAAGAGTGGGAGAACTTGTTTGTTCTTTACAGACAACCAGCATAAGAGTGGGAGAACTTGTTTGTTCTTTACAGACAACCAGCTTAAGAGTGGGAGAACTTGTTTGTTCTTTACAGACAATCAGCTTAAGAGTGGGAGAACTTGTTTGTTCTTTACAGACAACCAGCTTAAGAGTGGGAGAACTTGATGTGAACATGAGCGGGGAAGACTGAGTCTGGTAAGATAACGTTCCTAGGAGAGGTCACTCTGACTAAAGATAACTGCTGTCTTGCTGGAACATCCATTCAAAGGAAAGGCTAGGGAATCTGTCCTGAACAAATCCGTGCTGAAGATGGGCACACTGGACAACAGTATGCTAAGCACAACGCAACGCAATACACAAATAAACGAACGAAAACGTTCATGACAGCTCTTGACAGCTATCCTCACTACTGATCCGTGACTTCGTTGTCAAATCTTTACTTGTGCCTTGCTTTAATTGGAGTCTAATAACTTACTCCTGATCAATCACTATCCAATAATCGATCAGAGAATGTCTTCGACATATCTTTGCTGCAGAATCTTCGAGTCCCAGAGATGGATGCCATTTGTATCATGCACTTCTGCTCTTGCAGTGCCAAGATTGGGGCACTAACATTGTTCACTGCTAGGATGGGCAGCTCGTAACTTGTCACAGACTATTATCAACCGATGATACAGTTAGTATCACAGACTATTATCAACCGATGATACAGTTAGTATCACAGACTATTATCAACCGATGATACAGTTAGTATCACAGACTATTATCAACCGATGATACAGTTGGTATTACAGATTATTATCAACCGATGATACAGTGAGTATCACAGACTATTATCAACTGATGATACAGTGAGTATCACAGACTATTATCAACTGATGATACAGTGAGTATCACAGACTATTATCAACTGATGATACAGTGAGTATCACAGACTATTATCAACTGATGATACAGTGAGTATCACAGACTATTATCAACCGATGATACAGTGAGTATCACAGACTATTATCAACCGATGATACAGTGAGTAGAAGACGAAGAAGAAGATAAGAGGAAGAAGAAGAAGAAAATAAAGAAGAGGAAGACAAAGAAGACGAAGCAGAAGAAGATAGAGGACGAAGATGAAGAAGAAGGAGATGAAGAGGAAGAAGAAGAAGATAGAGGACGAAGACGAAGAAGAAGGAGATGAAGAGGAAGAAGAAGAAGATAGAGGACGAAGACGAAGAAGAAGGAGATGAAGAGGAAGAAGAAGAAGAAAATAAAGAAGAGGAAGACAAAGAAAACGAAGCAGAAGAAGATAAAGTGGATGAATATGAAGAGACGTTGTCAGACATTTTGAAAGTTTGCTCATGGTACGGGTGTCATCCACGGATCCTGGCGTGGATGGGGCTCCCCACGTTAGACTTAGCTGCACTTCAGTTCTATACCGAACAGAATAAGTGAAAGCAGTCAGTCTTGGAGACTTGCCATAAATAAACACATTTTGATGTCAGTTTAATAAGTAAACAAGTTGTGATGTAAATGCTGTAGAGTAGACATAATCACATACGTTTTGATGTAAATACTGTAGGCTAGACATAATCACATACGTTTTGATGTAAATACTGTAGGCTAGACATAATCACATACGTTTTGATGTAAATACTGTAGGCTAGACATAATCACATACGTTTTGATGTCAATATTGTAGGCTAGACATAATCACATACGTTTTGATGTCAATATTGTAGGCTAGACATAATCACATACGTTTTGATGTCAATATTGTAGGCTAGACATAATCACATACGTTTTGATGTCAATATTGTAGGCTAGACATAATCACATACGTTTTGATGTCAATATTGTAGGTTAGACATAATCACATACGTTTTGATGTCAATATTGTAGGCTAGACATAATCACATACGTTTTGATGTCAATATTGTAGGCTAGACATAATCACATACGTTTTGATGTCAATATTGTAGGTTAGACATAATCACATACGTTTTGATGTCAATATTGTAGGCTAGACATAATCACATACGTTTTGATGTCAATATTGTAGGTTAGACATAATCACATACGTTTTGATGTCAATATTGTAGGTTAGACATAATCACATACGTTTTGATGTCAATATTGTAGGCTAGACATAATCACATACGTTTTGATGTCAATATTGTAGGTTAGACATAATCACATACGTTTTGATGTCAATATTGTAGGTTAGACATAATCACATATGTTTTAATATAAACATCCCTGAAAGTTGAGCTCCACTTCTTTCAAAGATGCCAACAGAGACTCAGTTAACAAGACACTCAGAGGGAGAGAAGATCACCGACGAAATTGTTGTAACGAGACTCCAAGAATCTGGAGTCAGGCCAGGTGTTCACGTAGAGTAGAACCACGGCCACACACTGAACGAAGATAGCCCTGGCTAGAACGAGTGTCCCCGCGAGATGCAGGAGATGCCAGCGGCTGTTGAAATCTTCCAGGTTTGTTTTTAAACTCCATGTTCCATTTTAGATATTCAGAAAAAAAGGATGACAATTCCCCCGAGACTCGATGATTAATGCTGATGATGGAACCGGGAGCTTAGGCTCGGATAATTGTGATAGGGGTGATTTGTTGATGGGCTTTTCTGGTTCTTGGATTTTATTTATCACCCCCTTCCCTCGCTTCCCTCGCCTAATCAATGGGCCATTCCCATCTATAGAAGTTAGTCTGAGGACTGAAATGAAGCCTCAAAACATCCCATCGGGGAAACATTTTCAGCTACAGATAGCTAACGCTATTCTACCCACCACTGTCTTTGCTCGCAAACATGAAAACGTTACGATAGTTGGGGGGGGGGGTGTTAAAGTTTTCACTCTCAGCCTTCTATAGATGGCAATGGATGGACACCAGTTTTAGGTTTTGATTATCGTTGTTGCGAGGACGCGCTTGACTTTATCACATCCTTCTTTATGTACCCAGCTAGAGCAGAAGCCATTATGACGTCAGAAGGTTGGGCAGTAAACCATCGTTTATAATTTGGAGTTGAAACACGAGCGAATTTGAATCTTCTTTTTGTCGCTTGTTCTTTTGGATATTTTGTGTGTATTCTGACCGAAATGATTTTATTTGAGAAATGCCAAGTAAATGTTGTGTGACAGAATGTAGATCCCATTATGATGGTGAAGTTTTTACATCAGGTAATTATTGAAGTTTCCATCTCGTAACTTGTCGGAATAAATAGGCTCCCAAGATTCCGTTGTTTTGTTACAATTAAACGTTTATAGAAGAGCGAGATCAGTTTCCACAAATGGTGCAGGTAGTTTAGAACACATATTATAATTGAACAAAGTGTATATTTAACTCGATACATTAAATGTTGGGCTTAACAGGGCACCAGCTATAGAGCTCTATGTTACAATTGTTCAGGATATCTCATTCAGCGTTTATCTTCAGACAGATTTCATTAAAGCAAGGTCATCCCACTGGTTGTGTAATAATGGGAGAGATGATCCCAGCTGGTAAATTTGTTGAGGTGTTTTTGGAGCAGAAATATTACAGAGGATGTTGATGACTACCTCACACGGCCCATGATCTTTGGAGCTATCACTCACTAAACCCATATTTCTACTTTGCGACTCTGTACATTTATTGAAGTAAACTTGATACAACTGGCCAAACCTAAAGGTTGCAGACTAAACTTTGATACTCAGTAAACTTTGGTGGAGCTGTGATGAAAGCTACTTTGTCTAGTCTGAAATCCCGAGTCTGTACCCGTGGATATGAAGCTGGATCGTCCAATAGCTTCGTGGCTCGACTAGACATGTTTGCTTGACCTAGGTGGTTTAAAATAGCCATCCCAGCCACGGTTCTGACACTCATAGCAGACCTTGTTATGTCAACTTTAATATCACCAGACTATTAACAATAAGTTTCTAACTGCTTCCAATCACAAAGAAATTGTGCTAGATACTGTGGCTGCTAATTGTTTCCAGAACTTTAATGACTTTTCTCTTTGTACAGCCTGCGACTGTTCAACAACAGATGTTTTAATGACGACCATCCCAACTTTGGCAAACACCTTTTCAGAACATGTACAGGAAAACCAGAAACAACACAGATAAGCTAGAACAAGGCTGAACAAGCTTGAGCCTCACAGAGAACAATGAAACCATTTAGTCAGCAGTAGCTATTGTCATGATGGCCAGTTCAGCACATACAGTTTTTTTTCATGGGAAATGTTATTTATTTTTCCAAATTGTGTATGCACTCATCTTTCAGCCGTTTAGGGTGCTCACTAGCCATGTGTACACACAATATAATGAGGCGTTTGGTGCTTACTAGTTTGTGTTTATATTGCACCGTGGTCTCTACCAATAGTCTGTTCCCTAGGGGTGATTATGAAATATATTTATGGATTTAAATCACATGAACTGTTGACAATTTGTTTGTCCACTCTCTTAGATCTATGTGCATTCTCTTTGATACATGTGCATTCTCTTGAATCTATATGCATTCTCTTGGATCTATGTCCATTCTCTTAGATTTATATGCATATTCTTGGATCTATGTGCATTCTCTTGGAACTATGTGCATACTCTTTGATCTATGTCCATTCTCTTAGATCTATACACATTGTCTTATATCTATGTGCATTCTCTTGTATCTATGTGCATTCTCTTGGGTCTGTATGCATTCTCTTAGATCTATGTGCATTCTCTTGGATCTGTGTGCATTCTCTTGGATGTATGTGCATTCTCTTGGATCTGTGTGCATTCTCTTGGATCTGTGTGCATTCTCTTGGATGTATGTGCATTCTCTTGGATCTGTGTGCATTTTCTTGGATCTGTGTGCACTCTCTTGGATGTAAGTGCATTCTCTTGGATCTATATGCATTCTCTTGGATGTATGTGCATTCTCTTGGATCTATGTGCATTCTCTTGGATCTGTGTGCATTCTCTTGGATGTATGTGCGTTCTGGCAGAAAGGATTCAATTAAAGATGGTTGAATTTATATTTATACTAAAATAAAATACTCAATATTAAATAGTGCACATGCAGGTATCATCATCATGTGCCATACCGGTTGGCGTAGGTTATCATGTCCCTCCACAATCTTCTATCTACAGTGCATCGTATCAATTCTGTTGTTGACTGTTTTCCATGCCATGACACCAAGCTATCCAGTATTTTCTCTCTTTGTCGTCCGCGATCTTTCTTTCCTTTAATTTTGCCAGTTGTAACCAAGTATTCCAACTTTTCTCTCTTCTCATGATGTGCCCGAAAAATGTTGATTGCTTCTTTCTGATGTTTTTTAACAGCTCCCTTTTTGTGTTGGCCTCTTTGAGAACTTCCTCATTGGTCTTTTCAGCTGTCCAGAGAACTTTCAACATTCTTCTGAGAAATCCCATCTCTGTGGCCTCTAATCGTCTTTTCATTTGTTTGTCTACTGTCCATGATTCGCTTCCATAGGTCAGATTTGGTTCTATATAGCACCGATGAACTCTATTTCTCATTGTTATTGACATAGACTTGTTGCATAAGATATTTTTCATTTTCTGAAATGTTATTTTGGCCTGAGCTATTCTGCTTTTTATTTCTGTGTTGCATCTCCCATCTGATGTAATTATTGTGCCCAAGTATTTGATATGCAGGTATAGAGAACCAGAAAAAAAATACCAGGTAAAACAGGCTTTAGTCAGACAAATGCCATGTTTTTTAATGTAGTTTATTTCTAATAGGGAACCACGATAGCTCAGTGGTTAGTGAACTGGACTACAAAGGACAAGAGGTAGGGTTCGATCCCAACAGACGGCTTCCGGGTTCACCCAGCCTTAAATGGGTATCGGATTTTTTTCTGGGAAAAGTAAAGCGGCACGGGCGTAATACGGACCACATTACCCCACAAATCATGTGCCGAAGTCTGTAAAATTGATGGTCACTAACACCATATTCCCTATACGCCACTTGGTGTGACAGGGGTACTTTACTCTTTTATTTTTATTTCTAATATCGACCGCTAGAATTATAGTCCACCTTTATAACGTCACAAGGCAATATGGCGGCCCGCACACAGACCTTCTTTGCAGACCGGCCATGTACAAACCAGCCTCGTGACGTCAGGAGGCAAGATGGTCATGTAGATGGCAGTGCCGTGAGGTCAGGAGGCAAGATGGTCATGTAGATGGCAGTGCCTTGAGGTCAGGAGGCAAGATGGTCATGCAGATAGCAGTGCCGTGAGGTCAGGAGGCAAGATGGTCATGTAGATAGCAATGCCGTGAGGTCAGGAGGCAAGATGGTCATGTAGATAGCAGTGCCGTGAGGTCAGGAGGCAAGATGGTCATGTAGATGGCAGTGCCGGGGCGTCAGGAGGCAAGATGGTCATGTAGATGGCAGTGCCGTGGCGTCAGGAGGCAAGATGGTCATGTAGATGGCAGTGCCTTTATGAAATGAGATTCATTTAAATTTTATCTAGAGTGCATGATTACGTGCTCAAAGAAAAGGGGATAGACGCATACATTTGTGACAATGACATTGGAAAGGCTAGTCACAAGGAAAGTTAGAATATTTGGTTACAAGAAAAACAATTCAAGGAAAGTTAGAATATTTGGTTACAAGAAAAACAATTCAAGGAAAGTTAGAATATTTGGTTGCAAAAAAAAACTTCAAGGAAAGCTATATCGCACACGAGAAATAGAGGAGATAATAAATAGATGTAGTGATCTTAGCGCGGTAACCATTCAACAACAGAAATGCTGCGAATCACTGAGGACTCAGCCACACACACATACACACGTCTGTGTTTCCTCAGTGACTCAATGGGTATATTCGGAAAGATCGCAACTGGTTGTGCTCGACGGCAGTGGTTAGAGTCTCTGGAGAGGTCCATTCTAACGCGTGTCTGCTTCATTTTCGGACCAGGGCGTGCGGATGTAAGAGGTCTGTGCTGACCGACTTGGCCAGTTTGGCTGATGTTGAGTGGCTGAAGAGCAATGGACCGCTTTAACATTCTGAATGCCAACAGGGACGCTGGACGAAACAAAAACTACTAAAAAATTATCCTGAATCCACAGCCTGGAAAAGATTTTACAAATATCAATATCAAAGTGGGAGATACCAGACGAGAACGCCAGGAATCCAAAGAAGATTTGTCAATCAACACAACACTGGTGTCGTTAGTCGCTTCACTTTGATGGATATTCGTGTACAACCGACGATCAAATAAGCTTGTATAAGCAAAATTCATAGTCTGTGATTATTGACAACGTGAATCTATGTCAAGACATTGTTAGCGCGCCGTGTTGTGATCTATGTGTAGTAACTATGAAAATATCTAGATTCTGTTTCATAAAATATGTGGTAGAAGTTCCCAGTCAAAAGATATGACTCAGGAGCAAACTAATACGATACTATAACAAGAAGGGTAGAAGGATATACTTGCCTACGAGAGATGGTATGGCACATGATGATGATAAGTCAACAGCAGGGGACAGAAAAGAACCAGTGAAACCATTTGCAAGAGAAACATCGTAGTGAAATCTGACTAATAGAAACCAGCACAGGAAGGCACGTTATTCGGCTGTTTCCTTCGGAGAAACGACTACAACTAACTGTTTACAGAGAGAAGTCGATCAATGAAATGCTCTGCAGGCAATCACAAATACATTTCTATTTGAGGACGAACACAATCAGCAAGGTGTACAACACAGTGCAACATAGCTCAATAACAAGAAGGAAAAAAGTGATTATTGTCATTATGGTTTAAACAGTCACAGACATCAAGATTGTCACAAAGGTTTAGTCTGTCACAGAAATAAAGATTATCACAAAGATTTGGTCTGTTGCAGACATCAAGACTGTCACAAAGGTTTAGTCTGTCACAGAAATAAAGATTATCACTAAGGTTTAATCTGTCACAGACATCAAGATTGTTACAAAGGTTTAGTCTGTCACAGACATCAAGACTGTCACAAAGGTTTAGTCTGTCACAAACATCAAGATTGTCACAAAGGTTTAGTCTGTCACAGACATCAAGATTGTCACAAAGGTTTAGTCTGTCACAGACATCAAGATTGTCACAAAGGTTTAGTCTGTCACCGACATCAAGATTGTCACAAAGCTTTAGTCTGTCACAGACATCAAGATTGTCACAAATGTTTAGTCTGTCAAAGACATCAAGATTGTCACAAAGCTTTAGTCTGTCACAGACATCAAGATTATCGCAAATGTTTAGTCTGTCACAGACATCAAGATTGTCACAAATGTTTAGTCTGTCACAGACATCAAGATTGTCACAAAGGTTTAGTCTGTCACAGACATCAAGATTGTCACAAGGGTTCAGACTGTCATAGACATCAAGATTCTAACAAGGATTTAGTCTGTCACAGACATCAAGATTGTCACAAGGGTTCAGACTGTCACAGACATCAAGATTCTAACTAGGTTTAGTCTGTCACAGACATCAAGATTGTCACAAGGGTTCAGACTGTCACAGACATCAAGATTGTCACAAGGGTTTAGTCTGTCACAGACATCAAGATTGTCACTGAGGTTCAGAAAGTCACAGACATCAAGATTATCACTGAGGCTCAGAAAGTCACAGACATCATGATTATCACTGAGGCTCTGAAAGTCACAGACATCAAGATTATCACTGAGACTCAGAAAGTGACTGACACAAGATTATCACTGAGGCTCTGAAAGTCACAGACATCAAGATTATCACTGAGGCTCAGAAAGTCACAGACATCAAGATTATCACTGAGGCTCAGAAAGTCATAGCCACCGAGACTGTCACTAAGGTTCAGAAAGTCACAGACATCAAGATTGTCACTGAGGTTCAGAAAGTCACAGACAACACAACGCATTTGTCACAGGTGTTCACACTGTTACAGACATATGGTTGCCAGGAACGCCAAACTGGCCGAAGCATCAATATTGTAAAAAAAAAAAACTAAAATTCTCACAAACGTGAAGATTGTGACAGAAGTTAAAACTGTCACAGATACCAAGATTGTGACAGAAGTTAAAACTGCCATAGATACCAAGATTGTGACAGAAGTTAAAACTGTCACAGATACCAAGATTGTGACAGAAGTTAAAACTGCCATAGAATACCAATATTGTCACAGAAGTTAAAACTGTCACAGGTACAAAGATTGTCACAGAAGTTAAAACTGTCAAAGATACCAAGATTGTGGCAGAAGTTAAAACTGTCATAGATACCAAGATTGTGACAGAAGTTAAAACTGTCATAGATACCAAGATTGTGACAGAAGTTAAAACTATCAAAGATACCAAGATTGTGACAGAAGTTAAAACTGTCATAGATACCAAGATTGTGACAGAAGTTAAAACTGTCACATAAACAAGGTTTGTGACAGAAGTTAAAACTGCCACATAAACAAGGTTTGTGACAGAAGTTAAAACTCACAAATACAAGGTTTGTGACAGAAGTTAAAACTGTCATAGATACCAAGATTGTGACAGAAGTTAAAACTGTCATAGATACAAAGATTGTCACAGAAGTTAAAACTGTCACATAAACAAGGTTTGTGACAGAAGTTAAAACTGTCACATAAACAAGGTTTGTGACAGAAGTTAAAACTGTCAGAGATACCAAGATTGTGACAGAAGTTAAAACTGTCATAGATACCAAGATTGTGACAGAAGTTAAAACTGTCACAAATACCAAGATTGTGACAGAAGTTAAAACTGTCACAGATACCAAGATTGTGACAGAAGTTAAAACTGTCACATAAACAAGGTTTGTGACAGAAGTTAAAACTCACAAATACCAAGATTGTCACAGAAGTCAGAATTCTCCATTGAATCTAAAGTTTCACATATGTCACAGAGGTCATAATGAATCACATTTTTCCAGACAGCCAGAGGTCAAAACAAACACACGTGACCACAATCTCCGCTATGTCACAGCGTTACCGACTGACCGAGCTGTGTAGAAATCAAATATTCACTTAGACACACTCAGGGTCATTTATTGTGGTAAATTATTAAAATAGCATTCTGCAATCTGTCAAAACAAATACGCGCAGTGAAATATTGTGTGGTCATGGGTCCCTCAGGACACAAGTTGTTAGTTTTTTCTACAAGAATCAAACATTGATTGATTATTCATTCATTTTTCTCACGGGTTGAAGACAGCACACAGGGCTGAGGTCATAGTTCACCACGACTGATGATTTGCTGCTAGTTCTGGCAGTTCTTGCTTCTTTCTTAGTCCATTGTTTCAGCATTCCTTAGTAATTGTTCTGCGCAATATGTCTTTAAGTTTTCCCTGTTTTTCTTTTACCATATTTTTTCCCCATCAATGCCTGACATGGAAGTCTTTCTTCATTCTCAGCACATGACCGATGTATTTCCAACTCCTTATTCTTAGAAAGTTCGACACGTATTCTTGTTTAGATTCGTCTCTAACCAGTGCGTGAAATGTGTTCTCGCCAACGTATGTTTGAGGTTGTTCGGAGACATTTGTTTTAAAAAACATTTAGTTTCAGACAGAAAATCCAAGTGGATTTCTATCTTTGACATCCAAATGTCAGCACCAGAACCGTTCTGGGAGGAGTGGTGAAGGGATGGAGAAGGAGAGATAGACAAAGAAGAGATGGGGAGATAACGTCAAAGAATTGACAAGCGACACTTTCGCAGTCCAAACAAGTTAGTGAAGAAATAGATCAATGGAGAAGGTTGACAGGGTCTATCAGTGCTGCCCCAAACACTCCCGGGTTGACAGGGTCTATCAGTGGTGCGCCAAACACTCCCGGGTTGACAGGGTCTATCAGTGGTGCCCCAAACACTCCCGGGTTGACAGGGTCTATCAGTGGTGCCCCAAACACTCCCGGGTTGACAGGGTCTATCAGTGGTGCCCCAAACACTCCCGGGTTGACAGGGTCTATCAGTGGTGCCCCAAACACTCCCGGGTTGACAGGGTCTATCAGTGCTGCCCCAAACACTCCCGGGTTGACAGGGTCTATCAGTGGTGCCCCAAACACTCCCGGGTTGACAGGGTCTATCAGTGGTGCCCCAAACACTCCCGGGTTGACAGGGTCTATCAGTGGTGCCCCAAACACTCCCGGGTTGACAGGGTATGTCAGTGGTGCCACAACCATCCCCGGGTTGACAAAGTCTGTCAGTGGTGCCCCAACCACTCCAGGGTTGGTAAAGTCTATCAGTGGTGCCCCAACCACCCCAGGGTTGGTAAAGTCTATCAGCGGTGACCCAACGATCTCCAGTGCTATACAGTGGACAAAATAGGAGAAGGAAGAAGTGTCATCAAAACTAAATGTGCACACAGTCAAGTTATATATCCAATCAACACTCTTGTATGGGAGTAAAACATGGACATTAAATAGAAATGTATTTAAGAAAAATTAAATGTACAATTGAGAACACGAAAAGAAGCATCTCAAAATGCAAAAAATAACAGAAAAAAGGCGCTTGGAGCAAGAGAAATCAGACAAAATAACCGTATCAACAAAGTATACACTTAGATCGGACTATGAGTATGAAAATGAAGGAAAGATGAAACATGGCAAGAAGTGGAAGATCTAAAAAGGACTGATGACATCGGAAAGTTGGCTGCTGAAGGGAATCATAATTATCTTATAGATCATGGCAACTGACTCAGAAAATAAAAATATAACTAAAAGTCTATGCGGAGGCGACACATCAACATTATGAACCCATGAGATAATGGCGAGCTCGACAGAAAATATGTCTCCTACATTTTGTGTACTTGAACGATGAATGGCATATTCTAAAGCCATCAACTGATTTATTTATTTTCTCTGAACAAATTGTATTATTTGTCAGGAAGTTTTGAAATTCTCTGTCGGGTGCACACACAGAGAGCAAATCAGATTTTCCAATCCTAGAGTTGACATTTCGCTTAGTTCTCCGGACATCTCGGTAGATGCTGCATCCCAGAATAGATCTAATCATCTTATTACTAGTTCTTCAGTTTCCATGTTGCTCTGTGGTAATCTTTTATTGAAATATTTACATGCGGATTGGTCGGGTTCATATCTTGTTCCTTAGTTATCCTCTTATGCCTTCTCTCTATTTCTTTATTGAGGTCTCTGTGTAATTCTTTTATTTTGTCTACCAATATTGCTTTTTATCTTTGACTATTGATATCTCTGTAATTTTTTTTTGCCTAATGATGTCACTGTATTTTTCTTTTCCTTTTGGCTATCTGTTTTTTGTTTATCGATATAACTGTTCTTTTTCAGCGTCTATTGATGTCTGTGTGTTCTTTTTCTTTGACTATCAATATTTTCCTGTTCTTTTACATAAATCTATCTATCGATATCCATGTGTTCTTTTACATAAATCTATCGATATCCATGTGTTCTTTTACATAAATCTATCGATATCCATGTGTTCTTTTACATAAATCTATCTATCGATATCCATGTGTTCTTTTACATAAATCTATCTATCGATATCCATGTGTTCTTTTACATAAATCTATCTATCGATATCCATGTGTTCTTTTACATAAATCTATCTATCGATATCCATGTGTTCTTTTACATAAATGTATCGATATTCATGTGTTCTTTTACATAAATGTATCGATATTCATGTGTTCTTTTTCGTCCATCGATAACGCTTGTGTCCTTTTTCTTTGTCTGTCGATATCTCTGTGTTCTTTTCTTTGCTTGTCGGTGCCTCTTTCCTTATGAATATCTCATTCCTTATAGCTAACTTTTTCTCTCTTTTGTTCTGTTTGCTTATGCATTTCTAATTTCTTATCGCTGTTTCTTTGTCAATCTTTCTCTTTATTTATTAATTGATTGTTGCTTACAGATGTCTATTTGGCTGTTTTTCTCGTTGAAATCATTGAAGTCAAGACATTTCATTTCCACTCTCTACCGCTATATAATATTTTAGTTTTCTTTGCCATATCGCCTGTCCATGCAAGATGTTTCTTGTAATCAAGACTTTATAGCTTTACCAATGTATGGCCTTTGTCGTCTCGACTTTCTGTTGGTAGCAAGCAATCATGATAAGTCTGTAGTTTGGTCAAATATTAATGTCTTATGCTGGATGCTGTCTTGACTTTCTGTTGGTAGCAAGCAATCATGATAAGTCTGTAGTTTGGTCAAATATTAATGTCGTATGCTGGATGCAGTCTTGACTTTCTGTTGGTAGCAAGCAATCATAATAAATCTGTAGTTTGGTAAAATATTAATATTTTATGCTGGATGTTGTTTTATTGAACAGTTTTTCTCGTGGCTGAGTCTGCCAGTAATGGATAGACTGATCCGACCACAGAATGAACAAGATGTATTTGTGGTGCCTGGCCTCGTCTTATTTCTCAAACTCATTTTGAGTTCTGAATTTGATATCAAGGCAACCTCGAAAATTGCTGTGCCATTTTCTTTATTTCTGTTCTCCATGTGCTACGATCTGGAGACAGATCGTCCCAGTTTCTTTCACTGATAGAGAACTCCCCCAAGGAAGCCCTGCAAACATCCTTATATCTCAGCACGGAGGGACTGGTTGGTCTCGAGGCAAGACGCCGGCCTCGAGACAGAGAGGTTGTGGGTTCAAATCCCAGCTGCACCAGTTGGAGTTTTTATTTATGATTTCTCTCTGTGGCAACCACCCCTGGTCTCAGCAGCGAGGCCCGGCTTGAAACGTCAATTACTCATAGATGGCAAAAAATATGAGTACATCCGAAGACGAAGTTACCTGCCTGTGCGGCGAGGGACCCCTGTACACACGGCTGCCAGGGAAAAATGGATTAACACGCAAAATTCAGATCCTAGTCTCTAGGGACGTCGTTAGAGGTTAAAGCTGGAGAACGAAAAAATCTCTTTCCGTTCCCAAGTTTGCCATACACTGTTTGGGAATACGAATGTTTGCCATTCTTCTGACATGACCCAGCCACCTTAGTCTCCGACTTCTAAGTGTTGCCATGATGGACGGGAGTGTGGCTGGTAGGCATGTGGGTTGATTACTTTGTATTAAAATTTGATGTCCATAATCTTTTAACACCTGTTTAACTTTTTCTCCTGCCTGCATTAGTACTCCATATCATCATCATCAAGTACCGGGCCTGCTGGCGTAGGTGATCATGTCTCTCCGCAATTTTCTATCTCGACAGTTATTTATCATTTCTGTTGTTGTGACCTTCTGGTAAGCCATTCTCTTAAGAAGTCTGGTATTTTTTCTCTTTCTTTCCTCTATCTCTTCGCCCCTCAATTTTTCCAGTTGTTACAATATATCCCATTTGTTACAATATATTCCAGTTGTTACAATATATCCCAGTTGTTACAATATATCCCAGTTGTTACAATATATTCCAGTTGTTACAATATATTCCAGTTGTTACAATATATCCCAGTTGTTACAATATATTCCAGTTGTTACAATATATCCCAGTTGTTACAATATATTCCAGTTGTTACAATATATCCCAGTTTTTACAATATATTCCAGTTGTTACAATATATCCCAGTTGTTACAATATATCCCAGTTGTTACAATATATTCCAGTTGTTACAATATATTCCAGCTGTTCTCTTCTCATTACATGGCCCAAAAAAATGATGATAGTTTCTTATTCTGTTTCTTATTCTGAAATCAAATCAGCCTCTGACAACCTGCACCATCAAAGCAAGAGACAGAGCAGAATGGCGCTCTATGGTAGCCAACCTTCGTTGCGGAGACGGCTCTCGATGATTCTGAAATATGGTACTCCATACACCACTGTAATGATCGCTACTTTGCTGTCGTTTGTAGTCCATTTATATGGTGACTGGTATTGATGACTATACACTTGAACGATTGGCAAGTCAATATCGAAGGGCTGCTCCCATTCTCAACTACAAAGCAGAAAGAAAGAAAGTAACCAGTCTTGCTTTGTCGTGTTCTGGGAATATGGCTTTAATTCACACATAGCATCGGCAGATTGTTTTTTTTAATGTGGTCAGCATTACATCAGTGCCGTCTTTCATTCCCAGGAAAATGCAGAGTAAGAAATTAAGTTGTCGAATGGAAACGAACCCGCCATGTTGGTCTTAGTAGGACCTTATACTAGCGCCTGATCTACCACTACTGTTCTTAACTATAAGGAGACCTGGAGAAAGTGCTGGACAGAACCACATCATGAGAACTGTCTGACATTCTATCCATCCATCCATCCATCCATCCATCCATCCATCCATCATCCATCCATCCATCCATCCATCCATCCATCCATCCATCCATCCATCCATCCATCCATCCATCCATCCATCCATCCATCCATCCATCCATCCATCCATCCATCCATCCATCCATCCATCTATCTATCTATCTATCTATCTATCTATCTATCTATCTATCTATCTATCTATCTATCTATCTATCTATCTATCTATCTATCTATCTATCTATCTATCTATCTATCTATCTATCTATCTATCTATCTATCTATCTATCTATCTATCTCTCGATCCTTCCTTCCGTCTGTCTGTCTCTTCACGTTCTCGAGGTTTTTGGTCACGCTATGATGTCAAAATGAAAGATAATTTCCAATATTAGGAAGAAACAATCATCATTTTTTGTCCATGTAATGAGAAGAGAACAACTGGAATATATTGTAACAACTGGAAAAATTGAGGGACGAAGAGATAGAGGGAAGCAAAGAGAAAAAATACCAGACAGCTTAAGAGAATGGCTTGGCAGAATGTCAACAACAGAAATGATAAATAACTGTCGAGATCGAAAGTTGTGGAGAGACATGATCACCTACGACAGCAGGCCCGGTACTTGATGATGATGTTATCTTTTCCCCTGTTACCAGAACGATGTTCGCAGACAAGATCTTCGTATCTTCCCCACTATTTTTGTTGTATGTCTCTGTCGTTGGTCCATGTTTGACATCGAAGTGAAGAATAGTTGTTGTATGTCTCTGTCCTTGGTCCATGTTTGACATCGAAGTGAAGAATAGTTGTTGTATGTCTCTGTCGTTGGTCCATGTTTGACATCGAAGTGAAGCAAAGTTGTTGCTTGGCTGAAGAATGTGTTCCTGAGGTTGGGCCCCTCCTCCGCAGTGGCATTCGTTAGTGCCCATTATACCTAGAAGCTAAAGATGACTCAGAAGTCTGCATATGGACTATTCAGAGTAGGAAGATGGTCTCGGCGTACCTTGGCAACAGATATATGGGACCCTCCATGGCATTTATTTATAGCTTTTGTTGCCAGGTTTGTTTCGTGTAATGGTCTTGACGTTACTGTAGCTGACATTAAGCGCGTATGACGGTCAGAGTTCAGATGTTCATAATTTTAACCTTTATTATTAATTAACTAAAATATGATGGAGCTACTCTCTGGTGTAGGGCCAAACTGAAAATGAGGCTGAAGTGTCATGGTCAGTCTACTAGGTCTGGAGCAGTGCTATCGCTGCTCGTTTTGTTTGGATAATTACATTTCCGTCTTCCTAACCGCAGATGTGGGAACTAAGTGAACAAACCGATACAGTTCGTGGCAATCTGGGCTGCAGGAGTTGTCAGAGAGTCGCTCAATGATTTCATAATTTACTCTAAATGTTAGTCACGTCTGCGGGTACTTGAAGCGAGAGCTTGTATCGTCCTACACAGCTGACTCCCAAGACAGAGAAGTTTCCATCACACAGATGATTCCCGAGATAGACGAGTCTACACTACAGATCTGACTCCCAAGACAGACGAGTCTACACTACACAGCTGACTCCCAAGATAGTCGAGTCTAAACTACACAGCTGACCCCCGAGACAGACGAGTCTACACTACAGAGCTGACTCCCAAGACAAACGAGTCTACACTACAGAGCTGACTCCCAAGACAGACGAGTCTACACTACACAGCTGACTCCCAAGACAGACGAGTCTACACTACAGAGCTGACTCCCAATAACACTACACAGCTGACTACCAAGATAGACAAGTCTACACTACACAGCTGACTTCCAAGATAGACGAGTCTACACTACACAGCTGACTACCAAGATAGACAAGTCTACACTACACAGCTGACTACCAAGATAGACAAGTCTACACTACACAGCTGACTACCAAGATAGACAAGTCTACACTACACAGCTGACTTCCAAGATAGACGAGTCTAAACTACACAGCTGACTTCCAAGATAGACGAGTCTACACTACACAGCTGACTTCCAAGATAGACGAGTCTACACTACACAGCTGACTTCCAAGATAGACGAGTCTACACTACACAGCTGACTTCCAAGATAGACGAGTCTACACTACACAGCTGACTTCCAAGATAGACGAGTCTAAACTACACAGCTGACTTCCAAGATAGACGAGTCTACACTACACAGCTGACTCCCAAGATAGACGAGTCTACACTACACAGCTGACTTCCAAGATAGACGAGTCTACACTACACAGCTGACTTCCAAGATAGACGAGTCTACACTACACAAGAGAAGAAAGTCTACGCTGTTTACAAAGAACCATTTGATGTAATCTGTTGTCATTTAAATTAAATGCGTTAAACGTCTTGAATTTTGATTTGCCGCAATAACCAAGTGAATCTTAATCACATAATCCAATTACATATGGGACGAAATATTAATATAGAATAGATGTCAAACAGGGTGCAACAAATGGACAATATGGCGGTCTGAAGTAATGAAGTGCTTTAGGAAGCAATCACGTGTCTGAGTTCTGGACATTGAAGCTCCTTTAGTGACGCCATAGCTGTGTGCGCATGCGCTCTAACATGGGATGGAGTCATTCTGGAGGAAACTGTTAGATTAATTCTCATTGGCTGGCCAAATACGTTTCTGACATGCTTATTTAAACAGTTGATATTTATGACTTCTACGTTCGAGACAATAACTACTGCCATGTTTTTGCTAGTCATTGGGAGTATATGCACCATGTGAAGAATGTTTCCTGCGACCTTTGTTGAAAACTAGGTGCTCAGATGTAATCCTGACCATATCACATATAATTGTGCTGATGGTAATAGAAATATGAGGACACTAAGATTACTAAGAACATATTTATCGAAGGAGAGAATGTCGATTTTATTTGCTTCACTCACATACACAAACACATGCACATACAGACACAATCATTTGTTGGCACATATCACACACAAACACACACACACACACACACACACACACACACACACACACACACACACAGAGAAACCATAACCGACTTCAGACAGGCCTGAGCTCAGAACAGGAAACTCGGGAAAACCTAAACTAGCGTGACGTATTTCCGCTAGTTGGGGGGTTTCCAAGAAATTCCCTTTCTGCGTTCGGGTTTATCTAAAGTAGGCTGTATAGAAACCACAGCCATCTATATTAATAAAAACATATTATACACATGTTAGTCTACTATTCGATTCTTTCTCCCTTGTGTTTGCACGCTGACCCCTGTGTGAACTCCTCTGGTTCTGTGTGCATTTACGCACATTTCTGCACGTTTCTCTACGTTCACGACAGCCGCACTTGGTTGCAATTCCTTTTGTTTTGACAGGATAGTTAATTTTGTTTTCTTTAATACATTTCGATTGTTTTTGTTTTGGTTGTTTCGTTATTAGTTTTGTGTGTGAGTGTGTTTTTTTTTTGTCCCTGATGAAGGCCTATTGGGCCGAAACATTGTTTAGTCTGTGTCGTCCACTTATCACGTAAATCTTCTTACATACCATTTTTTTTCACATTCAGCTTTACTGCAGCTTCGCATTTTTATGCCTTAACCCTTAATAATAACACCCGCGTGCTAAAAGGAACCATCCAAAGTTTGTGACGTTTACAGCTTTGCGAACAGGGGCGGTTGTGGATAAAATCTCTCTCTCTCTCTCTGTCTCTCTCTCTCTCTCTCTCTCTCTCTGCGATCAAGACTCAATCAGAGTAGGATTCCAGACTCTCCCATGAAGTCAGCTGTCTGTTTAAGTGAATCGATTGCCCCATATCGTTTTTCTTCCAGGGAGGTGGGTGTGGACCACATTGCTCTTCTCAGGTCTGTGTACTGGGGGCAATCCTGTAGAACATGTTTTGTAGTCATATTGTCCAGTGTACAGTGGCATTGGCTGGTAGTTCCTATTTTGAATTTGGTGAACATGTGATTTCTCATTCTATTGTGGCCAGTGCGTAGGCGAAGTATGATGACTTGATCCCTCGTTGATAGTTGGTGGTATCCGTCACTCTCGTTATGTTTTGGGTGTTCTCGTTTCCATTTTTCATGGAACTGACCCTTGACGATTGATTTGGCTTCATCGTAGCTGACCAGATGGTTCTCTTGTGGTAATCTCCCTCCCTCTTTAGCTAAATTGTCTGCGCGTTCGTCCCCGTGTATATCACAGTGTGATGGTATCCACTGGATGACTACTCTCTGGAAGTTATTGCATAGTTGGTCCAGGGTTGTTCTCAAGTCATCTAGTTCATTGTTCTTGTGGTTTATTAGAGCTGATAGTACTGACAGTGCATCAGTCAGAATCACCAATTTATTGTGCATGTTATTTTTGTGTTGAGTAGCCAGTGTTGCAGCTTCTCTGATGGCCTCAGCCTCTGCTTTAAAGCTGTTTGAGAATTTCCCAGTAGCTATTGACTTAATGATCTCGTCCTGATTATTCAGCGTCAAGAACACACCTCCCCCTCCATTTCTGGTGGCATTTGTAGCAGAGCCATCTGTGTATATGTGGGGCCAGTAGTCTTGTGGATAGGTATCGTGTATGTGTTTTTCTGCTACGTGTTTTCTTTCTGTGTCTGATTGTATGCCTTTTTCATGATTCCTGTTATATTTTCCTTAAGGTTTGGTATTTTCTGTTCTCCACGAGGAGACATATCAGATGGGCCCAGGGGTTTCGATACTAGCAAATATAAAAATGACGTCAGTGGTCTGTAGCTCAAGTAGCTACAAACTTTTACGTGAATTCAAGATATCCTTCCCAGCTCGCAGGCCTTAGTACAATTAAAGGTGGATGTATAGAAACACATGAATTAGTGACGTAGAAGACATTCTTTCCCCTGCAGGTCAGGAGAAATTAAACATTTTTTTTTAACATACTAATAACCACACCTGTGTGTTACCGGGAGCTCATTATGAGGGAAGTAAAGAATAGTAAAACTGTGACCTTCTACGCATGTCGTAAGAGGCGACTAGGGAGGTTGATCGATGGCTTGACAAGCTGTCATTGTAAAAAAGTATTGTTATGTAAACAGAGCCATATATTTTAGAGCAGTGATCTCTGCAATATGTGCCACATTTTGACACGCAGGGTTTCTGTTTTTGAGATTGTGGTTCTGCCCTATGTGCCGTCTTCGGCTCGAAAGGACAATAGATAGATAGAATAACCACACACAAATTAAACGCGAGGAAGAATATTTGGTACAATTCTAGCAAGGTAATAAAATTAAACTTACCGCGGACATGTACCTTCCCGATAGCAAAATATGGTTGTGAATCATGGACAATCTCGCAAACATCAAGAAAGATAATCAACTCATTCGAAACAAAATGTTACGGAAAATCATTAAGAGACCTTTGATAATGGAACAGTACAATGAAGAATTATTAAAAGATTGAAAAATAAAAAGAACTGGCTTACAAACAACATTCTACAGAGGAATTAAAAATGGCCACGTCAAAAGACACAGAGAGCTGGAATGTAGAGTAATAGAAGGCATGGTTCCTGGGTGACGCGTGAGGGGCAGACCAAGTAGAAGGTGGTTTCAAGACATCAAGGAAACATTGAACATCAAGTACAGAAGAAGTGGGAGATCTGGCTAGAGACAGAGATTCTTCCAGACGGGCTGAAGTATATGCAACGTGCAGTGGGAGATCGTGTCTAGAATCAGAAATTTTTTTCAGACTGGCTGTGTTGAATGCAACGTGTAGTGGGAGATCTGGCTAGAAGCAGAGATTCTTTCAGGCGGGCTGTGGTTAATGCAACGTTCTGCACAGGATATGCGACGTGATAGTGATTTTGAAAATAAGAAGAAAGACATTTGTATATACCAACCTATCCAACCGTTAGGTAAATGAGCAAGTATGTTATAGCAATAAACAACAAACTCACAAGTTACTATATGGCGTTTTCAGTAATCAGACTATCTTGCTAGTCTGTATTTTGTAATCAGCAAGTCTGTATTCAGCTTACAGAAGCATTTGAAATAAGAACAGGAATAAGGCAGGGATACCTTCTGTCTCCATTTCTCTTTCTACTGGCCATAGATTGGATTATGAAAATAACTAAACACAACAGAAATGGAATCCAATGGTCACTGACCAAACAACTTGATGATTTAGACTTTGCTGCTGACATAGCTCTCCTATCACACAGCCATCAACAGATGCAGGATAAAATGAGCATACTTGATGAGAGATCACAACAGCTAGGACTGAAGATTAATAGAGATAAGACCAACATTATGAGAATTAATGCAGTTGGCAATAACCAAATAAAACTAGGAGAAATACCTCTACTAGACGTACAATCTTACACATATCTGGGCAGTAATATAGATAAAGAAGGAGGAACAGAAAATGATACCAAAATAAGGATATCAAAAGCAAGAGGAGCTTTCATTGCACTGGGAAACATATGGAAATCCAAAGAAAGTAGGTTAAATACAAAAATAAAAATTTTCAGCTCAAATGTTAAGTCTGTCCTATTATATGGCTGTGAAACATAGAGAACAACAAAATTGACAATCATGAAGATACAGACTTTCATTAATGGATGCTTACGCAGAATAAAAGGATTGAAATGGCAGGACAAAATCACTAACATGGAATTATGGAAATGTACCAGCCAAATACCAGTGGATAAAGAGATACAGCGAAGACGATGGCGCTGGATAGGACACACACTACGGAAGCCAACTGAGAGTATTACACAACAGGCCCTTTTTTGGAATCCCCAGGGGAAAAGACAAAGAGGAAGACCAAGGAATTCTTGGAGAAGACAGAAAGATGCAGAGATGAAGATGATGGGGAAGACATGGAATGATCTTAAAAGAATGACAAAAAACAGAACGAATTGGAAAGTGTTTGTTGAAGACCCGTGCTCCACTGGGAGCTGAAAAGGTAGAAGAAGTCTGTATTCTGTCAAGAAAAGACAAATACCTGAACAATCAATTCATATTTCTACCCACCCCCATCTCTTGTCATCGAAAGATACGTGGTAGCCAACCTACGGAGACGACACTCAATGATGACGTATTATGTCACATATGATCTCATCATCCAGTTTCACACAATATGGGTTAACATAACTTAATTTACATAACGAAACTATAGGGGCTGGCTGGTATCAAGGTAAGACGTCGACCTCTTCATCAGAAGGTTTCTGGTTTGATTCTTGCTACAAGTAATGACAATTGTTCACATGCGATCTGTAGTTTCTTCATAGCTTTGCCCTGCCCTTCTCTCTAGATACTGATATTCGATGTCTAGTCATCGCGGGTAATGGGGAAACAAAGCAAGAGGTCTCACGTGCACTCTGAGCACGTAAAATAACCCTGGGCAGTTGGAAATCTAAAAGAGTCATCATCAAGTACCGGGCCTGCTGGCGTAGGTGATCATGTCTCTCCACAACTTTCGATCTCGAGAATTAGTTATCATTTCTGTTGTTGACCTTCTGGCAAGCCATTCTCTTAAGTTGTCTGTTATTTTTTCTCTTTGCTTCCCTCTATCTGTTTATCTAATTGTCCCTCAATTTTCCCAGTTGTTACAATATATTTCAGTTGTACCCTTCTCATTACATGGCCAACAAATGATGATTGTTTCTTCCTAATATTGGAAATTAGCTCTCTTTTTTCTTTGACCTCTTTCAGAACATTTTCATTACTCTTCTTTGCTGTCCATGGTATTCTCAACATTCTTCTGTAAAACCACATTTCTACAGACTCCCGTGATTTTCTTGTCTGTTGTCCTATTGTCCATGATTCACATCCATATGTTAAGACTGGCTCTACATAATATTTAAGAAAACTTTTTCTAGTTTCTAATGTCAAAAATGGATTGCATAGCATCTTCCTCATTTTTTGGAAAGCTGCTTTTGCCTGAGCCATTCTGCATCTCACTTCCCTTGTACATCTTCCGTCTGAGGTTAACAGAGTTCCCAAATATTTAAATTCATTTACCTGTTTTAATATTGTTGTACTTGTCTTTATTTTGCACTGAGGTGATGTCTTTTTCATTGTTGTTACCATTACTTCTGTCTTTTTGCTATTAAGGCTGAGTCCTTTATACTAAAATAATATCATATTACTCCTCTAAAAGAGTAGGCTACAAAAATGAGAGCAGTTGGGACAAAAGTGACATGAGTAATTTTACCTAAAAACGTTAAAGCTCTCGGCATGAAAGAAGTGACAAAAATGAAAGTGTAAAATATCTGCCTGCATAGCGTGGGACACCTGAGTAAAAGCCGCCTAGGTGAAAAATAGATTAGATATATTCACACAAGTTGCAGTCCGTCGGAACTGTGCTAGAGACATGAAAGGTTGCGTCAGCAAAATAAAACTATACTATTTACAATCAAATACAGTATACGTTGATTAAACTGTATATTTAAATAACAAATCAGGATAATGGGAAAGATAACAGAACATTAGAAGGATAACGTATAAATGAGAAAATTAGCAATTAAAAAAAAACAAAAACATACGAATAAATTCATGGTTTGCTATTTTGTCATTAGTTATTTGCCATTATAGACTCACCAGCGCATTGACTAGGTAGCCGGAAGATAAACAATTGCAGCCTTCAAGATTTTGTCCTAAAAATGTAGAAATATGATTTTTTTCTGCCAGTTTTTTTGCTATGAGATGGATGTTCGACTACCAACATAACAGCGGGCACCGTTGGTTTACTCTATCACCGGAAACGGATTCTGTGCAGCTCGTGTTCGCCTTCCGGTTTCAGATAGTAGGACTTTAATGGCGCTGTGCTAAATGCGAACATGCCACAGCTTGGCCTGAATTATGGGTAATTTTGCAAGAAGCAAATGAATGTTTTCACCATGTTTACTTCACAACAAGATCTGAGCTTCTGTTGATGTGTGTCTGCACTTTTGTCTTATTTCTCTGCCAAGGACACGCAAAAAAAATATAAAAAATAATGAAAAGTCAACCCAAAATCATCATCAACAGTGAAGAACTAGAAATTGTAACAAGTTTTGAATATCTGGGATCTGTAGTAACTAACAATGGAGACTGCTAGAGAGAGATTACAAGAAAATTAGAAATAGCAACACACAAATTAAACGCTTTGAAAAACATGAGACACAATACCAGAAAGGCAGAAATATTATACTTACCGAGGACATGTATCTTCCCGATAGCAATTTACTGTTGTGAATCATGGACAATCTCGAGATCAGCAAGCAACAATATCGATTCATTCAAAAAAAAATGCCACAGAAAAATCCTTAAGATACCTTGGATAATGTAAAAGAGCAACGAAGACATGAACAGATTTCAACATGAAAAAGAACTGGCTTATAAACACCATTCTATAGAGGACAGTAAAACATTATGGTCACGTTAAAAGATATAGCGGGCTGGAAAGAACAATAAAGGAAGGTATGGCTTCTGGTGGACGCATGAGGGGCAGACCAAGCAGAAGGTGGTTTTAAGACATTAAGGAGACCTTTATCATGGCAAAAGAAGAAGTGGAAAATCTAGCTATAGACAGAGATTCCTTCAGACGGGCTGTGGTTAATGCAAGGTTCTGTGGGAGATCTGGCTAGAGACAGAGATTCCTTCAGACGGGCTGTGGTTAATGCAAGGTTGTGAGGGAGATCTGGCTAGAGACAGAGATTCCTTCAGACGGGCTGTGGTTAATGCAAGGTTGTGTGGGAGATCTGGCTAGAGACAGAGATTCCTTCAGACGGGCTGTGGTTAATGCAAGGTTCTGTGGGAGATCTGGCTAGAGACAGAGATTCCTTCAGACGGGCTGTGGTTAATGCAAGGTTCTGTGGGAGATCTGGCTAGAGACAGAGATTCCTTCAGACGGGCTGTGGTTAATGCAAGGTTCTGTGGGAGATCTGGCTAGAGACAGAGATTCCTTCAGACGGGCTGTGGTAAATGCAAGGTTGTGAGGGAGATCTGGCTAGAGACAGAGATTCCTTCAGACGGGCTGTGGTTAATGCAAGGTTGTGTGGGAGATCTGGCTAGAGACAGAGATTCCTTCAGACGGGCTGTGGTAAATGCAAGGTTGTGTGGGAGATCTGGCTAGAGACTGAGATTCCTTCAGACGGGCTGTGGTTAATGCAAGGTTGTGAGGGAGATCTGGCTAGAGACAGAGATTCCTTCAGACGGGCTGTGGTTAATGCAAGGTTGTGTGGGAGATCTGGCTAGAGACAGAGATTCCGTCAGACGGGCTGTGGTTAATGCAAGGTTCTGTGGGAGATCTGGCTAGAGACAGAGATTCCTTCAGACGGGCTGTGGTTAATGCAAGGTTCTGTGGGTGATCTGGCTAGAGACAGAGATTCCTTCAGACGGGCTGTGGTTAATGCAAGGTTGTGTGGGAGATCTGGCTAGAGACAGGGATTCCTTCAGACGGGCTGTGGTAAATGCAAGGTTGTGTGGGAGATCTGGCTAGAGACAGGGATTCCTTCAGACGGGCTGTGGTTAATGCAAGGTTGTGAGGGAGATCTGGCTAGAAGCAGAAAATCTTTCAGACGGGCTGTGGTTAATGCACGGTTCTGTGGGAGATCTGGCTAGAGACAGAGAATCTTTCAGACGGGCTGTGATTAATGAAAGGTTCTGTAGGAGATCTGGCTAGAGACAGAGATTCTTTCAGACGGGATGTGATTAATGCAAGGTTCTGTGGGAAATCTGGCTAGTGACAGAGATTCTTTCAGACGGGCTGTGGTTTATGAAACTTTTTGTGGGAGAACTAGCTAGAGACAGATTCTTTCGATGAATGTAACGTTGTGCAAAGGACATGCGACCTGGTGATGAATGTCACCAAATGTCATTTCTGACATATTATCAAAGTGTGTTCTATGCTGCAAATCTTCAGCTTTGTCATGTCTTTCCTTTCCATGTTCAGTGTTGAGGAATGTCCTGTTTTGCTGTCACATTTGACTGTGTGTTTTACTGTCATATTTGACTGTCTTGTTTTGCTGTCACATTTGACTGTCTTGTTTTGCTGTCATATTTGACTGTCCTGTTTTGCTGTCATATTTGACTGTCTTGTTTTGCTGTCACATTTGACTGTCTTGTTTTGCTGTCATATTTGACTGTCTTGTTTTGCTGTCATATTTGACTGTCTTGTTTTGCTGTCATATTTGACTGTCCTGTTTTGCTGTCACATTTGACTGTCTTGTTTTGCTGTCATATTTGACTGTCCTGTTTTGCTGTCACATTTGACTGTCTTGTTTTGCTGTCACATTTGACTGTCTTGTTTTGCTGTCACATTTGACTGTCTTGTTTTGCTGTCACATTTGACTGTCTTGTTTTGCTATCATTTTGCTAAATGATAGAGCTGATTATCTTAAGAACGGAAAACAAGCGGCGTCTCATTTTAATGTTTCCCCGGTGAACATTTATGCGCCAGCATTTCACTGAGCTCCTTCAGCGATCACTTTTGTTTCGTCATCAGAAAGTGTTACTATCGTCAGCTCCATCCTTTCTTTGTCACTAGCCTGTTCGTTTCTCAGTTCCTTGATGGTGTTACGATGTCCTCTCGATCATCATTTTCTGGTAAGTAGAAACATCAAGCAGATGATCAAGCATTTCCACAGACGGTTCAACAATAAAAGTGCTCACGATCAACTTTTTTTTTTTGCGGTTTGGAAATGAAAAGGGTTGGTTAGTTCGAAAGGAATCGTCTCTGTGGGCACTTTGGAACAAAAGAAGTAACATTTAGTGGGCATCATTTAGTGGGGTATTATTTAGTGGGGCATCATTAGTGGGCATCATTAGTGGGCATCATTTAGTGGGGCATCATTTAGTGGGGACATCATTTAGTGGGCATCATTTAGTGGGCATCATTTAGTGGGGACATCATTTAGTGGCAATCCTTTAGTGGGGACATCATTTAGTGGACATCATTTAGTAGATATCATTTAGTAGACATCATTTAGTAGACATCATTTAGTAGACATCATTTAGTGGACATCATTTAATTTGGACATCATTTAGTGGGCATCATTTAGTAGGGACATCATTTAGTGGGCATCATTTAGTGGGGACATCATTTAGTGGGGACATCATTTAGTGGCCATCATTTAGTGGGGACATCATTTAGTGGCCATCATTTAGTGGGGACATCATTTAGTGGGGACATCATTTAGTGGCCATCATTTAGAAGACATCATTTAGTGGACATCATTTAGTAGACATCATTTAGTGGACATCATTTAGTGGGGACACCATTTAGTGGACATCATTTAGTAGACATCATTTAGTGGGGACATAATTTAGCAGACATCATTTAGTGGGGACATCATTTAGTGGGCATCATTTAGTGGGGACATCATTTAGTGGACATCATTTAGAAGACATCATTTAGTGGACATCATTTAGTAGACATCATTTAGTGGACATCATTTAGTGGGGACATCATTTAGTGGACATCATTTAGTAGACATCATTTAGTGGGGACATAATTTAGTAGACATCATTTAGTGGGGACATCATTTAGTGGGCATCATTTAGTGGGGACATCATTTAGTGGACATCATTTAGAAGACATCATTTAGTGGACATCATTTAGTAGACATCATTTAGTGGACATCATTTAGTGGGGACATCATTTAGTGGACATCATTTAGTAGACATCATTTAGTGGGGACATCATTTAGTGGACATCATTTAGTGGGGACATCATTTAGTAGACATCATTTAGTAGACATCATTTAGTGGGGACATCATTTAGTGGACATCATTTAGTTTGGACATCGTTTAAAGGGAATCATTTAGTGGGGACATCATTTTAGTAGACATCATTTAGTGGGGACATCATTTAGTAGACATCATTTAGTGGGGACTTCATTTAGTAGACATCATTTAGTAGACATCATTTAGTAGACATCATTTAGTGGGGACATCATTTAGTAGACATCATTTAGTAGACATCATTTAGTGGGGACATCATTTAGTAGACATCATTTAGTAGACATCATTTAGTGGGGACATCATTTAGTAGACATCATTTAGTAGACATCATTTAGTTGACATCATTTAGTGGGGACATCATTTAGTAGACATCATTTAGTAGACATCATTTAGTGGGGACATCATTTAGTAGACATCATTTATTAGACATCATTTAGTATACATCATTTAGTAGACATCATTTAGTGGGGACATCATTTAGTAGACATCATTTAGTGGGCATCATTTAGTGGGGACATCATTTAGTGGACATCATTTAGAAGACATCATTTAGTGGACATCATTTAGTAGACATCATTTAGTGGACATCATTTTGTGGGGACATCATTTAGTGGACATCATTTAGTAGACATCATTTAGTGGGGACATCATTTAGTGGGGACATCATTTAGTGGCCATCATTTAGTGGGGACATCATTTAGTGGGCATCATTTAGAAGACATCATTTAGTGGACATCATTTAGTAGATATCATTTAGTAGACATCATTTAGTAGACATCATTTAGTAGACATCATTTAGTGGGGACATCATTTAGTGGACATCATTTAATTTGGACATCATTTAGTGGGCATCATTTAGTAGGGACATCATTTAGTGGGCATCATTTAGTGGGGACATCATTTAGTGGGGACATCATTTAGTGGCCATCATTTAGTGGGGACATCATTTAGTGGCCATCATTTAGTGGGGACATCATTTAGTGGGGACATCATTTAGTGGCCATCATTTAGTGGGCATCATTTAGTGGGGACATCATTTAGTGGCCATCATTTAACCCAATGTCGTTATAATTTCTGATATATTATAGAAGTCTGCCCTCTACTGCAGAACTTCAGCTCCGTCGTGTCTTTTCTCTGAAATAAAATGCAAAAAAAAGTAAAGTACCCCCGTCACGCCTAGTGGCGTATAGGGAATATGGTTTTAGTGATCATTAATTTTACAGATTTTCGGCACATGATTTTTGGGGTAATGTGGTCAGTATTACGACTGTGCCGCTTCACTTTCCCAGAAAAAAATCCGGTACCCATTAAAGGCAGGGTGAACCCGGAGGTCGTCGGTTGAGATCAAACCCTTCCCATTGTCCTTTGTAGTCCAGTTCACTAACCACTGAGCTATCGGTTGGGATCGAACCCTACCTCTTGTCCTTTGTGGTCCAGTTCACTGATCTATCGGTTGGGATCGAACCCTACCTCTTGTCCTTTGTAGTCCAGTTCACTAACCACTGAGCTATCATTTTAAATATATTGAGAATAAAATACACACCACAGAGATACGATGCCAGAGAAAAGTGACAAGAAAAGACAGAATCAGAAATGATATAAGAGAAAGAGTAGACATTTAGCCAATCCAAAGCTACATACAGAAACAACATATAAACTTGTTCCGGCAATCTAGAAAGAATTCGGTGTGATTCCTGGCTGTACAAAGCAGATATTTAAAGAGGAGAAGCGAGAAGAGCAAGAGACAGCCCCAGAGTAAGTTGGACAGACACCATCAAAGAAATACTACAACAATTGACAATGAGCGAAGCTGCCAAAAGTGCGAAAACCAGAACTTTGTATCGTCCTTGACACTTGAATGGTACAAATGAAGTGAAGAAACAAAGAGACGAAGCTACAAACTAGTTCAATGTTACATACAAACATAAACATGTTTAAGAAACAAACAAAAGCACGACTACATGTTGATAAACCATCACAATTTATTATCTCACAAACAAAAAGAAACGACATTATACATGGTACACATTTACAGATATGACGTTATCGCCCTCATTTGATGTCTTGAATAAGTTGACATCGCTAGGAATACAACACTTTCAATTTCAGGACCAAATTAAAACAAACAAAATTGTTCACATAAATTATCCCAACAAACACATGCGGTATGTCATTAACTTTCTAATGTAGCTGGATGTCGACGCTTGGGACTCATGACCAAGGTGGGCCCACCTCCCTTGGAGTGTCAAGTGGTTATAGGCCGAAACTCTTGCTCGACAGGGTCCGCTTCTGATGATCAGATTGCCTCCTGCTGCGAAGCTCTGTATAAAGAGTTTCCTATTACTGCAGGTTATGTCCCCTTCTTCAGGAAACATGAATAATTCATACTCCCAATGTTTCATGACGAAATACAATGAAATAAATGGGGCATGAAATATGGCGTGTTTCAACATTACAGTGATTCAGTTGTTTCAGATTCTTCCATTTTGTAAAATACAAAACAAATTATATAAATAAACAGTATACGGCAGTTTATAGAGCGCTATTTGACAAGAATATAGTTAAGTGAAGAATGAATTTAAGTACTGAATGTGAGGGAATACAATCATTTCATGAATGTGAGGGAATACAATCATTTCATGAATGTGAGGGAATACAATCATTTCATGAATGTGAGGGAATACAATCATTTCATGAATGTGAGGGAATACAATCATTTCATGAATGTGAGGGAATACAATCATTTCATGAATGTGAGGGAATACAATCATTTCATGAATGTGAGGGAATACAATCATTTCATGAATGTGAGGGAATACAATCATTTCAAGAATGTGAGTACAACTTGTGCGTGGGAAACCTTTCTAATGAGTTTGTGAACAAAATGTGGAAGTTGATGAATGTTGAGCTGATCGTCTAAAGACATTTTAATGGAATCAGCGGCAGGCGTTTGCTGCTGTCTGTGGACTTTGGAACTTGTCTGTTGTGTCTGAGACATTGAAACGATGGGCTGGTGTTTGCTGAGGTTAGTTGACAATGGAACTTGTCTGTTGTGTCTGAGACATTGAAACGATGGGCTGGTGTTTGCTGAGGTTAGTTGACAATGGAACTTGTCTGTTGTGTCTGAGACATTGAAACGATGGGCTGGTGTTTGCTGCTGTCTGTGGACTTTGGAACTTGTCTGTTGTGTCTGAGACATTGAAACGATGGGCTGGTGTTTGCTGAGGTTAGTTGACAATGGAACTTGTCTGTTGTGTCTGAGACATTGAAACGATGGGCTGGTGTTTGCTGAGGTTAGTTGACATGGAACTTGTCTGTTGTGTCTGAGACATTGATACGATGGGCTGGTGTTTGCTGCTGTCTGTGGACATTGGAACTTGTCTGTTGTGTCTGAGACATTGATACGATGGGCCAGTGTACCATAGTCAGGTCCTCAAAGTGACACTAGTGATATGTCCTTCCAGTGCAACAAAGTCGAGTCCTTGATGTGACACTAGTGATATGTCCTTCCAGTGTACAACAGTCAAGTTCTCAAAGTGACACTAGTGATACGTCCTTCCAGTGCAGCAAAGTCGAATCCTCGGTGTGACATTAGTCACATATTTATGGCGTACTCCTTTCGATTTTACCTCCCAAGGGATCTATAACGCGCGCGAGTACACACAGAACCTCCTGTTTACTGCCGTTATCCGAGAGGGCTAGACATCTCACTACCCAAGAGATCAGGGGAAGGTAAAGTCATCAAGAAACCACAGATTTATTTTTCTCCAATAAATCACGTCTCCGCTTCTGGCGGGCTTTGAACCCAGGCCCTTACTGTCATGAGGCCGACGTTGTACCTCTGGGCTACCAATCCCCCTCCACCACCCCATACCTCACTTTTCAACTTGCATGTGGTTTCTCACATTCCCTCTGACTTCCAATCTAGTTAATGTTAATGGTCAAGAATTCTTATCAAATGAGATAAATGTGAAATTCCTCGCTACCTTCTTATCTGGTACATGCACAGACTTTATATTTCAGTTATTTTATAAATCATGAAAATATAACATATTGTTTACAATATATACATTTTATAATAATAGTAATAATAATAATAATAGCAATAATAATAGTAAAACTAATAATACTAATGAACTTACTAATGAGATCACCAGACGGGGCAAATTGCTACAACATGAAAGAATCCAGTCCCTGCAAGCAGCAAATTTGATAACACATAAACTGGAATTGTGGGCTATCAAGCACGCCTCGTTTCGTGTGCAATTTGATAACAGAGATCCGATTTCAAGTATATGAAATGTGCATTGATTGATTCTTAATAAATCTAGCAATAGCATAGCGATTAAAGTGCTTGTAGATGCATGTGCGTAGGTGCATTATGATGATTTGAGAATGGGTAAACACATTTTAGAGCAAAGATAAGATATTAAATGTGGAGTTGATGTACTTGCGTCCATCAATGGACATCAGGCAATGAGTTATCTATTATAAGAATTGTACTGGCTATGACTTAATAAAGAGCGACCGCGATTAAGATACATATTAACAAATAAATATATCAATAATTTTACAGTATTACTTTATAAGAGAGCGGCGATAGCTCAGTGGTTAGTGAACTGGATTACTGAAGACAAGAGGTAGGGTTCGATCCTGATCAATGGCTTCCAGGTTCATCCAGCCTTAAATGGGTCCCGAATTTTTTTTCTGGGAAAGTAAAGCGGCACTGGCGTAATACCGACCACATTACCACCAGAAAAATCATGTACCAAAGGTCTGTAAAAATGATGGTCACTAACACCGTAGTTCCTATACGCCACTTGGCGTGACGAAGCTCATCATTTATTTTACCTCGTACCTTGAATCAATTGATGAGATACATGCCACAAAAGGGAGACCTAACTTGAGAGTTCCGCAGTTGAAATCAGCTATCTTGAATTATTAGTCAAACGACTGAGTCATTGTCTTGTGGATCTCTCATAAAGCTACATTTATTTGTCCTGGACGTGTTTATACTCAACCGGCATGTCCTGGACGTGTTTATACTCACCGGTATGTTCGGGACGTGTTTATACTCAACCGGCATGTCCTGGACGTGTTTATACTCAACCGGCATGTCCTGGACGTGTTTATACTCAACCGGCATGTCCTGGACGTGTTTATACTCACCGGTATGTCCTGGACGTGTTTATACTCAACCGGTATGTCCTGGACGTGTTTATACTCACCGGTATGTCCTGGACGTGTTTATACTCAACCGGTATGTCCTAGACGTGTTTATACACACGGTATGTCCTGGACGTGTTTATACTCAACCGGTATGTCCTGGACGTGTTTATACACACCGGTATGTCCTGGACGTGTTTATACACACCGGTATGTCCTGACAAGATAATTGTCTGCTTTAGTTGTGGCTGGACCAGAGGTCCCCAACCTAGACTCTACGTGGGCGACTCCACCGCCCTGACGGGGAACAGGGGAATATTATTATGTATAAAAATATATGTGTATGTATATGTGTGTGTGTATGTGTATGTATATGTATATATGTGTGTATGTGTATGTATATGTATGTGTGTATGTATATGTGTAAGTGTATGTATATGTATATATGTAAGTGTATGTATATGTATATGTGTATTTGTATTTATGTGCGTATGTGTATGTATGTGCGCATGTGTACGTATATGTGTGTATGTATATGTATATGTATATGTGTGTGTATATATGTATATGTGTATGTATATGTGTGTGTGTGTATGTGTATGTATATGTGTTTGTATGTGTATGTATATGTGTATGTGTATGTATATGTGTGTATATGTATATGTTTATGTGTGTGTATGTATATGAATATGTGTATGTATATGTGTATGTATATGTGTATGTATATGTGTGTATATGTATATGTGTATGTATATATGTGTATGTATATGTATGTGTGTATGTATATGTATATGTGTATGTATATTTATATGTTTGTGTATGTGTATGTATATGTGTATGTATATGTGTATATATATATATATGTGTGTGAATGTATGTGTATGTATATGCGTATGTGTATGTATATGTGTATGTGTATTTGTATGTATGTGCGCATGTGTATGTGTATGTATATGTGTATGTATATGTTATTGTATATATATATATGCATATGTCTATGTGTATTTATATGTGCATTTATATGTTTATGCATATGTGTATGTATCTGTATAATTGTCATTATCACCCACCAGTCCCACGTAACATCACATACGACTCCCAGTGGAGCCTCGCCACAATTCCCTGCCCTTGGCAATCTTCTCAATCTAACTAATGGAGTTGATGCCTGTTCCATTGCCTCTCAGGTGAGTTATTTATGACTCTCGAGGTCTATCTGTTATTTGCCCTGTTATTTCATATTCAAGGGCTTATTTTGTGAATCTCTCACACAACATATTTGGCAAGTGCTAGAGAATGTTTATTTCATACCTAAAAAAAAAAAAAAAAAAAAGGAAAGTTTCTATGATCATAATAAAGAACATTAGAATTGTGCCTGTTTAATTGGAAGCATAGACTGTCTACAAAAATGAAAATGGTTGTAATACTCGATAGAATATCTGTATTCTTTCTTTCATCTGTCTGCACTTCCTCCTGTACCCGTTCAGATGTGGAGGGAGATACAAGGTTCTAGTTCTAGAAGAAACAAATAAAAACTCCTGCTACGCTATAAATACGTCTGTAAACGTGACTGGATTGCTCTATATATGAATATAACGGGCTCGGATGGGCTTGCTAAAGACACACCTAGATTGAACAGACTGGCTGAAAAAGGCGAAATAGTTTGGAGAAAACCTGAAACTAGTTTCGTGAAGTGGAATTATGTTCATTATTTCTCGAGAGAAATAGGATCCAACTACTACTATCTCTACTTCTACAACTACCACTACTACTTCTACTACTAGTACTACTACTACTACTACTACTACTACAAGAGTAATACTACTACTACTACTACTACTACTACTACTACTCCTACTACTATTAGAGTACTACTACTACTACTATTGCTACTACTACTATTACTAATACTACGACTACTACTACTACTACTAAAACAACTCCTACTACTCCTACTACTACTACTACTATTACTAATACTACTACTACTACTACTACTACTACTACAATGCCTACTACTCCTACTACTACTAGAGTACAACTACTAATACTACTGCTGTTACTAATACTACTACTATTACTAATACTACTACTACTGCTACTACTACTATTTCAAACTGCATACATACAAACCATTTAATTTCCCAGTATTAAACTGAAGGATCTAATGAAACTAAAAGTGATTGAAAATAAATTTATCATTTTATAAAAAGGGATGTAACGTGTTCCTGTCCTATGAATCTATTAATGGACGATAATGACTTCGCTGAATCGAAAAATACAAAACTGGAGCTTAACTTTAAAAGGCTGAGAAGCTTTTGTCTAGACCTTGTTTACACGTGCAACAATGCCTGGGTATATGTTGATCATGGGCGATGTATTTGGCACGATTAAGTCACGAGCCCAGATGATGCAGATCAGTCAATGCCCTGCTCTGGGTGTAAACGTGATTTGATGTGGGTTCGCCAAGATTTACGTCAGAAATTATGTGGCAGGAATTTGATTGGAGGGAAAGTGGGTTGATGAATGTAAGACAGGACTGCTAACATCGAAGGAAATAAGTACATATATCAATTGTAAAAAATGTAAAAATACAACGCGGAGCCACATCTATAGCCGCAGAAAACAAACATAATAAATATAAAATGGATTTGAGCAAGATTAACAGTTAGACTAACAGAATGACAAGACAAACTATAACGTTTCAGCAAAAGTCTTCAACAGGTATACCAAACATACTATACACATTAAACACACAATTGAAAGTCACAATGAGCAACAGCACAGACAACAAGACAAACTATACACATTAAACACACAATTGAAAGTCACAATGAACAACAGCACAGACAACAAGACATTTGGTATTTCATGTGTATAATTTGTTATACATGATGAAGGCTTTTGCGGAAACGTTGTAGCTTGTCTTGTCTTTCTGTTAATCTACCTACTCAATACTCATTGTATGTTTATCTTCTTTCTTTCTAAAATGGAAGAATAGACTAGAGTTAAAGTTAGTAGGAGCACAGTTTGAAGATGAGCTTGGTGACGAAGTCACAATCATAAATGTTATTTTGTTACATGTTAGATCAACCAACGCAGGACAGGAACCATCAGTAGAAGAACACTTCCATGATTGCTGAAATGGGAATGTCACGACAGCAGTGATGTAAGCCCGAACTAGAGACTAAAAGGTTCGATTGTTGTAATGTCGTTCTCTTGGTTAGTAATAGAGCCATGTCACTTATAGTCTTGTCGGACAAACTATAATAGAGCCATGTCACTGATAGTCTTGTCGGACAAACTATAATAGAGCCATGTCACTGATAGTCTTGTCAGACAAACTATAATAGAGCCATGTCACCGATAGTCTAGGCGGACAAACTTTAACAGAGCCATGTCACCGATAGTCTAGTCGGACAAACAATAACAGAGCCATGTCACCGATAGTCATGTCGGTCAACCAATAATAGAGCCATGTCACCGATAGTCTTGTTGGACAAACTTTAATAGAGCCATGTCACCGATAGTCTTGTCGGACAACCAATAATAGAGCCATGTCACTGATAGTCTAGTTGGACAAACTATAATAGAGCCATGTCACTGATAGTCTTGTCGGACAAACTATAATAGAGCCATGTCACCGATAGTCTTGTCGGACAAACTATAATAGAGCCATGTCACCGATAGTCTAGGCGGACAAACTTTAACATAGCCATGTCACCGATAGTCTGGCGGACAAACTTTAACAGAGCCATGTCACCGATAGTCTAGGCGGACAAACTTTAACAGAGCCATGTCACCGATAGTCATGTCGAACAAACAATAACAGAGCCATGTCACCGATAGTCATGTCGGTCAACCATAATAGAGCCATGTCACCGATAGTCTTGTCGGACAAACTTTAACAGAGCCATGTCACCGATAGTCATGTCGGACAAACTATAATAGAGCCATGTCACCGATAGTCTAGTTGGACAAACTTTAACAGAGCCATGTCACCGATAGTCTAGGCGGACAAACTTTAACAGAGCCATGTCAACGATAGTCATGTCGGACAACAATAACAGAGCCTTGTCACCGAAGTCATGTCGGACAAACAATAATAGAGCAATGTCACCGATAGTCATGTCAGTCAACCAATAATAACCCATGTCACCAATAGTCATGTCGACCAAGCAATAACAGAGCCATGTCACCAATAGTCATGTCGACCAACCAATGATAGAGACATGTCACCAATAGTCATGTCGGACAACCAATAACAGAGCCATGTCACTGATAGTCATGTCGGACAACCACTAATAGAGCCACATCTCCGATAGTCATATTAGACAACAATAATAGAGCCATGTCACCGATAGTCATGTCAGTCAAAAATAATACAGCTATTTCACCTATAGTCATGTCGACAACCAATAATAGAACCATGTCACCAATAGACATATCGACCAACCAGTAATAGAGCAATGTCACCGATAGTCATGTCGGACAACCAATAATAGAGCCATGTCACCGATAGTCATGTTGGACAACCAATAATAGAGCCACATCTCCGACAGTCATGTCAGACAACCAATAACAGAGTCATGTCACCGATAGTCATGTCGGACAACCGATAATAGAGCCATGTCACCAATAGACATATCGACCAACCAGTAATAGAGCAATGTCACCGATAGTCATGTCGACAACCATAAATAGAGCCATGTCACCGATAGTCATGTCGAACAACCAATAATAGAGCCCTGTCACCGATAGTCATGTCGGACAACCAATAATAGAGCCCTGTCACCGATAGTCATGTTGGACAACCAATAATAGAGCCTTAAACCGATAGTCATGTCGAACAACCAATAATAGAGCCCTGTCACCGATAGTCATGTCGGACAACCAATAATAGAGCCCTGTCACCGATAGTCACGGCGACAACCAATAATAGAGCAATGTCACCGATAGTCATATCAACAAACCAATAATAGAGCCCTGTCACCGATAGTCACGGCAGACAACCAATAATAGAGCTCTGTCACCGATAGTCATGTCGGACAACCAATAATAGAGCCTTTCACCGAAAGTCATGTCGGACAACCATAAATAGAGCCCTGTCACCGACAGTCATGTCGGACAACCAATAATAGAGCCCTGTCACCGATAGTCATGTCGGACAACCAATAATAGAGCCTTTCACCGATAGTCATGTCGGACAACCATAATAGAGCCCTGTCACCGATAGTCATGTCGGACAACCAATAATAGAGCCCTGTCACCGATAGTCATGTCGGACAACCAATAATAGAGCCTTTCACCGATAGTCATGTCGGACAACCATAAATAGAGCCCTGTCACCGATAGTCATGTCGGACAACCAATAATAGAGCCCTGTCACCGACAGTCATGTCGGACAACCAATAATAGAGCCTTTCATCGATAGTCATGTCGGACAACAATAATAGAGCCTTCACCGACAGTCATGTCGGACAACCAATAATAGAGCCCTGTCACCGATATTCATGTCGGACAACCAATAATAGAGCCTTTCACCGATAGTCATGTCGGACAACCAATAATAGAGCCTTTCATCGATAGTCATGTCGGACAACCAATAATAGAGCCCTGTCACCGATAGTCATGTCTGACAACCAATAATAAAGCCTGTCACCGATAGTCATGTCGGACAACCAATAATAGAGCCCTGTCACCGATAGTCGTGTCGGACAACCAATAATAAAGCCCTGTCACCGATAGTCATGTCAAACAACCAATAATTGAGCCTGTCACCGATAGTCATGTCTACCAACCAATAATAGAGTCTTGTCAATAATAGTCATGTCGAACAACCAATAATAGAGCCCTGTCACCGATATTCATGTCGAACAACCAATACTAGAGCCTTTCATCGATAGTCATGTCGGACAACCAATAATAGAGCCTTTCATCGAAAGTCATGTCGGACAACCAATAATAGAGCCTTGTCACCGATAGTCATATAGGACAACCAATAATAGAGCCTTGTCACCGATAGTCATATCAAACAACCAATAAGAGCCTTTCACCGATAGTCATGTCTAACAACCAATAATAGAGTCTTGTCAATAACAGTCATGTCGGACAACCAATAATAGAGCCTGTCACCGATATTCATGTCGGACAACCAATACTAGAGCCTTTCACCGAAAGTCATGTCGGACAACCAATAATAGAGCCCTGAATAAAAGTTCCCGGTATCACCACAAAAGAATTAAAATCCATAATTCCTCAAGTGCCCGCGCCAGTGGAACCATCAGAATTAACATCTCATTGCTTTTAAGAATCCAAACAATGAAAGGCAGATGCAGTCCCCAACTTAGCCACAGCACACGCCAAAAGCCATAAGACGAAGCCGCAAAATGAACACAACCGAACTGTCCTTCGTGTTACGATATCATCATTCAAAGTAAGCGATCGGAGTAAAATAAAGACACAGGGCTAACTTGTCAGAAATAACTCAGTAACTTGGGAGCTGTGATGGAGATTCTAATGTTGGAACTTAGACTTAGCTGTCGTCTTAAGTAATTTATTTGTACGTCACAGGATTAGAATTTATTATCTGGAACTAAGGTAGGCTTGCTGCGCTCTTTAACGCCATCATTACCATACAAGGCAGGTACATATTTTCACGCTGCGATGACTGACACGTGACTATCAAAGGGAAAAAAAAAGCAACGTATATTTTAGAACATAACAGAAGTGTCAGGTAAGAGATATGTCGTTGGATTACAATTTTGTCTGTATTTTGTTTTGTAAAGCTGTTATTGTTTTGTTTCATTTATTTCGTATAAAAAAAAGTAAAGTACCCCCCTTCACGCCAAGTGGCGTATAGGGAAATATGGTGTTAGTGACCCTATATTTTACAGACCTTCAGCACATGATTTTTGGGGTAATGTGGTCAGTATTACGCCCGTGCTGCTTTACTTTCCCAGAAAAAATCCGTTACCCATTTAAGGCTGGGTGAACCCGGAGCCGTCGGTTGGGATCGAACCCTACCCCTTGTCCGTAGTAGTCCAGTTCACTAACCACTGAGCTATCGCGGCTCCCACTATTTATTTCGTATGCTTTGTGTTTTTTGTTTTGTTTCTTATTGATCTGTTGTATTTATTTGTTACTGTTTTTGCTTCGGTGTTACTGTATATTTTAGATTATTGCTTTACTTCATGTTTTAATTAATTATTATCGTGTTTTTAAATTATGGCTCTTTACTCAAACAATTGCAATTGGATATCGTGTGATTAAGTCACAGTGCATCTGTAATTTGTTTATTTGTGTACATGTTTTGTGTTTTGTTCTTTGTTCGAGCAGAAGCTCTAATTTAATGACTGCGTTATTGTCAAGTAAAACAGAACAGAGAATCTTTGAACAGAGAGCCTTTGAAATGTGGATATATAGAAGAATAGGTAGAATTGGATGGAAGGAAAAGAAGACAGACGATGAAGTCTTAAAACAACTAAAAATGAAAAGAGAACTTCTAAACACAATTAGAACAAAACAAATGCGTTTTTTGGGCCATGTTAAAAGACACAATAGCCTACTAAAAGTAATCCTGGAGGGGAAAATGCAAGGTAAAAGAGGCAGAGGCAGACCAAGACTAATATGGACGAGTAACATCAAAAGATGGACAAATCAGCCTATGACAACCTGCACCATCAAAGCAAGAGACAGAACGGAATGGCGCTCAATGGTAGCCAACCTTCGTTGCGGAGACGGCACTCGATGATGATGATATTGTCAAGTAGGTAAAGCTATAAGCATACGATTTTGTCATCCGTAAAATCAGCTTTACAGACGTTTTGTCTACACCACGATGTCGTTATCATTTGGCTATACTACCATTTTGTCATCTTTCATCATCATCATCATCATGTGCCATACTGGTTGGCGTAGGCGATCATGTCCCTCCACAATCTTCTATCCACAGTGCATCGTAACAGTTCTGTTGTTGACTGCTTTCCATGCCATGACACCAAGCCATCCAGTATTTTCTCTCTTTGTCGTCCTCGATCTCTCTTTCCCTGTATTTTGCCAGTTGTAACCAAGTATTCCAACTTTCCTCTTCTCATGATGTGCCCGAAAAATGTTGATTGTTTCTTTCTGATGTTTTTTAAGAGCTCCCTTTTTGTTTTGGCCTCTTTGAGAACTTCCTCATTGGTCTTTTTAGCTGTCCAGGGAACTTTCAACATTCTTCTGAGAAATCCCATCTCTGTGGCCTCTAATCGTCTTTTCATTTGTTTGTCTACTGTTGTGATCTTTAGTCCATACTAAGATGCTATTATAGTTAGACTATATTAAGATGTTATTTTCATTAGACTATATTACGATGTTGTTATCGTTAGACTATATTACAATGTTGCTATCGTTAACCTATATTACGATGTTGTTATCGTTAGTCTATATTACGATGTTGTTATCGTTAACCTATATTACGATGTTGCTATCGTTAACCTATATTACGATGTTGTTATCGTTAGACTATATTACGATGTTGTTATCGTTAGACTATATTACGATGTTACTATCGTTAACCTATATTAAGATGTTGCTATCGTTAACCTATATTAAGATGTTGCTATCGTTAACCTATATAACGATGTTGTTATCGTTAGCCTATACTAAGTTGTTGTTACCATTAGACTATACTAAGTTGTTGTTACCATTAGACTATACTAAGTTGTTGTTACCATTAGACTATACTAAGTTGTTGTTACCATTAGACTATACTAAGTTGTTGTTATGATTAGACTATACTACGTTGTTGTTACCATTAGACTATACTAAGTTGTTGTTACCATTAGACTATACTAAGTTGTTGTTACCATTAGACTATACTAAGTTGTTGTTACCATTAACTATACTAAGTTGTTGTTACCATTAGACTATACTAAGTTGTTGTTACCATTAACTATACTAAGTTGTTGTTACCATTAGACTATACTAAGTTGTTGTTACCATTAGACTATACTAAGTTGTTGTTACCATTAGACTATACTAAGTTGTTGTTACCATTAACTATACTAAGTTGTTGTTACCATTAGACTATACTAAGTTGTTGTTACCATTAGACTATACTAAGTTGTTGTTACCATTAGACTATACTAAGTTGTTGTTACCATTAACTATACTAAGTTGTTGTTACCATTAGACTATACTAAGTTGTTGTTACCATTAACTATACTAAGTTGTTGTTACCATTAGACTATACTAAGTTGTTGTTACCATTAACTATACTAAGTTGTTGTTACCATTAGACTATACTAAGTTGTTGTTACCATTAACTATACTAAGTTGTTGTTACCATTAGACTATACTAAGTGGTGTTACCATTAGACTATACTAAGTTGTTGTTACCATTAACTATACTAAGTTGTTGTTACCATTAGACTATACTAAGTTGTTGTTACCATTATACTATACTAAGTTGTTGTTACCATTAGACTATACTAAGTTGTTGTTACCATTAGACTATACTAAGTTGTTGTTACCATTAACTATACTAAGTTGTTGTTACCATTAGACTATACTAAGTTGTTGTTACCATTAGACTATACTAAGTTGTTGTTACCATTAGACTATACTAAGTTGTTGTTACCATTAGACTATACTAAGGTGCTGCCATTCATCTTCTTCTATTCCAATATCCTATTAAACTATCACATATAATCAACTTGAACATGTTTCACCTTTAACCTTCCCCACACTATTTTGTTTCTGTTTGTCCCTTATCATAAAATATCCTAATATTTCTTATTTCAACATTTGATATTGACACCCAAGATCACCATTTCATTGCTAACATTTTTCTTTTCTCCCTACATCTTCATCAACTTCTCTAAACACTTTCTTTCAATTATCATTTACTTATCTTCCTCTTCTTTCCTTCCTCGTCTGCCTTTCAGCGTCGAGGGGAGATATACTTTGCGGTCTTTTGCTCTTCTGTTCGCCTCTGCTGCTGTTATGTTTCCTAGTGCTTCTAATATTCCATCGATCCATCATTTTCGTGGTCGACCCTTGGGTCTGGTGTTCTCACAACATTTCTTGAAGGCGCCTTGTGTTGTGTTTTGATCTTCTGCCTTGTCACGTGGCCAAACCATTTTATTTGTTGTTTCCTTATATATTCTATAGCGTGGGCTATTCCTAGCTTTTTTCCCCAGTTCTTCATTTCTGATCTTATCTCTCAGACTGTTTCCTGCCATTCGTCTAACACATTTCATCTCTGTAGAGGCTATTTTTCTTATTGTTCTTGCATCTAGGGTCCAGGTCTGGCATTGGTAGCACAACATTGGGATGAAGATCTACTTATCAGATTCTCAATTTTCTTTTAAATTTTTCTGCACACCAAACAGTTGTAAGTTTGAATGCTATTCTACTCGTCAGTTTCTATTTAGTGTCTACGTGTCAAGACTTCTAATGCTGGACTTATATTCCAACGTTAACTATAGATCAAAAATAAAAACTAAATTAAAACAGAATTTCATTTTTTAACATTCATTTTAATTGCTATATTAAAATGATTACGTCAGACATCAATTTTACCAGTAATTTGATATTTCTGATAGTCGGAAGTTGATCGTTTTAAATTAAACCATTGTCACCAAAAGAGGAATTATAGGAATTATAGAAATTAGAGGAATTAGAGAAATTAGAGAAATTAGAGGAATTAGAGAAATTAGAGAAATTAGAGAAATTAGAGGAATTAGAGAAATTATGAGGTTAAAACTTGTTGTAAACATACATTGCATGAAGGTGACGGAACAAGGGAACACGACAAAGGGGACGGGACAAGGGAACACGACAAAGGGGGTGGGACAAGAGAACACGACAAAGGGAATGGGACAAGGGAACACGACAAAGGGGACGGGACAAGTAAACGGGACATAGGAGACGCGACAAGGGAACATGACAAAGGGGACGGGACAAGGGAACACGACAAAGGGGGTGGGACAATGGAACACGACAAAGGGAATGGGACAAGGGAACACGTCAAAGGGAATGGGACAAGGGAATACGACAAAGGGGACGGGACAAGTGAACGGGACGTAGGAGACGTGACAAGGGAACATGACAAAGGGGACGGGACAAGGGAACACGACAAAGGGGGTGGGACAAGAGAACACGACAAAGGGAATGGGTCAAGGGAACACGACAAAGGGAATGGGACAAGGGACCACGACAAAGGGAATGGGACAAGGGAACACGACAAAGGGAATGGGACAAGGGAACACGACAAAGGGGACGGGACAAGGGAACACGACAAAGGGGGTGGGACAAGAGAACACGACAAAGGGAATGGGTCAAGGGAACACGACAAAGGGAATGGGACAAGGGAACACGACAAAGGGAATGGGACAAGGGAACACGACAAAGGGGACGGGACAAGTGAACGGGACGTAGGAGACGTGACAAGGGAACATGACAAAGGGGACGGGACAAGGGAACACGACAAAGGGGGTGGGACAAGGGAACACGACAAAGGGAATGGGACAAGGGAACACGACAAAGGGAATGGGACAAGGGAACACGACAAAGGGAATGGGACAAGGGAACACGACAAAGGGGACGGGACAAGTAAACGGGACATAGGAGACGCGACAAGGGAACATTACAAAGAGGACCGGACTAGGGAACACGACAAAGGGGGTGGGACAAGGGAACACGACAAAGGGAATGGGACAAGGGAACATTACAAAGGGAATGGGACAAGGGAACACGACAAAGGGGACGGGACAAGTGAACGGGACGTAGGAGACGTGACAAGGGAACATGACAAAGAGGACGGGACAAGAGAACGGGACATTAGGAAACTGGATATAGGAGACAAGACAAAGCAGACCATCTCATGGGATTGGAGCAGCATTAATATGTCAAAAGAAACGGCTTTAATTAGTAGTGACGTGAGATAGGGTTATTCTAACAGTGATGTATCATATGGTTCATTGAATAGTGACGTGAGATAGGGTTATCCTAACAGTGATGTATCATATGGTTCATTGAGTAGTGACGTGAGATAGGGTTATCCTAACAGTGATGTATCATATGGTTCATTGAGTAGTGACGTGAGATAGGGTTATTCTAACAGTGATGTATCATATGGTTCATTGAGTAGTGACGTGAGATAAGGTTATTCTAACAGTGATGTATCATATGGTTCATTGAGTAGTGACGTGAGATAGGGTATTCTAACAGTGATGTACATATGGTTCATTGAGTAGTGACGTGAGATAGGGTTATTCTAACAGTGATGTATCATATGGTTCATTGAGTAGTGACGTGAGATAGGGTTATTCTAACAGTGATGAGTTTTATGGTTCATTAGTAGTGACGTGAGATAGGGTTATTCTAACAGTGATGAGTTTTATGGTTCATTTAGAAGTGACGTGAGATAGGGTATTCTAACAGTGATGAGTTTTATGGTTCATTTAGTAGTGACGTGAGATAGGGTTATTCTAACAGTGATTTATCATATGGTTCATTGAGCAGTGACGTGAGATAGGGTTATTCTAACAGTGATTTATCATATGGTTCATTGAGTAGTGACGTGAGATAGGTTATTCTAACAGTGATTTATCATATGTTCATTGAGTAGTGACGTGAGATAGGGTATTCTAACAGTGATTTATCATATGGTTCATTGAGCAGTGACGTGAGATAGGGTTATTCTAACAGTGATTTATCATATGGTTCATTGAGCAGTGACGTGAGATAGGTTATCATAACAGTGATGAGTTTTATGGTTCATTAGTAGTGACGTGAGATAGAGTTATTCAACAGTGGTGAGTTTTATGGTTCATTAAGTAGTGACGTGAGATAGGGTTATTCTAACAGTGATGTGTCATGTGGTTCATTTAGTAGTGACGTGAGATAGGGTTATTCTAACAGTGATGTGTCATGTGGTTCATTTAGTAGTGACGTGAGATAGGTTATTCTAACAGTGACGTGTCATGTGGTTCATTAGTAGTGACGTGAGATAAGGTTATTCTAACAGTGACGTGTCATGTGGTTCATTTAGTAGTGACGTGAGATAGAGTTATTCTAACAGTGATGAGTTTTATGGTTCATTAAGTAGTGACGTGAGATAAGGTTATTCTAACAGTGATGTGTCATGTGGTTCATTTAGTAGTGACATGAAATAGGTTATTCTAACAGTGATGTGTCATATGGTTCATTTAGTAGTGACGTGAGATAGGTTATTCTAACAGTGATGTATGATACGGTTCATTTAGTAGTGACATGAAATAGGGTTATTCTAACAGTGATGTATGATACGGTTCATTTAGTAGTGACATGAAATAGGGTTATTCTAACAGTGATGTATCATATGGTTCATTTAGTAGTGACGGGAGATAAGGTTATTCTGACAGTGATGTATGTAACGGTTCATTTAGTAATGACGTTTAGGGTTCATGTAACATTTTTAGAGGTCAGGTTTATTAAACAGCAAGGTGTTAACCTCTATCGACTGGCTGTAGGTTTGATCTGAATGGACAAGCCCACATTTTAAAAATGTTTCTTTGTTTGCGTTTCGTGGACATTGATGTTTTCTTCTTCTCAATAAACCGTTATTTTGGGGTCAATGAAATCGAATGCCTAGTCATATCGGAAATGGACTAAATTATTAAAGCCTGTGTTCAAACTAAACCTATAAAAGAACCCGTAACAAGTGAAACCCGTAGCAGACAGGTTGTATGTGCAATCAGTTCAACAAGGTTACTATAACTAAATAGTGACATGGACAAACTTTCTTAAATCGCTTTAACTAGCCTCGTTGGTAACATGATGTTTAACAGAACAGCCACTAGCCAGAATCATTCTGGAGAGACTAAAAGAGGCCATAGAGAAACATTTGAGGGATGAACAAGCAGGTTTTAGGGAAAGCACATCATGTGCTGGTCAAATAACTACCCTACGTATAATAATTGAACAAAGCTTAGAACAACAGACCCAAATTTATCAGTTTTATATATTACGAAAAAGACATTTAATAGTTTAGACTGAGGGATGTTTTGGATGTTACTGAGTCATTACCGAATCCCGACAAAGTTTATTAACCCGATAAAAACAATGTATGAAGGAATGAAATGTAGTGTTGTGCATTAAGGGCAGCTTACAGAAGCATTTGAAATAAGAACAGGGGTAAGACAGGGATGTCTTCCATCTCCATTTATCTTTCTACTGGCCATAGATTGGACTATGAGAGTAACTGATTATTAGAACAAGAGAAAAGAAATCCAGTTGTCACTGACCAAGCAACTTAATGACTTAGACTTTGCTGATGCTATAGCTCTCCTATCACATAATCATCAACAAATGCAAGATAAAAGCAGCATACTTGATGAGATGTCACAATAGATGGGACTGAAAATAAATAAAGATAAGACTAAAATTATGAGAACTAATGCAGTTGGTAATACTAATAGGAGAAATACCTCTACTAGACGGTCAATCTTACATATATTGTACCATCTCACATCTCTTGTACATTAGCCATCTCAGCTCTGTTGTACATCTACCATCTCACCTCTGTTGTACATATAACATCTCACATCCCTTACACATCTACCGTCTCACCTCTCTTGTACATTTACCGTCTCACCTCTGTTGTACATCTACCATCTCACCTCTGTTGTACATCTACCATCTCACCTCTGTTGAATAGCTTCCATATAACCTCTATTGTACATCTACCATCTCACCTCGGTTGTACATCTGCCATCTCACCTCTGTTGTACACATACCATCTCACCTCGGTTGTACATCTACCATCTCACCTCTGTTGTACACCTGCCATCTTACCTCTGTTGTACATCTACCATCACACCTCTGCTGTACACCTACCACCACACCTCTGTTGTACACCTACTATCTCACCTCTGCTGTACATCTACCATCTCACCTCTGCTGTACATCTACCATCACACCTCTGCTGTACATCTACCATCTCACCTCTGCTGTATATCTACCATCCCACCTCTGCTGTACATCTACCATCTCACCTCTGTTGTACATCTACCATCACACCTCTGCTGTACACCTACCACCACACCTCTGTTGTACACCTACTATCTCGCCTCTGCTGTACATCTACCATCTCACCTCTGTTGTACATCTACCATCACACCTCTGCTGTACATCTACCGTCACACCTCTGCTGTACATCTACCATCTCACCTCTGATGTACATTAACAATTTCACCTCTGCTGTACACCTACCACCACACCTCTGTTGTACACCTACTATCTCACCTCTGCTGTACATCTACCATCTCACCTCTGTTGTACATCTACCATCACACCTCTGCTGTACATCTACCATCTCACCTCTGTTGTACACCTACTATCTCACCTCTGTAGTACATCTACCATCACACCTCTGCTGTACATCTGCCATCTCACCTCTGCTGTACATCTACCATCTCACCTCTGTTGTACACCTACTATCTCACCTCTGCTGTACATCTACCATCATACCTCTGCTGTACATCTACCATCTCACCTCTGTTGTACACATACCATCTCACCTCTGTTGTACACATACCATCTCACCTCTGCTGTACATCTACAATCTCACCTCTGTTGTACATCTACCATCACACCTCTGTTGTACGCCTACCTTCTCACCTATGTTGTACATCTATAGATGCTGCATTTGTACATAATTAATCTCCTTTTACTTGTCCCTTTTCACTATCCTGTTCTTTATTCGCTTAGCTACTTGTCTCATGGGCTCTCTCTCTCTCTCTCTCTCTCTGTCGATACATATGTAAATAATTATATATATATTCATGCCTCCTAACACTCTGTAAAACCGGCTATGTATATTCTATTTCTCACATTCTACTACTCATCTTCGTTCCTCCAGGCACATCCACGACTACCTCACTCCATATATTTCTTTCTTTCATCATTCTTGCCTTATCCATTGTTTTCTTCAAACATCTCATTCCGCTTATCTCTTCCCTTCCCTCCCCCTTTGCTAAAATAAAATAAGGGAGGGGGTACCATGCCACCATTTATGACGTGACCAACAGACATAGTGGTCATGGTCATCATTCCACTTCCGGCCCAGGTTATCCTGGCTATATTGTCCTCATTGGAACTACCTCAGTCCAGGGACTCACATCGCCATGCCGTTAAAGTAATCTTTTTGTTGTATTAGTATTTGTTGTCTTGTCTGAGACGAAGACCTGGGCTAGGACTTTGTAGATTGTCTTATCTATAGCTCCAGCTGCTTAAAGCACTTGTGTATTTATTGTCGATACATTGCTAAATTGTACACTAATCAAAGCCAAGTGGCAAAGGGAAGCTACCACATGCGAACAATCACAGCCTGGCACACATTAACAAACAAATAAATGAATGAATAAACTGAGCAGAATGAATTAAACAAGACATCGAGTTAAACGTTATTGATTGATCTGACCACACTTTGATGTGCAACCTTGTCAAGTCACGTGGTAACAAGCAATGAAGGTCCAGTTCTTACTGTAACAATTGTGTACATAAAATGGCGGCAGCGGACATACAACGAAGGCCACAATTAGGGTGACCACGAATGTCTGTTCATCTACCTCTCAACAAATGGGTACCTCTGTGAAACACCTTCTTGAGCTCTTTCCTGAAAGACTGGTTCATGAACGCGTAGATGACAGGGTTGGCCACGTTGTAGATGTAGTGCATGTAGAAGACGATGATCTTGAAGCTGATCAGGCTGGTGGCCATCAACCAGGCGGGCAGGAAGCTGATGATGAAGACCAGCGTCACCACGAAGAGCATAATTGCCGTCCGGATATTGGCCAAGAAGTTGAAATCTTTCCGTTCTCTGTTTCTCTTTTTCTCTGCCGATGAGTTTTGATCTGGGGTCTCCACCCCATTTTCGTGTCCACAGTTCTTAGTGGCAGCGACGGAAGCTGAAGCGTTAATTGTCAAGGCTGTTGTACTGTCTGTAGCACTTCCGCTTCCTTTCCCGCCGCCATTTGCTTTGTTGCTAGAGTTAGAAGCGGCTACGTCACTACTGTGGGGAGCTAACTCTAAGTGCTCAAAGCCGCTACAATAGCCAGCTTTATTGTTCTTGCAGTTGTCTAGAGTCACAACAGTCGTACTGGCCGTCATTGGAGTATGAGAAAACGACTTCTGTTTACGCCGCCATTCCCGCCTCTCAGCAACTGACCTGTATATGAAGAAGTACAAAGTGAACACAGCCAACAGTGATATGATATAGAAGGAAATGTAGATCTTCTGGTACAGATCGACAAATCGCTTGGAAAAGATCCTCTCAGTCTGAATACAAAGTCCCACCGAGATCTCGATAATAGTGTGCTCTTTGCTAGAAGACGCGTTCTGAGACGGTATGAGTGTTTCGTTTGGAAGAAACTTCTGGAAGCTGTTGTTGTTAACAATAATTTGTATGTCCTTGTCAACGAGCACAAATGTTGACTCTGGCAACGAGGTGGCTTCGGAATCTTGAGTCGAGGGGGTTCTGTGAGTGTGCTCTCGGGAACTGGTGTTGAGAGTTTCGTTGCAGCAGACGTTGCTGTTGTCTTGGGCGTGTGTCCCGTTGTTGGCGAGTGGTGTTCTCACGGTGTACACGCAGGCGGTGATTGTACCTGACAGACACACAATTAACAGCATTATTTGTTAACGTGATCATCTGTATTCAAAGACAAACATTTATTGAATAACTCTTACTGGCCGTTACCTTCGTCTATGTTCTACAGTCAAGGCACTGGGAGAAAGGGCAAGAGCTATTGACCAAACATTAACACTAAGAAAGCTTGTTTGCCCACCATCGGTGCCATACTTAGAAAACCTGTCTGGAGATGTCACCAGATGACACATCCCTTCTTCAAACATATTAATAGGGATGTCTCGCTGTGACTGTCTGGAGATGTCACCAGATGACACATCCCTTCTTCAAACATATTAATAGGGATGTCTCGCTGTGACTGTATGGAGATGTCACCAGATGACACATCCCTTCTTCAAACATATTAATAGGGATGTCTCGCTGTGACTGTCTGGAGATGTCACCAGATGACACATCCCTTCTTCAAACATATTAATAGGGATGTCTCGCTGTGACTGTATGGAGATGTCACCAGATGACACATCCCTTCTTCAAACATATTAACAGGGATGTGTCGATGTGACTGTCTGGAGATGTCACCAGCCGACATATTCCTTCTTCAAACATATTAATAGGGATGTCTCGCTGTGACTGTATGGAGATGTCACCAGCCGACACATCCTTTCTTCAAACATATTAACAGGGATGTGTCGATGTGACTGTCTGGAGATGTCACCAGCCGACACATCCCTTCTTCAAACATATTAACAGGGATGTCTCGATATGACTGTCTGGAGATTTCACCAGCCGACACATCCTTTCTTCAAACATATTAACAGGAATGTCTCGATGTGACTGTCTGGAGATGTCACCAGATGACACATCCATTCTTTAAACATATCAACAGGAATGTCTCGATGTGAAAAATATGAATTGAGAATCTGGAGGTGTCGGTCTGAATAACAGGAAAACAGAAGAAATCGTCATATCAAAGAAACAATCACCACCAAAATACAACATAGAAACAAATGGGACAAATCTGAAACAAGTGAAACGCGTCAAATACTTGGTCACAATAATAACATCAGATGGAAGATGCACAACAGGAATAAAAGGCAGAATAGCTCAGGTCAAAATATAATTTCAGAAAATTAAAAGAAAGTACATCGACACATCTATATAGATAGAGCTAATTATGACTTATGAAAGTAAATCATGGACAAAAGACAAACAAATGAAAAGACGATTAGAGGACACAGAGATGAGAATTCTCAGAAGAATGTTGACAGTTCCATGGACAATTAAAAGGACCAACGAGGACGTTCTCAAAGAGGCCAACACAAAAAGGGAGCTCTTAAGAAACATCAGAAGGAAACAATCAACATTTTTCGGGCACATCATGAGAAGAGGAATGTTGCAATACTTGGTTACAATTGGCAAAATACCGGGAAAGAGAGATCGCGGACGACAAAAAGAGAAAATACTGGATAGCTTGGTCTCATGACACGGAAAACAGTCAACAACAGAACTGATACGTTGCACTGTAGATAGAAGATTGTGGAAGGACATGATCGCCTACGTCATCCGGTATGGCACATGATGATGTTGATCTTGATGATGATATCGACAGGAGAAATCAGTAGGGCAATCAACAAGACATGCAGGTAATTTTAAGATGAGGAATCTTTGACCGTCAAGACAGAGATAGAAGCACTCGTAATGAAAGATCATGAAATATTTACTGCTGTGAAAGTGGCAGATTGATCAATAATTTGTATAAGAAAAGGAACAACAAGAGAAGAGTATTTAAACATTTTTGATTAAAAGAACTTAGGGGTGTAGAGAGAAATAATCATTTTTAAAGAAAATGTAGATAAAGTGGAGAATTCTTACAGACATCTGGTTGTCTTCTTCTTCTTCTTCCTCTACCTTTTTTAGCTCCCAGTGGAGCATAGGTCTTCAACAAACACTTTCCAAGTCGTTCTGTTTTTTGCCATTCTTTTAAGATCATTCCATGTCTTCCCCATCATCTTCATCTCTGCTTCTATCTGTCTTCTCCAAGAATTCCTAGGTCTTCCTCTTTGTTTTTTCCCCTGGGGATTCCAAAAAAGGGCATGTTGTGTGTGTCCTATCCAGCGTAAGAGGCGAGAAAAGAGGGTTGGGCATAGGACTGGCTATCCCATACTGTAAAAAAAATAAGCCGAAAAAAAACTTCACAAACACCTGGTTAACAGTAGATAAACTGGAGAATTCTTACAGACATCTGGTTAACAGTAGATAAACTGGAGAATTCTTACAGACATCTGGTTACAGTAGATTAACTGGAGAATTCTTACAGACACCTGGTTACAGTAGATAAACTGGAGAATTCTTACAGACACCTGGTTAACTGTAGATAAACTGGAGAATTCTTACAGACACCTGGTTACAGTAGATAAACTGGAGAATTCTTACAGACACCTGGTTAACAGTAGATAAACTGGAGAATTCTTACAGACACCTGGTTAACAGTAGATAAACTGGAGAATTCTTACAGACATCTGGTTACAGTAGATAAACTGGAGAATTCTTACAGACACCTGGTTAACAGCAGATAAACTGGAGAATTCTTACAGACATCTGGTTACAGTAGATAAACTGGAGAATTCTTACAGACATCTGGTTACATTAGATTAACTGCAGAATTCTTACAGACATTTGGTTACAGTAGATAAACTGGAGAATTCTTACAGACATCTGGCTACAGTAGATAAACTGGAGAATTCTTACAGACACCTGGTTAACAGTAGATGAACTGGAGAATTCTTACAGACATCTGGTTACAGTAGATAAACTGGAGAATTCTTACAGACACCTGGTTAACAGTAGATAAACTGGAGAATTCTTACAGACATCTGGTTACAGTAGATAAACTGGAGAATTCTTACAGACACCTGGTTAACAGCAGATAACCTGGACAATTCTTACAGACATCTGGTTACAGTAGATAAACTGGAGAATTCTTACAGACACCTGGTTAACAGTAGATAAACTGGAGAATTCTTACAGACACCTGGTTAACAGTCGATAAACTGGAGAATTCTTACAGACATCTGGTTACAGTAGATAAACTGGAGAATTCTTACAGACATCTGGTTACAGTAGATAAACTGGAGAATTCTTACAGACATCTGGTTACAGTAGATAAACTGGAGAATTCTTACAGACACCTGGTTAACAGTAGATGAACTGGAGAATTCTTACAGACATCTGGTTACAGTAGATAAACTGGAGAATTCTTACAGACACCTGGTTAACAGTAGATAAACTGGAGAATTCTTACAGACATCTGGTTACAGTAGATAAATTGGAGAATTCTTACAGACATCTGGTTAACAGTAGATAAACTGGAGAATTCTTACAGACATCTGGTTAACAGTAGATAAACTGGAGAATTTTTACAGACACCTGGTTAACAGCAGATAAACTGGAGAATTCTTACAGACATCTGGTTAACAGCAGATAAACTGGAGAATTCTTACAGACACCTGGTTAACAGTAGATAAACTGGAGAATTCTTACAGACATCTGGTTACAGTAGATAAAGTGGAGAATTCTTACAGACACCTTGTTAACAGTAGATAAAGTGGAGAATTCTTACAGACACCTGGTTAACAGTAGATAAAGTGGAGAATTCTTACAGACATCTGGTTAACAGTAGATAAAGTGGAGAATTCTTACAGACACCTTGTTAACAGTAGATAAAGTGGAGAATTCTTACAGACATCTGGTTAACAGTAGATAAAGTGGAGAATTCTTACAGACACCTTGTTAACAGTAAATAAAGTGGATAATTCTTACAGACACCTGGTTAACAGTAGTAAACTGGAGAATTCTTACAGACATCTGGTTAACAGTAGATAAAGTGGAGAATTCTTACAGACACCTTGTTAACAGTAAATAAAGTGGAGAATTCTTACAGACACCTGGTTAAAATAAAAATGAAATGGAAGTTTCAGACAATAGTCAGATCTATAAAGACTCTAGTTTGATTTATCAAAGTGTGTACAGAAAAGGATTAAAACGCAGAAGAGTGGAGGGATTCTTCCGCATACGTACAGAGGTGTCACGTGGTCAAATAAAGAAGTTCTTAGCGAGGGCCATCGATGTGATACCAATGTGACAGCTAACAAGTAAAAGTAAAATAACCGACCAGAGGAAGTCTTATAGTACATGTCGAGCAGAGTTCATCAGTGTGTGATAATATGACCGTCAGCTGTGTGTGTTTGTTAATCATTTAATCTTATATCTGAACCACATCCATCTATACATTTACTAAAGCCTGTGGGATGAAGGGAAATTCAGGAGTTACCTAAAGTTTGTGACGTTTTCAGGTATGCCAGCTATAGACGTCATTTTACCCACAACCGTCCCTGCTTACAAAGTTGAAAACGTCACACACATTGGGTGATTCCTATCATCCCTCGGGCCATAGTAATCTATAAATGGTTGTGATCTGACCAAAGTCGACTGTAGATTTACTAAGACCCGCAGGCCGAAAGTACAACTGGAAAAACCCACCAACTGGCATGACGTATTCAACCATAGGAGCTATAGACGTCTGACTTGACTCTACCCACAGCCAAGAAATGCTTTCAGGGGAAGAGCTATGTTTACAACCGTGACAATGAAATCACAAATAACCAACAGGAAAACAAAGCAATGAACAATAGATGGTCGGAAGCAGGACTCTTGGACACAGCTCCGAGTGTTGTAAACATGTCTCTTCTCAAGAAATTATCCACTGATCTATAACCTCAGATGTTTTACTCTATAATACTATTCATTTATTATTATTTGTTTACTATCCACAGCTTCCATTGTTCGCAAAGATGAAAACGTCACGCAAGTTGGTACTGCCTTAATAAATCTATAGTTGGCTGTGGTCAGAGCTAGGCATTTTTATATGCTGAACCATTTGTCAGAGAAACTTTGCTATAATCAGATTGATTTGTTATAATTAGATTGATTTGTTATAATTAGATTGATTTGTTATAATTAGATTGATTTGTTATAATTAGATTGATTTGTTATAATTAGATTGATTTGCTATAATTAGATTGATTTGTTATAATTAGATTGATTTGCTATAATTAGATTGATTTGTTATAATTAGATTGACAGATTGGTTATAATTATATTGACAGATTTGTTATAATTAGATTGACAGATTTGTTATAATTAGTTTGACAGATTTGCTATACTTAGATTGACAGATTTGTTATAATTAGTTTGACAGATTTGCTATACTTAGATTGACAGATTTGTTATGCGTAGATTGATTGATGTAAGTCGGCACCGATATCATTGAGCCTGCCCGCTGTGGGGTGTTTTCCCGAAAACATATTTGACGTCTGGAGTTATAGACGGCTGACCTCATTTTAACCACAACCGCCCCTGCTTGCATTGCTGAAAACGTCACAACTATTGGTCGGTACCCGCTCAGCAGGTAGGCTCTGAGATATCGGTGGCGACGTGGCACTATCCTCACTAGAAGTAATCAACTATACAAGCAACATACCAAGTGTGAAAGCCACCATGACCAGACAAACGATGGCAATCCGCGCTCTCCTGGGCGTGACCACTCGCATGAAGGGGTGACAGATACTAAAGTACCTGCATGGATCAAATTAAACACAGTAACGTGATTAAACATTCATTGGAAAGTAATTAAAAATAAGAAAGTTCACGGTGTACTAGAAGTGAAATAAGAATACATTTAACAACTGTGATTAAATATTTCACAAAAGACAAATACGATTAGCCCAACCATCGCCATCAATAGTTTACTTAGACAGTGTGAAAGGAGTCAACCCGGGGTAATCTTCTCGGCTCGCATAGCTGAAGCCGTCGTAAACATTGGATGATTCCGGGATTTCCCTCTCAGGTAGCAAGCAAGAGGATGAAACATAGTTTTCTTGATAAAGAAAATCTCTGTAATGTAGAATTCTCCAATCATGTTGACAATTATACATTTTTATTGCCGAGATGAACATCCTTGACCAAGTTAAGAAGATGACTTTTAATGTTTGTTGCATCATCATCATCGAGTGCCATCTCCGTAATGAAGGTTGGCTACCACGGAGCGCCATCTGTCTCTTGCTTTGATGGTGCAGGTTGTCATAGGCTGACTTATCCATCTTTTGATGTCACTTGTCCATGTTAGCCTTGGCCTGTCTCTGCTTCTTTTATCTTGTATTCCCCCCCCCCAAAAAAAAAAAAAAATTCCCCCCCCCCCAACCCTCCCCTTTCCAAAATTACTTTTAGTAGGCTGTTGTGTCTTTTAACATGGTCCAAAAAATCAGCAAATTCTATCAATTGAAAATCTGAAAGCTTAAGCAGACAACAAACTATTTCTGTCCTTTATAGATCACTAATGTGAAGATCAAATACGTGCAGTGGACTGACAATGTAACAGCTGTGCCTATCGATCAATCAAATTAAGAAAATCGAACTTAAATAATCCGATTTCCGGGCGTTTCAAGTGAAAGACGCTGTCTGAATTACGGATTAGTCTGTTACATACCATTAAACTGTTTGCGTCCGGGGAAAACCGATTAACTGTTTTAGATTTGTATCCATTTATTGATATCGATTTAACATTTGTTTTAACGTTTCAATCAAGGTGGTGTCATCTGGTGTCTGTGGTCGACACAGTTTATATTTGGATAAACTTGACCGATGTGGCAGGGAGCTGACTCAACTAATGCCACCTGCAGAGCCTCACAACGATGTGGCAGGGAGTACAAGCTGACTCAACTAATGCCACCTGCAGAGCCTCACAACGATGTGGCAGGGAGCTGACTCAACTAATGCCACCTGCAGAGCCTCACAACGATGTGGCAGGGAGCTGACTCAACTAATGCCACCTGCAGAGCCTCACAACGATGTGGCAGGGAGTACAAGCTGACTCAACTAATGCCACCTGCAGAGCCTCACAACGATGTGGCAGGGAGCTGACTCAACTAATGCCACCTGCAGAGCCTCACAACGATGTGGCAGGGAGTACAAGCTGACTCAACTAATGCCACCTGCAGAGCCTCACAAAATTAAATACGTGCAGGTCAAAACTTGTCATAAAGATGGAGTAGAGATGTACAATTCAAAACAAAGACCGTACAAAAAAGTTGTGTAGATCTGAGCAGATCAAGACCATCAGATCTAGAACAGAGGACTGCATCTCAGCTCACATAGTTATATGGGACGTTCAGTTCACATTCACCAGGGGGACAGGATACACATCGACTTGGCCTTCACAGTTCACATGTACCTAATGCTCAGAGCACACATCCCCCTGGGGTTCACAGTTCACATTCACCTGGGGCTCACAGTTCACATTCACCTAGGGTTCACAGTTCACATTCACCTGGGGCTCACATTTCACATTCACCTGGGGCTCACAGTTCACATTCACCTAGGGTTCACAGTTCACATTCACCTGGGGCTCACATTTCACATTCACTTGGGGCTCTCAGTTCACATCCATCTGGGCCTCATAGTTCACATTCACCTGGGGCTCACAGTTGACATTTACCTGTAGCTCAGAGTACTCATCAACCTGAGATCCACAACACATATTCACCTGGGGCCCAGAGCACACATTCAGCATAGAATACAGTCTTGCCATACTCAACGTAGAAGATAGTCCGGTCCTACTCAATATAGAACACAGTATTGTGCTATTCAACATTAAAAAAAAAAAAACAGTCTTGTCCTAATCAACAAACCCCAAGACGATCCCTAATATTAGTCAAGGTCCTAGCGAACCTAATCAACAAACCCCAAGACGATCCCAAATATTAGTCAAGGTCCTAGCGAACCTAATCAACAAACCTCAAGATGATCCCTAATATTAGTCAAGGTCCTAGCGAACCTAATTAACAAACCCCAAGATGATCCCTAATATTAGTCAAGGTCCTAGCGAACCTAATCAACAAACCCCAAGATGATCCCTAATATTAGTCAAGGTCCTAGCGAACCTAATCAACAAACCCCAAGACGATCCCTAATATTAGTCAAGGTCCTAGCGAACCACAAGCAACCTAGTTCTTGCCATCGCATGCGATAACATAGAGAAGATGGCAAGTCTAAATGTTCTCCAAGAACCAGCGATCACAGACCCATACTCACCATTTTAATAAGACTCAGACTCACACATGAGATCAACCTCTTATGCAGCAATAACTTTAGGAAAAGAAACTGGAACTTCTTTACCTTACAAAATGACTGTGATCGGAAGAAAATCAAAATAGTCCTACTTTACAAAATCAACAACTTTCAATGAAATGAATCTCTATACACCAGGAGGAAGTGGCCCCTGAGACAGAAGGAATCACTACCAACCATTATGGACCCCACACTCGAAGAACGGCTTTGTGCATTGAGTCACAGAAACAAGAGAACGTCAACTGAGGTTTCAGAATCATTACCTTGGAGAGAATCTTGTCAGTTTTTAGCAGTTGGATACAAAACGAGAAAGTTAATTGCAAAAAAAAAGATCGTTGTAGACTTGGTAAAAACGACAGGAACAGATATGTGTGGACTTTATAAACAACAAGAAAAGATTATTGTAGACTTGATAAAAACAACAAGAAAAGATCCTTGTAGACTTTATAAACAACAAGAAAAGATCTGTGTAGCATTGGTAAACACCAAGAAAAGATCAGTGTAGACTTTATAAACAACTAGAAAAGATCTTTGTAGCCTTGGTAAACAACAAGAAAAGATCCTTGTAGACTTTATAAACAACAAGAAAAGATTATTGTAGACTTGATAAAAATAACAAGAAAAGATCCTTGTAGACTTTATAAACAACAAGAAAAGATTATTGTAGACTTGATAAAAATAACAAGAAAAGATCCTTGTAGACTTTATAAACAAGAAAAGATTATTGTAGACTTGATAAATACAACATGAAAAGATCATTGTAGACTTTATAAACAACAAGAAAAGATCTTTGTAGCCTTGGTGAACAACAAGAAAAGATCAGTATAAACTTTACAGCAATAAGAAAAGATCTTTGCAGACTTGGTAGACAGCATCAAAATATCAATGTAGATTTAATAAACAAAAAAAAAAAAAAAGAACTTCGCAGACTTGGTAGAAACCAAGAAAAGATCAGTGTAGACTTTATAAACAAGAAAAGATCTTTGCAGACTTGGTAGAGAACAAAAAAAGATCAATGTAGATTTAATAAACAATTAAAAAAAAGAACTTCGCAGACTTGGTAGAAACCAAGAAAAGATCAGTGTAGACTTTGTAAACAACAAGAAAAGAACTTTTTAGACTTTATAAACATGAAAAGTTCTTTGTAGATTTGGTAAAAGTAAGAAAAGATCTTTACATACTTGGTAAACAACAATAAAGATCTTCGTAGATGTGATAAACAACCAGAAAGATTTTTCGTAACGGTAAACACAAGAAAATTTCCTTGTAGACGTGGTAAAAATAAGAAAGATCTTTGTAGAAATGGTAAACAACACGAAAGATCACTGTAGACAGTAAACACAAGAATAGATCTTTGTAGACGCGGTAAACACAAGAAAAGATCTTTGTAGACGGTAAACACAAGAAAAGATCTTTGTAGACGGTAAACACACGAAAAGATCTTTGTAGGCGTGGTAAACAGGGCTACCGAAGGCAGAACTCATAGCCTAAATGTCTAATTGAATCTATATCGTCTCTGTGACAAAATAAAGATAAGGAAGGAACAAACTCTCAGAGAAGACATATTGTGATGGGTTAATGGTCTGAGATGATTTGATTAGATGATGGTCTGAGATGATTTCATTAGATGATAATCTGAGATGATTTGATTAGATGATGGTCTGAGATGATTGATTAGATGGTGGTCTGAGATGATTTGATTAGATGATGGTCTGAGATGATTTGGTTAGATGATGGTCTGAGATGATTTGATTAGATGGTGGTCTGAGATGATTTGATTAGATGATGGTCTGAGATGATTTGATTAGATGATGGTCTGAGATGATTTCATTAGATGATGGTCTGAGATGATTTCATTAGATGATAATCTGAGATGATTTGATTAGATGATGGTCTGAGATGATTTGATTAGATGATAGTCTGAGATGATTTGATTAGATGATGGTCTGAGATGATTTGATTAGATGATGGTCTGAGATGATTTGATTAGATGATGGTCTGAGATGATTTGATTAGATGATGGTCTGAGATGATTTGATTAGATGATAGTCTGAGATGATTTGATTAGATGATGGTCTGAGATGATTTGATTAGATGATGGTCTGAGATGATTTGATTAGATGATGGTCTGAGATGATTTGATTAGATGATGGTCTGAGATGATTTGATTAGATGATGGTCTGAGATGATTTGATTAGATGATGGTCTGAGATGATTTCATTAGATGATGGTCTGAGATGATTTTATTAGATGATGGTCTGAGATGATTAGATTAGATGATGGTCTGAGATGATTTGATTAGATGATGGTCTGAGATGATTTCATTAGATGATGGTCTGAGATGATTTGATTAGATGATGGTCTGAGATGATTTGATTAGATGATGGTCTGAGATGATTTCATTAGATGATGGTCTGAAATGATTTCATTAGATGATGGTCTGAGATGATTTGATTAGATGATGGTCTGAGATGATTTCATTAGATGATTTCATTAGATGATGGTCTGAGATGATTTGATTAGATGATGGTCTGAGATGATTTCATTAGATGATTTCTTTAGATGATTTCATTAGATGATTTCTTTAGATGATTTCATTAGATGAATGAGACAACAAGTTTTTTTTCTTTCTGAAGTTCTAAATATACGACGATGATGATAGAACTGACAGTATGATAATGATAGAACTGACAGTATGATAATGATAGAACTGACAGTATGATAATGATAGAACTAACAGTATGATAATGATAGAACTGACAGTATGATAATGATAGAACTGACAGTATGATAATGTTAGAACTGACAGTATGATAATGATAGAACTGACAGTATGATAATGATAGAACTGACAGTATGATAATGATAGAACTGACAGTATGATAATGATAAAACTGACAGTATGATAATGATAGAACTGACAGTATGATAATGATAGAACTGACAGTATGATAATGATAAAACTGACAGTATGATAATGATAGAACTGACAGTATGATAATGATAGAACTGACAGTATGATAATGATAAAACTGACAGTATGATAATGATAAAACTGACAGTATGATAATGATAAAACTGACAGTATGATAATGATAGAACTGACAGTATGATAATGATAGAACAGACAGTATGATAATGATAAAACTGACAGTATGATAATGATAGAACTGACAGTATGATAATGATAGAACTGACAGTATGATAATGATAAAACTGACAGTATGATAATGATAACACTGACAGTATGATAATGATAGAACTGACAGTATGATAATGGCCACAAGAATGTATCACACCTGAAGACATACCTGTCTACGGCTATGGCCACCATGATGAATGCAGACAATGGTACGTTGCTGGTATTTAGGAAGTTGTAGGCCTTACACAAGATGTCCAGATGCAGGTGAGAGTCCAGCGAAATATCGGCCACTGTGTATGGCATGATGATAAGGCATGTCAAGAAATCTGTCCACGCTAGGGCTAGGATGAAGATCGTTGACGTCACTTTGTCGTTCTTCTTCATGAAGACGTAGAGAACTAAGCCGTTTCCAAGACAACCGAAAATGCTGAAGATGACCAGCATGCATTTGACAATGTTTATTTCCTCCTTGCTGATCCCCTGTTGTATCCCCTGCTCTTTTAGTTGCCGAACGCTACGGTTGAATGGAATCAGCAACGAGTCGCTGTTGATGGTGTTGTCGGTGCGGTGACTGGCGAGAATACTGCCGTCCAAATCTTCCTCGAGGTTGTTGCTAGGGCTACTGCTGCCCTCATTGACAACAATGATGATGTTGCTGATGACTGTTGACAAAGTTGACGACACCACGTCAGTTAGAGACATCGTTGTAGTGTCTCTCCTCCTTATATTTGCTTTGACTAAATTGATTATTATTGCGTGTACCGCCCCTCCGAACAAAAGTATTGAAAGTTTAACTCTCAAAGTTTAGCTCTCAAGGTTTAGCTCTCACGGTTTCACTCTTAATGTTTAACTCTCACTGTTTAGCCGTCAAAGTTTAGCTCTCAAGGCTTAGCTGTCAAAGTTTAGCTCTCAAGGTTTAACTCTCAATGTTTAACTCTCAATGTTTAACTTTCAAAGTTTAACTCTGAAGGTTAAACTCTCAAGGTTTAACTCTCAATGTTTAACTCGCAATGTTTAACTCTCATAAATTTATAATTTTCCATTCTCACCATTTATTCAGCAATAAATATGTCACACAGACAATGACCGTGTTCACTTTTGCCACAAAAAATCGCATATCCTTTCAGCTATTTACCTTGCTACCAAACTCCAAACGTGTCTCATGGTCCATGTCCAAAATCTGACCTCTCTCATATCTGACAAATTGTCTTCGTCGTGACAGCTCCGTGTCTCCTAGCTCCAGCAATAATGCATCAATGTCGACCAACCTTCTGCCAGCACTTCTGTTGTCTTTTCACAAATAAAGCATACAGCGATACACGAGCGCCATCTATTACAATTTATATCGCTATTTCCCGTACCTGGTCTACTACACTTAACATGAACGTCGGTGTCAGTCGCAATGGCAACTAGAACATTCCACAGTGATGAGAAAGAGCTACTTTCATAAGCGAATACTTCACTTGTTTGACAAGAACTACTTTCATAAGCGAATACTTCAATTTCTTGAAGATAACTACTTTCATTAGCGAATGCTTCACTTACTTGAAAGAACTACTTTCATCAGCGAATGCTTCACTTACTTGAAAGAACTACTTTCATCAGCGAATGCTTCACTTACTTGAAAGAACTACTTTCATCAGCGAATGCTTCACTTACTTGAAAGAACTACTTTCATCAGCGAATGCTTCACTTACTTGAATGGCAGAACAATAAAGTGAGACTCCAAAGAACGTTCAATCTCTGCTCACAGAAACCAGACTTTTTACAAGCAAGAAAGTGTACAATTGTTATTTTTAATTCCCGGGTACACCAAGAACTATTAATTCACCTCTAAATGCTCGCTGTTTCCGCTTCCGGGTTCAACTTGAGCAAACATTAACAGACATTATGGGGTAAATATCGCCGCAAACAAGATAACATTTGCCTCCTACATACGTAATTAACAGCAGTGTGCTAAATGTTTATCTCTGTAGAGGGTGGTCGATTGTCCAGGTCTGTATGTTCTCATTGACTTTGCGAGGTTGAGACAAGCGCTAACACTCATAATGATGAGGACTACTTGCAGAGGTCGTACAGTTACATGCCAGTCCTGACGGAGACACGTTTCGCGTGCTCTGACATGCGAGTCTGCCAGGCGGGTTTTCTGGTCGATTATTCCAAGGTCTTTTCGTGCAAGAAATTTATTGTAGCGACTGTGTCAATTAAAATAATGTTATTCTAGTCGCACCGTAATTATTAATTTAAGTAATGGGAGCAACATAATGATGGACAACCATAATGAAAATGCTGTGTATATCCGAAGTATTTGTTGCTATTATTGTGAATCACAAACTCCACTCTCTGGTATCTCAGCTGTCAACGATATGAAACAATATCCGTCGTATTTACTTTGTTTGGTTTAGGTACGAAGACCTACAGGTAATAATAGGTACCACATAATCTCATAACTATGTGTTTACAGGTTAGTTAGGTGAATTTTGAAGTGCAGTAATGTCGTTTCCATGAAGTGATACTACTTGATATCACAATGTGCTTGCTTGTTGTACTGAACGAGTTTTTCTTGATGAGTTCTTGACAAGTGGATTGACATGGAGTCTATTTTGTGCGATAGCTCTTTCAAATTGTTTTCTTTCTTTAATCAAACTTCCGCTGAATTTGTTTACACTGCACATGTTTCTACTGAACTTGTTTCTAATGAATTTGTCTTTAATGAACATGTTTCTACTGAACTTGTTTCTAATGAATTTGTCTTTAATAAACTTGTTTCTACTGCACACATTTTCATTGAATATTTTATTCTCTTAACTTTTAAATGAAATACTTTCCACTGAATTTTTCCCCACAAAATTAGTTTTCTTGGAATGAGCATAAGTTTGCACTGAACGAAATGTTCTGCACATATTTCCAATACAGAAATTGTGGACACGGAATTAAAAACTCACTAGGAAAGAGTCGCGTTGGTCGAAAACATCCTGAATACAATATTTACACAAATATTAACGCTGTGGTTTGCACATTTAAGAAAACAATCGCAATTACCATGTTTATACTGAGAAATATTCAAATATTTGTGATGTATATATAAATATAAATATTTGTGATAAATTCTGCAGAACTTGTATTAAATACCTCGGTTTTTACCACAAGAGTTTGTTTACTTAATATTTATAGATAGATTTATTAGAATATTTCAAACAGCTAAATTTAACACAGTGCATCTGTATTTTATAGTTGTGTACTCCTGGCACCGAACTGCCAACACATCGATAGTTGCACGTTTACAATTGCATCCTATATATACCACTGACATGTCAGCACATAAACCCACGCCGCCTGTTTGCAACACATACTTCTCAACAATTAGTGCGCACAAACAAAATCAATACACAGTTTATCACCAGTAAACAGATCATAAATCAGATTTACAAAAACAGAAAACTGTCGAGCAAATCCAGAAACCTGATTCCTGACGGTATCTCGAGAGGTATTTCATTAATTCTTATTAACAAAACCAAAACACTGTGAGTTTGTACGCTTGATTGATGGTTCTAACATACACCATATATCTGTGTCGCGGCCCGTTCACCTGATATCACAATTATCGTCAGAACTCCACTCACAGAACGCTTTTGTTTCCTGACTATTGCGAGAACTGGCAGAAACTAAGAGAACAAGTGAGTGTTCCTGGTTCAAGGCTCCGAAACATAAATCACATGATTACTTCTGAGTGATGGAAGGCTCTTGTTTCTTAATCCTTAGCGTTGCATTTATTAATAGCGAACCAGCGGGATCATTGTTGTAATGTACGATTCGAGTAATGCAATATGCCGACGAAATGTTACACATCTGAAAACAATGTTGGGTGTTCTTTTGGTAGTTGTGGTGTCACGATTTTGTGCACGATTGAAGTATTTTTATATAAGAGTGAGAAGTTACACTCTGTCAGTCAGATATTTGGGTAGTTCGTCATATGGCGAAGTCCCAGTTCACAAAATGATGTTCATGTTCTTGATGTCACACCCTGTCATCTGTTTTAGACATTCTATCATCACTTGGCAGAGGGTTCACCTTATTTCGGATACAATGTACCGGAATATCTTTAACACCGGTAGCAGATTCACGTTGGTGCGATAGATTTAGTCGTTCTTCTAGTGATTGTACTACCCCATTTAAGAATGAATTATGTGTCGACTATTTGAAGCTTCTCTGTCGGAGTCAGCCGTTGCTTTCAAGGCAGAGCACAGTTGAGATGGACTGTCACCATTTTTTGTACATTCTGAAAAGAAAGAAAAAATTGAATACATTAACTTTGAATGTCACAGTGTTCGGTAAAACTGTTGTTTATTGTTGTTTGTTTATTGTTGTTGTTTGTTGTTGTTATTTGTTTGTTGTTGTTTGTTTGTTGCTGTTGATTGTATTTGTTGTTTGTTGTTCTTGTTTTTTGTCGTTTGTGTTGTGGTTTGTTGTTGTTGCTTGTTGTTGTTTGTTTGTTGTTGTTTGTTGTCGTTTGTTGTTGTTGTTTGTTTGTTATAATTGTTTGTTATAATTGTTTGTTATCATTGTTTGTTGTTGTTTGTTGTTGTTTCTTGTCGTTTGTTGTTATTTGTTTGTTGTTTGTTGTTATTGTTGGTTGTTGTTTGTTGTTGTTGTTTTTTGTTGTTGTTTGTTGTTGTTGTTTGCTTATTGTTGTTTGATTGTTGTTGTTTGTTTGTTGTTGTTTATTGTTGTTTGGTGTTGTTGTTTGTTGTTGTTGTTTGTTTATTGTTGTTTGTTTGTTGTTGTTTGTTTGTTTTTGTTTATTGTTGTTGCTTGTGTGTTGTTGTTTACTGTTGTTGTTTGTTTGTTGTTGTTTATTGTTGTTTGTTTGTTGTTGTTTATTGTTGTTGCTTGTGTGTTGATGTTTACTGTTGTTGTTTGTTTGTTGTTGTTTGTTGTTGTTGTTTATTGTTGTTTAGTGTTATTGTTTGTTGTTGGTGTTTGTTTATTGTTGTTGTTGTTTGTTTGTTGTTGTTTGTTTGTTGTTGTTTGTTTGTTGTTGTTTATTGTTGTTGTTTGGTGTTGTTTATTGTTGCTGTTTGTTTGTTGTTGTTTGTTTGGTGTTGTTTATTGTTTGGTGTTGTTTACTGTTGTTGTTTGTTTGTTGTTGTTTGTTTGTTGTTGTTTATTGTTGTTGTTTGGTGTTATTTATTGTTGTTGTTTGGTGTTCTTGTTTGTTTGTTGTTGTTGTTTGCTTTACAGAAGAATGTTGAGAGTACCATGGACAGCTAAGAAGAGTAATGAAAATGTTCTGAGAGAGGTCAAAGTAAAAAGAGAGCTAATTTCCAATATCAGTAAGAAACAATGATCATTTTTTGGCCATGTAATGAGAAGAGAACAACTGGAATATATTGTAACAACCGGAAAAATTGAGGGACGAAGAGATAGAGGGAAGCAAAGAGAAAAAACAACAGACAGCTTAAGAGAATGGCTTGGCAGAAGGTCAACAACAGAAATGATAAATAGCTGCCAAGATAGAAAGTTGTGGAGAGGCATGATCACCTACGCCAATAGGCCCGGTACTTGATGATGCTGATGTTGTTTATTGTTGTAGTTTGTTGTTAGGATCATCCTCACTGTACACCCACACGTACTCCGACCACCCACCCCCCCTACCCCCCTGTCGATAATCTCGAGAAAATCCTAGGAGAATCCTGGCGCACGTGAACGAACTCCATAGCACAGCCTGGGATCCACGGTGTGAGTAGGTTTTCGCTGACACTTTTGTCCCGAGCAGCGGCCATATTTATGGCCTACTCTTTAAGATTGCAACAGTTAAAGGATCTTTAATGTGAGTGAGTCACACGGGACCTCCTATTTATTGCCGTTATCCGAGAGGGCTAGGCATCTCACTATCCAAGAGATCAGGGGAGGTTGTCGTCATCAAGAAACCACCAGATTTATTTTTTTTTTACTTTTTGAAAAATCACTACCGCGAAGCTTTGAACCCGGGGTCTTGTCCCGGGGTCTTGTGCTGGGGTCTTGTCCCGGGGTCTTGTCCCGGGATCTTGTCCCGGGGTTTTGTCCCGGGGTCTTGTCCCGAGGTCTTGTCCCGTGGTCTTGTGCTGGGGTTTTGTCCCGGGGTCTTGTCCCGGGATCTTGTCCCGGGGTCTTGTCCCGGGATCTTGTCCCGGGGTCTTGTCCAGTGGTCTTGTCCCGGGGTCTTGTCCCGGGGTCTTGTCCAGGGGTCTTGTCCCGGGGTCTTGTCCAGGGGTCTTGTCCCAGGGTCTTGTCCCGGGTCTGGAGAACATTAATTCATAAAACTCATTTCTACAAGAAAATTAAACAATGGCGAAAAATTGACATGATGTCTATAAAGAAATATAGCAAAAACTGGCAATTGAAACATAAGTTATAGCACACACACACACGTTTGCGTACACATATACATGCACACACACGGTATTTACATGTGTGGGGGGGGGGGCGGGTCAGTGTAGGCGTGTTAGAGAAAGCTGTGAGAAGTTCTGTTGAATATAAATCTTGTATAAGCAAACGTAAGTAGGAAATCAGAGAGCACGATAATTGTTGCAGCGAGTTTTAACTCGGCACTAGTGATGACATTAGCATCATTCTCTTCAAGGAAGTACACGTCGGAACATTTTTAAAAAATAAAAAAGGAGATGCAGAAAAAGAAACAAGTTGTAAAAATTGCAAGTATCAAAAAGGGAGAAATGAGAAAACACGATGGATAGAGAAGCATTAGAAGTGAGCGTGGCTGAAATAAGCTGTTCAGTGCGCATGTGTGGAAACTGTCTTCCGGGCAGATGTAATTTATTGACACAAATGATGGGAGAAGAACCTGTAGGAACACGCGCTGTGAGGTTCTGTCAGGCCTGGTCCTAAACAGCTTACGATGCACGAGAAAGGTCTCTCATCAAGTTGAAGACGGGCCGCCAGAAATGAGGATTTGTCGAGTGCAATTTTGTATTCTCCGGATGAGAGTCAAGTCGAACGTGTGTAGAGTGGTCCCACACCATTTAAGCATTCACGTTGTGTATATTTCTTGTAATAAGTTTACGCTAAAAGCAGTGTGGGCTAATTTGTTTGTTGGCCAACACTCGCCTTTGTCTTAATTACGGTCTCGTTCTGTTTTCGTCATAATGTCTGACGCCCTAACAAATATTTCAGTTTTGTTTCATATTTCTTGTATCTTCATGATCAACTTTGACATTAATCGTGGCTTGGTTTTTCTTTATGTTTTTGTATCTTTCCATCTTATTCTCCTAATATTCTGTTTTAACCATCATCTCATAGCTGCTGTTTTTTCTTCTACATTTCAACTCCCTGTGGAGCATAGGTCTTCAGCAAACATTTTCCAAGCCGTTCTGTTTTTTTGCCATTATTTTAATATCATTCCTTATCTTCTCCATTATCTTCATCTCTGCTTCCATCTGCCTTCTCCAAGAATATTTTAGTCTTTCTCATTGGGGATTTCATAAAACGGCCTGTTGTGTAATACTCTCAGTTGATTTCCGCAGTGTGTGTCCTATCCAGCGCCATCGTCTTCGCTGTATCTCTTTATCCACTGGTATTTGACTGGTACATTTCCATAATTCTATGTTAGTGATTTTGTCCTGCCATTTCCATCCTTTTGTTCTGCGTAAGCATCCATTAATGAAGGTATGTATCTTCATGATTGTTCTTTTTCTTATTCTCCATGTTTCACAGCAATATAATAGGACTGATTTAACATTACAGTTTAACATTTTTATTTTCGTACCTAACCTAATTTCATTGGATTCACAGTCTAGTTTCATGGACTATTGCAACAACTTTCATTAAATATTTCATTTTTTGTCCCAAAATTAATATTTCTGGTGCTTTTATTCTTTATCTCCACCTCTCTCCCCCATCTCTCTCTCGCCTCTTTTCTTTCGTGCCGAACAGCGTCGATAAAATATAATAAAAAATTTGCTTCATAAATAAGCTGCATTCTTTTCCAATTCTTTCTTGTCATCTTGTCACCGATACGTTCATGTATCTTTTACTATTTTTTGTCACCGGCGCTTACTTTTGTATCAAGTATTCCTAATACCTGAATATTTCTTCCTTCCATTATTTCTATAATTTATTTACTTTTGTATCATGTATTCCTAATACCTGAATATTTCTTCCTTCCATTATTTCTATAATTTATTTACTTGTGTATCAAGTATTCCTAATACCTGAATATTTCTTCAATGTATTGTTTCTGTAATTTTTTTTTTACTTTTACTTTCCGAAGCTAGAGGCATCAGTGTTTATTTTGTGCATTTCCTTGCTCTGTTTCCCGCATTAAATCCTTCCATGATTACTATCTAGTAGATTTGCCATTTTTGTGTTTCTATGTTTTTTTGCGGTGTCATTGTTCTAGTAAACCTCAATTTTACTTCATTTGTACTCCAACATCCGCACTCAACCTGCTCCTTTGTATATTGAACTGAGGAGAGCTCTTTCACGTGTCAGTTGTCATTGAAACACATATAGCCACGCAGGGACCGCAAAAAAAAACTGTTGCAGACACAACAACACAAGTCTCACAGGCTTAATTTAAACATATTACATATACTTTTTGTATCCGTATCCCGTAAGGCTAGATTTTCTATCTCAAGCATTTTAATGGCAGGGGTCACTTTGACCCATCTCCGCGCGCCCCCCCCCCCCCAAAAAAAAAAAAACCAGATTGCGTCACACACGAATCGAACCGGAAACTTACGGAGCACGAGCCAAGTGTCACGTCAACGTCACGCGGAGCCTCGGTTTTAATTAATTTCCTGGGCTAGTAGAATGTGTGTAGGTTTGTGCTCAACTGAAAAAAAATACTCCAAATATTGAACAGTTTATCGAGGCAGAAAATATAATTCCGAAAATATGTAAATAAAATAAACTAAATGAATGTTGCGATTTGTACAGCACACCGGTAGGCCAATCTTAGTGCTTTACATTTGATTTTGTTGAGCTGAGCTAACTACCAGCCATCTTGGGCATGACTTTCTACTTATCAACTTCATCAATATCTTCAAAATGTCCCCTGCTAACAGAGTGTTAGTGTTAGTCGACGGATTATCCTCATTGCACGTCGAACAACGGTCCTTCAACGATCCATCAATGGTCCATCAAAGGGTCCATCAGTGGTCCATCAATGGTCTATCAACGGTCCATCTGCGGTCCATCTGCGGTCCATCAGCGGTCCATGAATGGTCCATCTGCGGTCAATGAATGGTCCATCAGCGGTCCATCGGCGGTTCATGAACGGTCCATCAGCAGTCCATCAGCGGTCCATCAATTGTTCATCAGCGATCCACTATAGGTCCATCAAAAGATCCATCAACGGTCCATCTGAGGTCCATCAGTGGTCAATCAACAGTCCATCAACAGTCTATCAACTGTCCATCAACTGTCCATCAGCGGACCATCAACGGTCCATCAGCTGTCAGATCTCCACCTCACCAAATCCCATAACGAAGGTGGAACGATAAACTGGTTGGCATGTCTACCACCGGTTTCATCGTAGCTTTCGTCAAACTAGACAACATTCATCCTGACTGACATGAAAGTCCGGTAGTCGCTACAGGGAATTGAAAGAAATCTCCATCCGACGGTCGGTTGGTTTAAGGATATATGCAAACGTCCATCATGATGACCTAACACACACTAATGGATGCGCCCACAACGCTCGATCACCTCCAGAGAATGCAGCAAAAATATATATAAAAACACACGGAACACCGCAGCGATGGCGCAGAATCCCCAAAGTGTAATCTTAGGTTGGCTTGGCACAACAATCCCTAATTAAGCAGCTGTAACTTTTAAGTAGTTGGCGCCCCTGCTCACAGAAAGTGTTATCTTCTAAGCATTCTCGCTAAAGATGCGAAACTGGCTACATGATTCGAATTTCTTTCAACAATAGATCAATAGTAAGAAATGCAATAATAGATCAATAATAAGAAATGCAACAATAGATCTATAATGAGAAATGTAACAATAGATCAATAGTAAGAGATGTAACAATAGATCAATGGTAAGAAACGCAACAATAGATCAATAGTAAGAGATGTAACAATAGATCAATGGTAAGAAACGCAACAATAGATCAATAGTCAGAAATGCAACAATAGATCAATAGTAAGAGATGTAAAAATAGATCAATAGTAAGAGATGTAACAATAGATCAATAATAAGAAATGCAATAATAGATCAATAGTAAGAGATGCAACAATAGATCAATAGTAAAAGATGCAACAATAGATCAATAATAAGAAATGCAACAATAGATCAATAGTAAGAGATGCAACAATAGATCAATAGTAAGAGATGCAACAATAGATCAATAGTAAGAAATGCAACAATAGATCAATAGTAAGAGATACAACAATAGATCAATAGTAAGAGATGCAACAATAGATCAATAGTAAGAGATGCAACAATAGATCAATAGTAAGAGATGCAACAATAGATCAATAGTAAGAAATGCAACAATAGATCAATAGTAAGAGATACAACAATAGATCAATAGTAAGAGATGCAACAATAGATCAGTAGTCAGAAATGCAATAACAGATCTATAGCAAGACATGCAACAACAGATCAATAGTCAGAAATGCAACAACAGATCAATAGTAAGAAATGCAACAACAGATTAATAGTAAGAAATGCAATAACAGATCAATAGCAAGACATGCAACAAAAACAGATCAATAGTGCGAAATGCAACAACAGATCAATAGTCAGAAATGCAACAATAGATCAATAGTAAGAAATGCAACAACAGATCAATAGCTAGAAATGCAACAACAGATCAATAGCTAGAAATGCAACAACAGATCAATAGTCAGAAATTCAACAACAGATCAATAGTAAGAAATGCAACAACAGATTAATAGTAAGAAATGCAGTAATACAGCTTAGCTAGACGGCCTATATTGAATTACGCATAATAATCCCTTCACTGCTAATAGCTGCAACCGAAGCACAAATCACAGAATTATAGATTCAGATTTCTCACATAATTATATTACTTCCTCTACTCCCCAAACTGGGAGGACCTGACTGCAAATCGCAACATATGGAGAACAAATATTTAAAAAAAATGGCACAGCAACATTTCCGGAATTGCTGATATCAAATTCAGAAGTCATCAGGCGCATGAGAAAGGAGACGAGGCCAGGCACCAGAAATACATCTTACTCATTCTGTGCTTGGATCGGTCTATCCACTATTGGCAGATTCAGTAACGAGAGAAGCTGTTCAGTAAACCAGCATCCAGCATAAGACACTAATATTTGACCAAACTACTGACTTATCATGATTGCTTGCTACCAATCGTCTGTTAAGACGCTAAAGGCCATACATCATTTCATTTTGTCATGAAACACTCATTAGAATTAATTTCTTGTGTGTGTGTGTGTGTCAGTATTTAACTATTTTTTCCTCTTTTATCATATCTGTGTTATTTTTTTTTTACACGTTTAAGTCCTATGACTTGTTTGCTGTACAGTGTATCAAAAAGTAAACAATATCAAATCATTTAGAAAAAAGGCAATATTCTTAATTGAAATAATTTAAATTCATGAATTGTTAATGCAATTTGCAAGCAAACGAGGCAACTAAAACACCGACAGCAAAGTAAGAAATATAGTTACGTTTAATTATTTTAAATGTTTTTACGTTGTAGATTCATCATCATCAAGTACTATGCCTGCTGGCGTAGGTGATCATGTCTTCCCACAACTTTCGATCTGGACAGCTATTTATCATTTCTGATGTTGACCTTCTGCCAAGCTCTTCTCTTAAGCTCTATGGTATCATTTCTCTTTAATTCTTTCTACATCTTCGTCCCTCAATTTTCCCAGTTGTCACAATATATTTCAGCTGTTACCTTCTCACTCATCATCATCAAATACCGGGCCTACTGGCGTAGGTGATCATGTCTTCCCACAACTTTCGATCTCGGCAGCTATTTATCATTTCTGTTGTTGACCTTCTGCCAAGCCATTCTCTTAAGCCGTCTGTTATTTTTTCTCTTTGCTTCCCTCTATCTCTTCGTCCCTCATTTTTTCCAGTTGTTACAATATATTCCAGTTGTTCTCTTCTCATTACATGGCCAACAAATGATGATTGTTTCTACCTAACATTGGAAATTAGCTATCATTTTGCTTTGATATCTTTCAGAACTTTTTCATTACTCTTCTTAGCTGTCCAAGGTACTCTCAACATTTTTCTGTAAAACCACATTTCTACAGACTCCATTGATTTTGTTGTCTGTTGTCCTATTGTCCATGATTCACATCCATATGTTAAGACTGGCTCTACGTAACATTTAAGAACTCTTTTTCTTGTTTCTATTGACCAAAAATAGATTTATAGTATCTTGCTAATTCTTTGGACAACTACTTTTGCCAGAGTCATTCTGTATCCCACCCCTGTTGTACATCTTAGATCTCACCTCTCTTGTGCATCTACCATCTCACCTCCCTTGTAATCTTATATCTGTTGTACACCTACCATCTCACCTCTCTTGTACAACTATTTTACATGTGTTGTACATCTACTATTTCACCTCTCTTGTACATTTACCATCTCACCGCTCATGAATATCTGCCATCTCATCTCTCTTGTACATCTACCATCTCACCTCTCTTGTACATCTACCATCTCACTTCTCTTGTACATCTACCATCTCACCTCTCTTGTAAATCTACCATCTCACCTCTCTTGTACATCTACCATCTCACATCTCTTGTACATCGACTATCTCACCTCCCTTGTACATCTACCATCTCACCTATCTTGTACATCTACCATCTCACCTCTCTTGTACATCTACCATCTCAAATCTCTTGTACATCGACTATCTCACCTCTCTTGTACATCTACCATCTCACCTATCTTGTACATCTACCATTTCAGCTCTTTTGTACATCTACAATCTCACCTATCTTGTACATCTACCATCTCACCTCTTTTGTGCATCTACCATCTCACCTCTCTTGTACATCTACCATCTCACCTCTCTTGTACATCTACCATCTCACATCTCTTGTACATCTACCATCTCACCTTTCGTGTACATCTGCCATTGTAGATTAACGGGAGATAATAACTGTTTGGGCGGAGGAATGGAGAATGGGTATTAGGCAAAACACACATATATACACAAACATACATATGTTTACATATAGATATCTATTATATATGCACATGTGTGTAAATATGCAAGGCCGCAGAACTGCTGGCTACAGATGTTTGTTTTTGTCTACAAGTGCTCACGAAACTCACCACAAAATGTACAATTTGTTTTGCTAATCTGAATGTGTGTGTGTGCTTTACATTTTTAGTAGATTAATGGTCAGAACTAAATCATCCAATGTTACCAGATTTGAGAGTTTGCAACGAAGGAACTTTACATTTTAGTAGATTAATGGTCAAAACTAAATCATCAAATATTACCTGATGTGAGAGATTGCAACGAAGGAACTTTACATTTTAGTAGATTAATGGTCAGAACTAAATAATCAAATATTACCAGATTTGAGAGTTTGCAACGAAGGAACTTTACATTTTAGTAGATTAATGGTCAGAGCTAAATCATCAAATATTACCAGATTTGAGAGTTTGCAACGAAGGAACTTTACATTTTAGTAGATTAATGGTCAGAGCTAAATCATCAAATATTACCAGATTTGAAAGTTTGCAACGAAGGAACTTTATATTTTAGTAGATTACTGGTCAGAGCTAAATCATCAAATATTACCAGATTTGAGAGTTTGCAACAAAGAAACTTTACATTTTAGTAGATTAATTGTCAGAGCTAAATCATCAAATATTACTAGATTTGAGAGTTTACAACGAAGGAACTTTACATTTTAGTAGATTAATGGTCAGAGCTAAATCATCAAATATTACCAGATTTGAGAGTTTGCAACGAAGGAACTTTACATTTTAGTAGATTAATGCTCAGAGCTAAATCATCAAATATTACTAGATTTGAGAGTTTACAACGAAGGAACGTTACATTTTAGTAGATTAATGGTCAGAGCTAAATCATCAAATATTACCAGATTTTAGAGTTTGCATCGAAGGAACTTTACATTTTAGTAGATTAATGGTCAGAGCTAAATCATCAAATATTACCAGATTTGAGAGTTTGCAACGAAGGAACTTTACATTTTAGTAGATTACTGGTCAGAGCTAAATCATCAAATATTACCAGATTTGAGAGTTTGCAACGAAGGAACTTTACATTTTAGTAGATTAATGGTCAGAGCTAAATCATCAAATATTACCAGATTTGAGAGTTTGCAACGAAGGAACTTTACATTTTAGTAGATTAATGCTCAGAGCTAAATCATCAAATATTACTAGATTTGAGAGTTTACAACGAAGGAACGTTACATTTTAGTAGATTAATGGTCAGAGCTAAATCATCAAATATTACCAGATTTGAGAGTTTGCAACAAAGGAACTTTACATTTTAGTAGATTAATGGTCAGAGCTAAATCATCAAATATTACTAGATTTGAGAGTTTACAACGAAGGAACTTTACATTTTAGTAGATTAATGGTCAGAGCTAAATCATCAAATATTACCAGATTTGAGAGTTTGCAACGAAGGAACTTTACATTTTAGTAGATTAATGGTCAGAGCTAAATCATCAAATATTACCAGATTTGAGAGTTTGCAACGAAGGAACTTTACATTTTAGTAGATTACTGGTCAGAGCTAAATCATCAAATATTACCAGATTTGAGAGTTTGCAACGAAGGAACTTTATATTTTCAGCCACACTAGTTTTAAATTGTGATTTACTTTTTCTAATCACTTTGAATTTATCAAGAAAAAAGGTAAAAGTGTTGTATCTTTCCGGATAGGCACGAATAAGTAAAATAGACTAAAGTTTCAATGAAAAACAGCTGTGTGGTATTAAGTAAGAGAACAAATTAAAAAACTGCATGAAAACATTTCCAACCATAGAGTCTCTATCAGGGAACAAAGAGAGAAGGAGGGAAACATCTATAAATGAAGCGCGGTACCAGCGATGAGGGCCGATTCCGTGGGTGAGAAATTAACAAGTTTTAACCTCTGGTTATGAATGTAATAACAGTGTTAGCATCGTTGTTGATATTAGTGTTAACATTGGTGTTGATATTAGTGTTAACATTGTTGTTGATATTAGTGTAAACATTGGTGTTGATATTAGTGTTAACATTGGTGTTGATATTAGTGTTAGCATCGTTGTTGATATTAGTGTAAACATTGGTGTTGATATTAGTGTTAACATTGGTGTTGATATTAGTGTTAGCATCGTTGTTGATATTAGTGTTAGCATCGTTGTTGATATTAGTGTAAACATTGGTGTTGATATTAGTGTTAACATTGTTGTTGATATTAGTGTTAACATTGTTGCTGATATTAGTGTAAACATTGTTGTTGATATTAGTGTAAACATTGTTGTTGATATTAGTGTAAACATTGTTGTTGATATTAGTGTTAACATTGGTGTTGATATTAGTGTTAACATTGTTGCTGATATTAGTGTAAACATTGTTGTTGATATTAGTGTAAACATTGGTGTTGATATTAGTGTTAACATTGTTGTTGTTATTAGTGTTAACATTGTTGCTGATATTAGTGTAAACATTGTTGTTGATATTAGTGTTAACATTGTTGTTGATATTAGTGTTAACATTGGTGTTGATATTAGTGTTAACATTGTTGTTGATATTAGTGTTAACATTGTTGTTGATATTAGTGTTAACATTGGTGTTGATATTAGTGTTAACATTGTTGTTGATATTAGTGTTAACATTGTTGTTGATATTAATGGCAACATCACTGGTGATGTTAATGTTAACATCGTTGCTGACATTAGCGTTATCATCATCGCTGATATTAATGTTAACCTCGTTTTTACTGTTAATATCGTCGTTGCTATAAAATGTTAACATCACTTTTGGCATAAATGCTAACATCTTTGCAGATTTAATGTTAACAATTAATTATTAAAGGTAATTGTTGACATCAATATGAACATTCGTGGAGATAATAATGTTTGTGTTGATATTAATGTTGTGTGTTGTTATTATCAGGGCTAGGTTGCTGGACAGAGCGTTGGCTGAGATCTGTGATCGGCTCATAGTTGACACATGTTTTAAAGATCAGTGCACCACAATTGGTGACGAACTACTCGATTTTCCCTCGGTGCCTCGGAATCAAACCATTAATCTGGAAGAAGCGAGGAGGTAACACATGAAATAAGCAGGCAGCTACACACAATGCCCTGATGAAGTCGGATTCACTGGGCTGAAAGCGTCAATATTGCATATTGCTGTAAATACGACAGAACGTTAATCATACCACGACTAATCTGTAATAATATCACAACACACAGCTAATTACTTTGTTACAATTAACTAATCACATAACAACACATCGATAATAACATCATAACACATCGCTAATAACATCACAGTACATTGCTAATCACGCCATATCGCTCAACACATCATTACACAGCGCTAATCACATCACAACACATTGCTAAACACATCACAACACATCGCTAAACACATCACAACATATCGCTAAACACATTGCTAAACACATCACAACACATTGTTAAACACGCCATTACACATCACTAATCACATCACAACACATTGCTAAACACATCATTAGATAGCGCTAATCACATCACACCACATTGCTAAACACATCATTAGATAGCGCTAATCACAGCAAAGTGTAACAGTAAGAATGGGAGTGAGAATTGGTAACAATTAATCATGTGTAGTCAGGAAAGCATGGACAATTCACATGGAGAGAATGGGGAGATAAGTTAGAGATCAGCTCAGATGGGGTAGTGAATTCTCGGGGTTTTTGGGAGAGTACAATGGTGCTGAGTGGCTGAAGACAAAGAATATACGTGAGGGGCACGTTTAGAAGGCAGACAGTTGCTCATACGGTCGACCTGGTAGCAGGTTGTGCCGGGAGGCGGTAGCCACTTGGCTTACCAACCTTCAAATATGTTGTGTTAGTTTTCATCAGTTTTTCAGTTGTGCGAGCAGGGAGCTCGTCGTGAAGTTAAATTGTCAAGTTTAGTAGTTACTCTATTTTCTGTGAGGCCATGTGATTTGGCCATGGACTGAATGTGGTGAAAAAGTGAACATGTTGCATTTCTTAAGGGATGAGGTATGGGCTCGCTAACGTTTTGCAGCTTTTGTGAAGAGCTAGTTACTTGAGATGAATTCATTCTGTGTGAGCCGAGGATCTCGCCAGCATGGTGGCATATTTGTCGGAAATTGACAAGTGATCTTTTTGTTTAAACGACAGGCTTGCTAATGAAACAGTTATATTGTGTGAAATGGAACATTTCTTTAATTCAGTAAGTGAGAGGTCGACATATTTAGTCTACTTGTGTTGAACAGTGGAGTTTTCACTGGGCATTTGAAGCGAGCGAGAGAGGTTTGCTAATGATGCAGTTATATTGTGTGATATTGAACATTTGTCTAAGTCATTATGTGAGAGTGAGAGGTTTGCTAATGATGCAGTTATATTGTGTGACATTGAACATTTGTCTAAGTCATTATGTGAGAGTGAGAGGCTTGCTAATGATGCAGTTATATTGTGTGATATTGAACATTTGTCTAAGTCATTATGTGAGAGTGAGAGGCTTGCTAATGATGCAGTTATATTGTGTGATATTGAACATTTGCCTAAGTCATTCTGTGAGAGCGAGAGGTCGACATATTTAGTTCATTCTGAGCGTGCAAGTGTGCGTGCTTATGTTGAAACTATGTTATAGAATTGAACATTGTCAAGTCCTAAGTGGGCAAGGTGAGCATTAGTGTATCCACTTGAGTAGCAGAGTGGTTATGTTGTCAGCTGAATAAAGTTTAGGCCTATTTTATGAATACATTGTCTTGTTCAATAATTTGAGTCAGTGTGGTGATCATTCTCGGCGTGGCAACGCGAACGAACGGAGGGTTGCAGAGCAGACTACAGGGTGGAGCCCCGTGTGAAAGCTGTTAGTAAACAGCGCCAAGTATTACACGATGGCTTCAATGAGGCGTCATCATAGCAGCATATAACAACAGCACATTTCTAGCTACATCATTACACAGCGCTAATCACATCATTATACATCGCTAATTACAGCACATCGCTAATTACAGCACTGCATAGTGCTAATCACTCCACGGTACATCGCTAATGACATCACAACACATCGCTACTGACATCACAACACATAGCTAATAACATCACAACACATCGCTAATGACATCACAACACATCGCTAATAACATCAGTACACATCGCTAATGACATCACAACACATCGCTACTGACATCACAACACATCGCTACTGACATCACAACACATCGCTACTGACATCACAACACATCCTTCTCAGATCACAACCAAACTTTGATAGCAATTAAGACATGAAAAATGCAGGTCAGAGATAGTCGCTGACCAGGTAACATTTGTTCGGATATTTACTTATCAGTGCTGCAGACGGATGTGTCGGGTGGACAGGCGGAGATCGCAGCACCTAGCGCCACCTAGGGACATCTAGCGCCACCTAGGAACACCTAGCGCCACCTAGCGCCACCTAGGGACACCTAGCGCCACCTAGCGCCACCTAGGGACACCTAGCGTCACCTAGCGCCACCTAGGGACACCTAGCGCCACCTAGGGACACCTAGCGCCACCTAGGGACACCTAGCGCCACCTAGGGACACCTAGCGCCACCTAGCGACACCTAGCGTCACCTAGCGACACCTAGCGCCACCTAGGGACACCTAGTGACACCTAGCGCCACCTAGCGAAACCTAGTGACACCTAGCGCCACCTAGTGATACCTAGTGACGCCTAGCGCCACCTAGTGACACGGCACATCCACGCCCACGTAACGGATCAACGATGAGAAGAAGAAAAGTGATCACAGACAGATGCTTCAAATGTCAGTCTCTGTTCAATTTTATTTTCATTTTAAGAATAATATATTATATTTGTCATTATCTTTTGTCATTTCATTTAGAATATTATCTAATTGAATTTATCAATTTAGCAAATGTTGAACCATGAACATAATGACTTTGGTTGTTACTATAATCCAAGGGAGTTATATTCCTCAAAAACTGGCTGAATGTCTTTACATTTCTAGCGGAGTAATTGTAGAGGACTTCCACTAGTTCAGGCGGAGTTGTCATTCTTTGAAATTAGAGCTAAGAACGGAAGTAGAAAGATGGTAATGAGCTGGCATCGCGATCCAATCATCGTTAGTTCTTTGCCCGAGGGACACTCAATAGTTGGGTAAGAGTAGATACCTGAAAGGAAAGCCAGGAAATGTACTCATACCCAACCAAGACTATCACTGCTTCGTTCTACCACTTCCTGGTTAAACTGCCTTAGCGCTATAGTACAACCCGGTATCATATTTCTTCAGCGTTATCTTTATATGCTACCCAGGCAACAAAATGTCCAGATATTGAGACAAAACATCATAAATCATGACAATGTATAATAGTAGCATCAAATGGAGATTACCATCAGAAATCATGACACGCATAGCACTAATCATCATCATCATCATCGAGTGCCGTCTCCGCAACGAAGGTTGGCTACCATGGAGCGCCATTCTGTTCTGTCTCTTGCTTTGATGGTGCAGGTTGTCATAGGCTGATTTGTCCATCTTTTGATGTTACTCGTCCATGTTAGTCTTGGTCTGCCTCTGCCTCTTTTACCTTGTATGGTACCCTCCAGGATTACTTTTAGTAGGCTGTTGTGTCTTTTAACATGCCCCAAAAATCGCATTTGTCTTGTTCTAATAGTGTTTCGTAGTTCTCTTTTCATTTTTAGTTGTTTTAATACTTCATCATTTGTTTTCTTTTCCTTCCATCCAATTCTACCTATTCTTCTATAATAAACATTTCAAAGGCTTCAATTCTCTGTTCTGTTTTCTTGTCTAATGTCCATGTTTCAGCACCATACAGGAATATTGAGAAGATGTAACATTTTGCTATTCTTAGTTTTAGCCCTGGTGTTATTTGTTTTGATGTTAGTAAATTTTTCATGGCATTAAAATTACTTTTTGCCGTTCCTATTCTTTTGTTTATTTCAGTTGTACATTTTCCATCACTGGTTATAGTATGTCCAAGGTAGTTGTAGTTCTGAACTGTCTCCAGGTCTATTCCTTCTATTTTGATATCCACTTGTGGGTTTTGAGTATCTTCTTTGTTTATGATCTTAGTTTTAGTCTTTTTGATATTCATATCTAGTCCATTTTTTTTGCTTGTCATGTTTATTTCAATAAGTAATTGTAGATCTTTAGGATATTCTGCTAGTAGTACAATGTCGTCAGCATATCTTAGGTTATTGTTTATCTTTCCATTAATTTGTAGGCCTTGCATCTCTATGATGTTTGTAAAGCATCTAATAGCACTAGTTTAATAGCACTAATATCAAATAGAGATATAACATTAGAAATCATGACACACATCGCATTGGCATCAAATGGAGACATAACATCAGAAATCATGACACACATCGCATTAGCATCAAATGGAGACATAACATCAGAAATCATGACACACATCGCACTAGCATCAATGGAGACATAACATCAGAAATCATGACACACATCGCACTAGCATCAATGGAGACATAACATCAGAAATCATGACACACATCGCACTAGCATCAATGGAGACATAACATCAGAAATCATGACACACATCGCACTAGCATCAAACGGAGACATAACATCAGAAATCATGACACACATCGCACTAGCATCAAACGGAGACATAACATCAGAAATCATGACACACATCGCACTAGCATCAAATGTTTCCAACACACGGACGAACATTTGGAGATCCACAGTTTTCAGTAAACGTATACAACTTAAACTGTTCAACTCCTGTGTGATACCAGTGCTAACATATGGATGTGATACCAGTGCTAACATATGGATGTGATACCAGTGCTAACATATGGATGTGATACCAGTGCTAACATATGGATGTGATACCAGTGCGAACATATGGATGTTATAGAAATGCTAACATATGGATGTGATACAAGTGTTAACATATGGATGTGATACCAGTACTAACATATGGATGTGATACCAATGCTAACATATGGATGTGATACCAATGCTAACATATGGATGTGATACCACTGCTAACAAATGGATGTGATACCAGTTTTAACATATGGATGTGATACCACTGCTAACATATGGATGTGATACCAGTGCTAACATATAGATGTGATACCAGTGCTAACATATAGATGTGATACCAGTACTAACATATGGATGTGATACCAGTGCTAACATATAGATGTGATACCAGTACTAACATATGGATGTGATACCAGTGCTAACATATGGATGTGATACCAGTGCTAACATATGGATGTGATACCAGTGCTAACATATGGATGTGATACCAGTACTAACATATAGATGTGGTACCAGTACTAACATATAGATGTGATACCAGTGCTAACATATGGATGTGATACCAGTGCTAACATATAGATGTGATACCAGTACTAATATATAGATGTGATACCAGTACTAACATATGGATGTGATACCAGTGCTAACATATAGATGTGATACTAGTACTAACATATGGATGTGATACCAGTGTTAACATATAGATGTGATACCAGTGCTAACATATGGATGTGATACCAGTGTTAACATATAGATGTGATACCAGTGCTAACATATGGATGTGACACCAGTGCTAACATATAGATGTGATACCAATGCTAACATATAGATGTGATACCAGTGCTAACATATGGATGTGACACCAGTGCTAACATATGGATGTGATACCAGTACTAACATATGGATGTGATACCAGTGTTAACATGTAGATGTGGTACCAGTGCTAACATATGGATGTGGTACCAGTACTAACATATGGATGTGATACCAGTGTTAACATGTAGATGTGATACCAGTGCTAACATATGGACGTGATACCAGTACTAACATATAGATGTGAATGTTTGAAATCAACAAACACGTTAGATAGGGAATTAAATGTCTTTGAAAACAAATGTCAAGGTTCAGGTAAAGTACAGGATTTGAATTGGCGTCTTAGCACGCGAATTTTTACCCATTTGTGGTCGGCCGCCTATCCAGAAGTTTTCGGAGACTTATGGATAGTGTCGCTCCAAGCATCGAAACTCACGATGCGAGGCGGCATTCCCCACCTTCCCAGAATGCTACCTTGGTACCCATTTCTGTCAGCGGCTGGGTCGATCACGGGGTTTTTTTTTCTAAACACAAGTTGTATTCACCCTGCTTCCAGCGGGAATCGAACACGGGTTGTCCGAACGTCGGTAGTCCCGTCGGGTGGTTTTCCCAACACGGCAACTGAGGCCCCCGAAAACAATTGTCTTTGTGGATCTCAAACATAAACTGAAGAGAACGCATTTTAAATGAACATATAAGAGATGAATGAAAACAAGAATATGTGTCGAGCTTTATAAGAAGAAGGTGTCAATACGTCAGTCATGTGCTGAGAATGAATAAAGAAAGACTTCCCCGTCTGGCATTCATGAGGAAACAATCTGGTAAAAGAAAACAAGGCAGAAATATTACTAAGGAAGGCTCGACCATGAGACTAAGAAACAAGCAAGAACTACAAGAACTACAAGAACTACAAGAACTACAAGAACTACAAGAACTAGCTGGTAATCGTCAATCGTGGAGAACATCTATGACTGCCGTCTTCTGACCCGAGAAGAGAGGAAACAATGAATGGATCTTGACATAAACAAAATGTTAATTGACTTCTAAGTAAAAAGAAAACTAAAGAACCCGTCACACCAAGTGGCGTTTAGGGATATGCTGTTAGTGACCATCATTGTTACAAACCGTCGACACATGATTCTTGGAGTAATGTGGTCGCTATTACTTTCCCAGAAAAAAATCCGGTACCCATTTAAGGCTGGGTGAACCTGGCAGCCGTCGGTCAGGATTGAACCCTGACTTCTGTCCTTTGTAGCCCTGGTTCACTAACCACTGAACCATCGCGGCACCATTTGCCTTCTAACATCAAGTCTGAATAGAACAAAATGATATTAGTTCAGGGCTTGTAAAACAGGACGGAGACCATTGTGAAAAAGTAGCTTTGTCGAACACATGACCGCTAAATGTGAGCATATAATGCACAGATTGTTTTGATCGATCTTTGTTGGAAATAATTTCATAAATCAAATGAGGAATCTGTGAAAAAAATACTAGCAATCTGTGAAAAAAATACTAGCAATCTGTGAAAAAAATACTAGCAATCTGTGAAAAAAATACTAGCAATCTATGAAAAAAATACTAGCAATCTGTGAAAAAAATACTAGCAATCCATGAAAAAAATACTAGCAATCTGTGAAAAAAATACTAGCAATCTGTGAAAAAAATACTAGCAATTGTGAAAAAAATACTAGCAATCTGTGAAAAAAATACTAGCAATCTGTGAAAAAAATACTAGCAATCTGTGAACAGACGTCATGGAAGTCTGGGGGTTTAGACAGGCTTAAGACGACAAGAAACGTTAAATTTGAACGAAAATTTTGGAGGAAACGAAAAGAAAGGGCCAGCAACTGTCCGAGACGTGTGGGGAATTGCAAAAAAGGTCTGAGTTTGATCGCACATGCTCCATTTTTATCGCATGTCCCAGTTTGGAATGACGTTTTGACAGACTCAAAAGATGTTCGTTGAAGATAACCTCAGACTGGCTATAACCGTGGAGTCAGCCGACACACATAATTTTTGATAAATTGGGGCTTCATGACACTCAAAGATGTAGATAAACAATCTATCCAAGACTCTCAAAGATGTAGATGAACAATCTATCCAAGACTCTCAAAGATGTAGATAAACAATCTATCCAAGACTCTCAAAGATGTAGATAAACAATCTATCCAAGACTCTCAAAGATGTAGATAAACAATCTATCCAAGACTCTCAAAGATGTAGATGAACAATCTATCCAAGACCCTCAAAGATGTAGATGAACAATCTAACCAAGACCCTCAAAGATGTAGATAAACAATCTATCCAAGACCCTCAAAGATGTAGATGAACAATCTATCCAAGACTCTCAAAGATGTAGATAAACAAGCTAACCAAGACTCTCAAAGATGTAGATGAACAATCTAACCAAGACTCTCAAAGATGTAGATAAACAATCTAACCAAGACTCTCAAAGATGTAGATGAACAATCTATCCAAGACCCTCAAAGATGTAGATGAACAATCTATCCAAGACTCTCAAAGATGTAGATGAACAATCTATCCAAGACTCTCAAAGATGTAGATGAACAATCTATCCAAGACCCTCAAAGATGTAGATGAACAATCTATCCAAGACTCTCAAAGATGTAGATGAACAATCTATCCAAGACTCTCAAAGATGTAGATGAACAATCTAACCAAGACACTCAAAGATGTAAATAAACAATCTAACCAAGACACTCAAATATGTAGATAAACAATATACCAAAGACCCTCAAAGATGTAGATAAACAATCTATCCAAGACACTCAAAGATGTAGATAAACAATCTACCAAAGACCCTCAAAGATGTAGATAAACAATCTAACCAAGACTCTCAAAGATGTAGATAAACAATCTACCAAAGACCCTCAAAGATGTAGATAAACAATCTACCAAAGACCCTCAAAGATGTAGATAAGCAATCTATCCAAGACCCTCAAAGATGTAGATAAACAATCTATCCAAGACACTCAAAGATGTAGATAAACAATCTACCAAAGACCCTCAAAGATGTAGATAAACAATCTACCAAAGACCCTCAAAGATGTAGATAAACAATCTATCCAAGACCCTCAAAGATGTAGATAAACAATCTATCCAAGACACTCAAAGATGTAGATAAACAATCTACCAAAGACCCTCAAAGATGTAGATAAACAATCTATCCAAGACCCTCAAAGATGTAGATAAACAATCTATCCAAGACACTCAAAGATGTAGATAAACAATCTACCAAAGACCCTCAAAGATGTAGATAAACAATCTAACCAAGACACTCAAATATGTAGATAAACAATCTACCAAAGACCCTCAAAGATGTAGATAAACAATCTATCCAAGACTCTCAAAGATGTAGATAAACAATCTATCCAAGACACTCAAAGATGTAGATAAACAATCTATCCAAGACTCTCAAAGATGTAGATGAACAATCTATCCAAGACCCTCAAAGATGTAGATAAACAATCTATCCAAGACTCTCAAAGATGTAGATAAACAATCTAACCAAGACTCTCAAAGATGTAGATGAACAATCTATCCAAGACTCTCAAAGATGTAGATAAACAATATACCAAAGACTCTCAAAGATGTAGATGAGCAATCTGGAGAGAAGCGGGGCAGATAGTGTTTTATTTGCGTGTGTGTGTGCGCGCGTGTGTGTGTGTGTGTGTGTGCCTGCCGAGAGTAGTATAGTTTTACAGAAGAATGTTGAAAATAACAAGGACAGCTAAAAAAGGGGGAAACAAGTATTGAGCATGTTCTAACAGATGTTAAAGCAAAAACAGGACGTCTGATGTAAACATTAGGGGGAAGTGATGTAAGGTTTCCGCTCACCAAATGAAAGGAAACAGCTGAAATGTGACAACAGGAAAGTTGAAGTGATGAAGAGAAAGAGAAACACTAATTAAGAAAACCAGAGATGATCTTTTCTTAACAAACTGGGACAAGATAAATGACGATTCTGTGCTATCCAGGCCATATATTACCTCTCTTGGTCTAACTGCCAACTGCTATATTCGGAACCATTATAACTGGTATATGTACTTTATGCCCTTTAGTGTCCGGACAGACAGTTTCTTAGAAAGCATTCACTATTTGTCAGTAGTTTGGTCAAATATTAGTGTCTTGTGCTGGATGTTGTTTTACTGAACAGCTTTTGTCGTGAATCTGCCAAAATGCTGATAGACAGATTCGACCGAAGAATGAACACGATGTATTCGTGGTGCCTGGCCTCGTCTCTTTTCTTCTGAATTTTGTTGATCAATGCTGCCTCAATTAGTGTAGAGTATCCCTCTCGTTGTTTATTACAAACATGAACTGTATGTGCAAGTTAGCCAACCAATCAGAAGAGTGGAGATCAATGAGCTTCTGTTTGCAGACGATCATGCCCTCTATACATGGAAACACAGAAGACCTGCACACTTTAATAGACTCAACCGCAGTCACAAAATATAATATGAAAATCAACACAACAGTAGTCATGAACATCGCAAAAGAGAAACAGAACATCAATATAACTATAGAAGGCTGGCAACTAAAACAAGTAGAGGAATTCAAATACATAGGAAATGATAAACAACAATTCACAAAAAGCAGAAACAGACAAGATGCAACAAAGCTTGTCAAATCATCGGACAGTTATCACCACTATTGCCCAACAAGGAAAAACTCTAAGGAAAAACGGGCACTCTACAATACAATCTTCATCCCAACGTTGTGCTACCAATGCCAGTCCCGGAATATAGACTCGTGAACAATAAGAAAAACAACCTATACAGAGATGAAATATGTCTTCTTTCTGATGTTCTCTAGGAGCTCCCTTTTTGTGTTGGCCTCTTTGAGAACTTCCTCATTGGTCTTTTTAGCTGTCCAGGGAACTTTCAATATTCTTCTGAGAAATCCCATCTCTGTGGCCTCTAATAGTCTTTCATTTGTTTGTCTACTGTCCATGATTAGCTTCCTTAGGTCAGAAGTGGTTCTATATAGCACCGATGAACTCTCTTTCTCACTTCAATTGGCATAGATTTGTTGTATAAGATATTTTCCGTTTTCTGAAATGCTATTTTGGCCTGAGCTATTCTGTTTTTTATTTCTGTCGTGCATCTTCCATTCGATGTTATTATTGTGCCCAAGTATTTGACGTGTTGCACTTGTTTAAGATTTGTCCTGTTTATTGTTATGCTGCATGATGGTGATGATTGTTTCTTTGATATAACCATTACTTCTGTTTTCTTACTATTCAGACTGAGGCCTTTTTTGTTGCTTTCTTTTACTTTTACGTCTATCATTTCTTGTAGTTCATTTTCTGTCGCTGCTACTATTAAGACTGCGTCATCCGCATATCGCAAATTGTTTATGTTGTGACCGTTGACTTCAATTCCTTTTTTGTCTACTATTGATCTCATAATATGTTCGCTGTAAAGTGAAAACAAATACGGCGACAGAACACAGCCTTGTCTGACTCCTTGTTTTATATATTGAAATTGTCATGTTTGGTTGCTAATTGCGAAAAAGCCAATACTGTCACATACCAGCTTTCACCATTGCTAAAACATCCAAACATTTCTATGTCAGCTAAACAACAAATGATAAATAGCATTTTCATACCAACTTTGTGCTATGATCAAACATGGACCCTTTCTAAATCACATTTAAGAAAGATCAATACATGTGAGATGCGATGCTTGAGAAAAGAAACAAACAACACAAGAAGAGATAGAATACCAAATGAAACGATAAGAAAAATGGTAGGAACAAAACCCTGCCAAGAATATATAGAACAACAACTTAAATGTTTGGGCCACCTGGTCAGAATGAATCCTTACCAAACACCATCAAGGGCGTTCTTCTCGAGAATGCATGGAAAAAGACCAAGAAGATGGATAGATGCAGTGACAGAGACATGTAACAACAAAGGAAAATCACTAATTCAGACAGTTCGAGCAGCACAAGAACGACAAATGATATAAACCACGACACCTTTTAGGTATCAGTGAAAGAGAAAAGAAGAAGAGGAAGATTGCTAATTCGTATAGCTGCTGTTTGTTTCCAGTTCATGTTTTTTTATGATTCGCAGATCCCTGCCATCAATGTTTAATTTCTTCAGGATATTGATTATTTTCACATGATTTACTTTGTCAAATGCTTTTGTGTAGTCTATAAAGCACATATATAGATTTTTCTTTACCTCTATAGATATTTCTATCAATGTTCTTAAGATGTATATTGCATTATTGGTGTCCTTTCCTTCCACAAATCCACATCGTTCCTCACTTATTTCTGGTTTTATTTTGATTTTAACACGTCTTATGATGAATCTTAGTAATATTTTCATCGTATAGTTCATAAGACTAATAGTGTGATGGTCTTCACAATCAGTAGCGCCTGACTTCTTCGGTATGGCTACAAAGATAGATTTTAGTAGATCTTCGGGTGAAGATCTTCTTGTGTCCAGTGTTATTTATGTCATTGAGTAATTTTGTTATGACTTGTACTCCCAGCTCTCCTAATGCATATACCTCATTATTGTTATATTGTCGAGACCTGGAGCTTTGTAACTTTTCATGTGCTGAATTGCGTCCTCCACTTCACTCTGCATTATTGGTGGTCCTGTGTCTTTGTTTGAATTGTTTAATTCTGGTCTTTCATCATCATAAAGTAACTGATATATTCTGTCCATATTTCCATTGTCTTCTCCTGTCCCATTATTATATTTCCTTCCTTTGATTTCACACATCCTGAAACTTTTACTTCTTTTCTTCCTGTTAATTCATTTAACTGATTGTGCATAAATTTTGAGTCTTTCTTTTGTTGTTTTTCCATTTCTTCACATTTCTGCTTTAACCATCCTTCCTTTGCTTCTCTGCATTTGTTCTGGATCTCTTGTGCAAAATTGTGTATGTCCGTTCTTCTTTCTTATGTTTTTGTCTTTCGTCCATTAGTTCTAATATTTCTTATATCATCCATTTCTTTTTGTTGATTCTTTTAGTCACTGGTATTACTTCTTTTGATGTTTGTTTAATCGATTATTTGAGCATTTCCCACTGCACCTCGATGTCCTGTATTTGCTCAATAGCATTATATCCATTTTGTACTATATGTACTGTACTTATCACTCATCTGTCTATGTACTCTAAGCACATCTAGTTCTAATTTCATATTTCTTGGGGATTTTTGTGTCTTCCATAGTTTAATTTTTATCTTTCCAACTACTGGTACATGGTCACTATTGCAATCTGCTCCTGGCCTTGGTTTAACAGATGTTAGCCCATTCCTGAATCTTCTCTGTACCAGTATAAAGTCAATTTGATTGTGTACTTTTTTGTCTGGGCTTTGCCATGTCCATAGTTGCTTAGGGTGTTGTTTGAACCAGGTGTTACCTGTAATCATTTCATGTGTCTTTGCCCAATCTATCAATCTATCCCCTCTGTCATTCGTCTCTCCAAGGCCATGTCCCCCAATCACATTTTGCACTTTAGCTGTTCCTACCTTTGCATTGAAACTCCCTAATATAATAGTTATTTCTTGGGATTTACACTGTTCCATGGCCATCTCTAGCTCGTTGTAAAAAGTGTCAATGTCTTCTTCGCTATTACTTGTTGGTGTATAAGTTTGAATTGTGTTGATATCCATTGGGCTACCTCTCAATTTTACTAGCAGAATTCTATCTGATACTGGCCAAAATCCTTTCCCTGTTTTATTAACATCACCATCAGCCTCAGGTACCGGGTCTGCTGGTGTAGGTGATCATGTCTCTCCACAATTTTTGATCACGAAAGTTATTTATTATTTCTGTTGTTGACCTTCTGCCAAGCCATTCTCTTAAGCTGTCTGGTATATTTTCTCTTTGCTTCCCTTTATCTCTTCGTCCCTCAATTTTTACAGTTACAATATATTCCAGCTGTTCCCTTCTCATTACATGGCCAAAAAAATGATGATTGTTTCTCCCTAATATTGGAAAATAGCTCTCTTTTTGCTTTGGCCTCTTTCAGAACGTTTTCATTACTCTTCTTAACTGTCCATAGTATTCTCAACATTCTTCTGTAAAACCACATTTCTACAGCCTTCAGTGAGTTTCGTGTCTGTTGTCCATGATTCACATCCATATGTTAAGACTGGCTCTACATAACATTTAAGAACTGTTTTTCTTGTTTCTATTGTCAAAAATGGATTGCATAGTATCTTGCTCATTGTTTGGGAAGCTGCCTTTGCCTGAGCCATTCTACATCTCTTATCATCATTTATTAACATCTATCTATCTATCTATTGTCCTTTCGAGCCGAAGACGGCACATAGGGCAGAACCACAATCTCAAAAACAGAAACCTTGCGTGCCAAAATGGCACATATTGCAGAGATCACCACTTCTAAAACCTATGGTTCTGTTTCCATAACAATACTTTTTACAATGACAGCTTGTCAAGCCATCGATCAACCTCATTTGTCGCCTCTTACGACATGCCTGGAAGGTCACAGTGTCACTATTCTCTACTTCCCTCATATTGAAGCCCCGGTAACACACAGGATTTTATTAACATGGGTAACTATAAATAACACAGAAGCTGAAATGCATTTAAAAAATGGAAAAAATTCGCAAGTATGAGTTTTATTTGTCTCTGTGCTTCCTTCAAACATTGACTTTTTATTTATGTCTTCTTCCATTTGGTTTGCTACTGCCAAACCCGGTACTGTCACGACGTTGGTGCCAGAAATAAAAACATCACTTCACACACAGCAACATCTGACACAAGACAGCTCCATGTTCGGCTCAGGAGTGGTTGCTATGTGACAATATCAAACCTATATTCATAACATATTTTAATGATTCTACGACATCAATCTTATCTTCATAACTTGTTTTAATGATTCTACGACATCAATCTTATCTGCTTATGTTGTTTTAATGATTCTACGACATCAATCTTATCTTCATATCTTGTTTTAATGATTCTACGACATCAATCTTATCTTCATATCTTGTTTTAATGATTCTACGACATCAATCTTATATTCATAACTTGTTTTAAAGATTCTACGACATCAATCTTATCTTTATATCTAGTGCTAATCGCTGTATGACGACAAGCGTATCTTTATATCGTATGCAAATTGCTTTATGACAATAAACTTATCTTTATATCTTGTGCCAATCGCTGTATAGGAGCCGCGATAGCTCAGTGATTAGTGAACTGGACTACTAAGGACAAGTGTTTGGCTAATTGTGGCAAGGCGCTGTGCCAAGGAGTACAAGTTCGATACTGCTTAGGACCATATATTGTTCTTTGTTTTTTTTTCTGTTGTTGATTATTTGTTATTTTTTCCGAGTGTTGCAAACATTCCTCTTCCTCTGAATTGATTCGCTGATTATCGCCTCGGAAGTTCCCCTCTATAATCATAATCATCATCGAGTGCCGTCTACGCAATGAAGGTTGGCTACCATGGACCGCCAGTCCACTCTGTTTTTTGCTCTGATGGTGCAGGTTGTCATAGATTGACTTGTCCACCTTTTTATGTTGCTCGTCCATGTTAGTCTTGGTCTGTCTCTGCCTCTTTTATCTCGTATTTTCCCTTCCAATATTACTTCTATTAGGGTGTTGGTGTCTTTTAACGTAAAAAAAAAAAAGTAAAGTCCCCCCATCATGCCAAGGGGCGTATAGAGAATATGGTGTTAGTGACCATAAATTTTACAGACCTTCGGCACATGATTTTTGGGGTAATGTGGTCTGTATTACGCCCGTGCCGCTTTACTTTCCCAGAAAAAAATCAGGTACCCATTAAAGGCTGGGTGAACCCGGAAGCTGTCGGTTGGGATCAAACCCTACCTCTTGTCCTTTGTAGTGCAGTTCACTAACCACTGAGCTATCGTGGCTCCCTTTGTCTTTTAACGTGCCCTTCAAATTTCATTTGTCTTGTCTGAATTGTATTTAGTAGTTCTCTTTTTATTTTTAGTTGTTTTAAAACTTCATCATTTGTTTTCTTTTCTTTCCATCCAATTCTTCCTATTCTTTTATAAATCAACATTTCAAAGGCTTCTATTTTCTGATATGCTTTCTTGTCTAATGTCCATGTTGCTGCACCATATAGGAATATTGAGAAGATGTAACATTTTGCTATTCTTAGTTTTAGCCCTGGTGTTATTTGTTTTGATGTTAGTATGTTCTTCATGACATTAAAATTACTTTTTGCCATTGCTATTCTTTTGTTTATTTCAGTTGTACATTTGAAAAATAACTGTCATTGTTTGGGCATGTCCCTGTAGTTTTGTCACAAACTGAGTCATTATAGCAGTGACATTGTAACGTACAATTCGCCCCAAACCTACCGTCTGTACAAATTAGGTCATTAACTTCCAAGGTCCCGAACGAAGCCAGCAGAATAAAGACTTGATCTACAGCGGTGGTTAACGAACTGTGTACAAACATTTATTATCAAACCCGTGGTTACATTTCTAAAATCCGCCAACTCGATGTGATAACAGATAGCGTGATGTTCAAAGTCAATATTGTTTAAACCTCGGCTCGAACGCGAATAAGCTTCCATCTTGGTGCGTCCCATTAAGCTTCCATCTTGGTGCGTCCCATGAAAACTTTGCCACGCCCCAGAAGATTCTATTAATATATATATATATATATATATATATATATATATATATACGCCACCATTCAAATCTATCATCGACCTAGCACTATGATTCGGGTAAAGAATGCCACTCTAAAGACTTTCTCTGACAGTGGCGACGTAGTGTTCCAGTATAATGATATATCATACCCAAATATTTCTGTGAACACTATTGTAGTTACCACACAAGCGACAATGTCACACATTAAGATTGAGTTCTCACCGACCATTTTGCAGGCCGACAGTGCACTGACGGTGTGTGAGGTGCAAACATTTACAGACACCTATTGTCTGGACGGGCATTCTTGGTTGTTTTGTGCAGTGTGTAGTGGGTGCTGCGAAGGCTACAACGTCATCATCGGTACGTGTCACGGCAACTGTTCACATGGAATCTATGGACACGACTGCTCCGGGTCTCAGTGTCTGTCCTTTATGTGAGGGAAAATCCGGATATTGCCTACAATGTAATTCTTGGCTACACCTGTAATGACACTTGTCCCGATGGTAATTTTGGGGCTACAGTGCAAACAGACGTGTTCTGATGGCTATGACATCATATGTGATCCGGAAAGTGCAGACTGTACGTGCAAGGAAACGTACTACGGGTCAGACTGCACTCTCAATTAGTTAGACATGTGTCATATCTTTGCGTGTATGTCTGTGTTAGTCAAATCTTATATATTGATGTGTGTTAGTGTTAGTCATGCCTCGTATCGCTGTGTGCATGTCTGTATTAGTCACCTCTAGTGACTCGGGCAGATGGTGCTCGTAAACCTGGGAGGGCCGACCATCTAAGGGCAGAATCCCCCTACAGAAAAGACAATCTGCTGCCTTGCAGGAAGATTGGGAACAATCAAAGGCTAAGGAAAGCAAACCTGAATAAAATGCTGGCTGAAATTGGATGCACTGGGCCACTTTCGCAGAACACAGTGCAACGTTTTAACGGGTGTTCAATCAGAGTGGATCTGACAGACTCTAATTGTGATGTTCTGTCTGTGAGGGCGATCAACACACTTAACCTGACAGCTGACTTCATGTGAGAGTCTGGAATCCTACTCTGATTGAGTCCTGATCGCAGAGAGAGAGAGAGAGAGAGAGAGAGAGAGAGAGAGAGAGAGTATAACAACAACAAACTTATCTCTCATTCCAGTCTTAAACTTTATCTCTCATTCTAATCTTAAACTTTATCTCTCATTCTAATCTTAAACTTTATCTCTCATTCTAATCTTAAACTTTATCTCTCATTCTAATCTTAAACTTTATCTCTCATTCTAATCTTAAACTTTATCTCTCATTCCAGTCTTAAACTTTATCTCTCATTCCAGTCTTAAACTGTATCTCTCATTCCAGTCTTAAACTGTATCTCTCATTCCAGTCTTAAACTGTATCTCTCATTCCAATCTTAAACTTTATCTCTCATTCCAGTCTTCACAAATCTACAGTTACCCCAAATAGAGAAACTTTTAAATTAAAATTTTCTTTAATCGAAAAAACGAACTTTGAAAAATTAGTTTTTAATCAGAAATCAAATGAGAGAGCTGATCCAAATGAGTGGTGGGCAAGTTTCTGACATCAGTCGGTGGCCGCAGGAGAAGTCAGTGATACGACGCTTGGGGAGTTCCTTCATTAAAAAAAGACAATCAATAGCGCGTAATAGGGAGAATGTTGAAGGATAAGAGAAAGCAAGTAGACAAGAGAAGTGGAGGTACAAAGATGAAGTGAAAAATTGTAATGAAAACGATAACGATAACTATAAGATGTCGAGGAGTTAATTAAAGTGTGGGATGAAGGAGAGACAGAGCGAGAGAGAGAGAGAGAGAGAGAGAGAGAGAGAGAGAGAGAGAGATGAATGCAACAAATAATCCGGAGAAATAAGAATCGAATGAGACAACAGGGAAGAAGAAATGATCAAATCTGAGCGATACTAAATAGACGGATTAATATAAGACATGAATAAACGGGCCTGTAAACGGATTAGATGGACAGAGGAGTGGATGGATTGTGCACGGAGGTATGAATTATCGGACGAGTAAAATGATAGAAGTATAAACAGGTTTACAATGCTGAATACAATCCGTTTTTTATGTTTATGTAAGGACTTGTAATCATCTTATTCTAAAACATTTATATCTTCATGTTTCTGTACACACTTGTGGAGCCATGTAATCAAAATCTTGCTACAAGTTGTACAAGGAAAGATTCAGAATATAATCAACATAGAATTTTAAGAACAACAATTTGGATTTAGGAAAAACAGTGGCACAATAAAAGCCATATTCTGCATGAGACCCTTAATTTAAAAGTACACAGAAGTAAATAAACCAATATATGCCTGCTTCATAGACAGCAGCAAAGTTTTTTTTATAGAATACACAATAAACAGTTTATAGACTGCCCAAAAGATATACATCTAGATGACACAGACATAAGACAAATATGTAATTTATACCGGGAGCAAATAACAATAATAAAATATAACAAAGAGAACTCTACACCCATTGATATAAAAAGAGGAGTAAGACCGGGATGCATCCTATCACCAAGCTTGTTTAATCTATACACTGAGCAAATCTTTAAAAACATCATAGAGATGCCAGGCCTACAAATTAATGGAAAGATAATCAATAACCTAAGACATGCTGACGATACTGTACTACTAGCAGAAAATCCTAAAGATCTACAATTACTTAATGAAATAAACAATTACTTAATGAAATAAACACGACAAGCAAAAAATATGGACTACATATGAATTTCAAAAAGACTGAAACTATGATCATAAACAAAGGAAATTGTCAAGACCGACAATTAAATATCAATATTGAAGGAATACATCTAGAGACAGTCCAGAGCTACAACTACCTGGGACATACTATAACCAGTGATGGAAAATGTACAACTGAAATAAATAAAAGAATGGGAATGGCAAAAAGCACTTTTAATGCCATGAAAAGTATACTAGCATCAAAGCAAATAATACCAGGGCTAAAACTAAGAATAGCAAAACGTAATATCTTCTCCACATGTATGAATGGTGCGGCCACATGGTCATAAGACAAAAAAAAAACAGAACAGAAAATGAAGCCTTTGAAATGTGGAATGATAGAAGAATATAAAGAACTGGAAGGAACGAAAACAAAAAAACAAAGAATGAAGTCTTGCAACAACTATAAATAAAAGAAAACAACTAAACACAAATCAAACAAGACAAATGAGATTCTTGGGGCGTGTTAAAAGACACAACAGCCTACTAAAAATAATCTTGGAAGGAAAATGCAAGGTAAAAGAGACAGAGGCAGAACAAGATTAACGCGGACGAGTAACTTCAACAGATGGACATGTCAGCTTATGACAACCTGCATCATCAAAGCAAGAAACAGAGCGGAATGGTAGCCAACCTTCGATGCGCAGACGGCACTCAATGATGATGATGATCAAACTTAGAGACACAGAAATAGATATCTGAACAGTTAAACTCATAAATACAGAGCTGTTATGGTTCAGTTGCTAGTGTGCTGGACCACTAACCACAGTAGGTCGCGTTCGATCTCGATCAACGGCTTCTAGGTCCACCCAGCCTTAATAAAATGGGTACCGGAATTTTCTGAAAAAAAAATACGACGGATGATACCGCCCACATCACCCACACATGTCTGCCTGGTTGGACATTGCCAAATGGGACCACTAATATCCTGTTCTCCGTGTTCCCGAAGGCGTTGAGGTAAAACCATCGACTTCAAAAATAACTAAACAGATTTATGGGCAGGTAAGTTGGCGGTACAGTTGAAGAATTTGGTGTTCAACTAGTGTCCATCCCAGCTCCAAGCTTAGAACAGTTGAAGAATTTGGTGTTCAACTAGTGTCCATCCCAGCTCCAAGCTTAGAACAGTTGAAGAATTTGGTGTTCAACTAGTGTCCATCCCAGCTCCAAGCTTAGAACAGTTGAAGAATTTGGTGTTCAACTAGTGTCCATCCCAGCTCCAAGCTTAGAACAGTTGAAGAATTTGGTGTTCAACTAGTGTCCATCCCAGCTCCAAGCTTAGAACAGTTGAAGAATTTGGTGTTCAACTAGTGTCCATCCCAGCTCCAAGCTTAGAACAGTTGAAGAATTTGGTGTTCAACTAGTGTCCATCCCAGCTCCAAGCTTAGAACAGTTGAAGAATTTGGTGTTCAACTAGTGTCCATCCCAGCTCCAAGCTTAGAACAGTTGAAGAATTTGGTGTTCAACTAGTGTCCATCCCAGCTCCAAGCTTAGAACAGTTGAAGAATTTGGTGTTCAACTAGTGTCCATCCCAGCTCCAAGCTTAGAACAGTTGAAGAATTTGGTGTTCAACTAGTGTCCATCCCAGCTCCAAGCTTAGAACAGTTGAAGAATTTGGTGTTCAACTAGTGTCCATCCCAGCTCCAAGCTTAGAACAGTTGAAGAATTTGGTGTTCAACTAGTGTCCATCCCAGCTCCAAGCTTAGAACAGTTGAAGAATTTGGTGTTCAACTAGTGTCCATCCCAGCTTCAAGCTTAGAACAGTTGAAGAATTTGGTGTTCAACTAGTGTCCATCCCAGCTCCAAGCTTAGAACTGACACGTCAAAGGTGCCACTCCTATTCCTATACGTAGTAGAAACGCGGAGAATGAACCATAAGATAGAAAGTCGGCTTAGAGGAATTGAAGGTCACTGTCTTAAGAAGATTCTAAACATCCGTTGAGATCAACACATTACGACCAAAGAAGTGGCCAGGAGATCATTCATTATCAATGTCAATCAAGAAGTGACAAAAAGAGACGCTGGAAGTGGTTAGGCCACGTTTTATGATCAGAACGAACAAGGCATCTTCACCTAGCATTAACGTGGACACCATCTGGCAAAAGAAGAAGAGGCAGACCATTGGAGACATGACGACCAACCATACATGATGAAATGACACAGACAGACCATTGGGGACATGGTGACCAACCATACATGATGAAATAATAGAGGCAGACCATTGGAGACATGACGACCAACCATACATGATGAAATGTTAGAGATAGACCATTGGAGGGGGGGGATCACAAATAATCAAACAACATAAAAAAAAACAATGGTAATCGGAAGCAGGATCGAACCTGTACTCCTCGGTACAGCGCCTTGCCACGAGAACCAAACGCTAGACTTGAACGGTGAGGCAGAAGTAGAACCCATTATCATTCCAACAACGGGCCAATTCGATATCTACTACACTGCTTGCGATTCCCACAATAGAACAACTCATGGAAATCATAAATGTTATGAATGAAATCATAAATGTTATGAATGAAATCATAAATGTTATGAATGAAATCATAAATGTTATGAATGAAATCATAAATGTTTTGAATGATATCATAAATGTTATGAATGAAATCATAAATGTTATGAATGAAATCATAAATGTTATGAATGAAATCATAAATGTTATGAATGAAATCATAAATGTTTTGACTTAACAATTTCGTGAATTTGCATCATCATCGAGTGCCGTCTACACAACGAAGGTTGGCTACCACTGAGCGCCATTCTGCTCTGTCTCTTGCTTTGATGGTGCAGGTTGTCATAGGTTGACTTGTCCATCTCCACAACGAAGGTTGGCTACCACTGAGCGCCATTCTGCTCTGTCTCTTGCTTTGATGGTGCAGGTTGTCATAGGTTGACTTATCCATCTTTTGATGTTGCTCGTCCACGTTAGTCTTGGTCTGTCTATGCCACTTTTACCTTGCATGTTCCCTTCCAAGATTACTTTTAGTAGGATGCTGTGTCTTTTAACATGCCCAAAAAATGTTACCCGTCTTGTTTAATTTGTGTTTAGTAGTTCACTTTTTATTTTCATTTATTTTAAAACTTCATCATTTGTTTTCTTTTCTTTCCATTCAATTCTTCATATTCTTCTATAAATGCACATTTCAAATGCTTTCATTTTCTTTTAAGTTTTCTTGTCTAATGTCCATGTTTCTGCACCATACAGGAATGTTGAGAAGATAAAACATTTTGCCATTCTTAGTTTAAACCCTCGTGTTATTTTGCCTTGATGTTAATTTAATCTCAGTATTTATACATTATTTTTTTGTATTATCATCATCATCATCATCATCAAGTACACTGCCTGCTGGCGTAGGTGATCATGTCTCTCCACAACTTTCGATCTCGACAGTTATTTATCATTTCTGTTGTTGACCTTCTGCCAAGCCATTCTCTTAAGCTGTCTGTTATTTTTTCTCTTTGCTTCCCTCTATCTCTTCGTCCCTCAATTTTTTCCAGTTATTACAATATATTCCAGTTGTTCTCTTCTCATTACATGGCCAAAAATAATGATTGTTTCTTCCTAATATTGGAAATTAGCTCTCTTTTTGCTTTGACCTCTTTCATAAAATTTTTATTACTCTTCTTAAATGTCCATGGTACTCTCAATATTCTTTTGTAAAAGCACATTTCTATAGCCTTCAGTGACTTTCTTATCTGTTGTCCTACTGTCCATGATGCACATCCATATGTTAAGACTGGCTCTACATAACATTTAAGAACTCTTAGCACATATACAGTATATATTTAGTAAATATCGTTGATGTTCTCTCTCTCTGAAAATATGACTTTGGAATGTAATTAATTACCCAGATGAATTAGTAAACGTGTTTCTACAGGCAGTTTTACAATGAACATCATCAGTAATGACCAAGACTTGCTTGGTTCTCAGACTTCATCTACGGGAGAGTTAACTCAGGCTATAGTCACACATACCATTTCTCATACAACCATGATTGAAACTAAATGTCTCAAGACGAATACAGATATAGCCACTCTACAAATAGTATTTGCTTCATAGCCGTACTTTTGAAATATGAACTACCTGCTTTATGATCGCGATAAATGTGTCAAGAATAAAGAATGAGCTGTGAGAAACGCTAGAGCGGGTTATCCAGAATAAAATCTATTAGAAGTTAGAAGAGCATTAAGACTGTGGATACATAAACAGCAAAACTAGAGAAGTTGTCTTCTGTATGGCGATGTTAACCCTTCCGGTACGGAAGGTTTTTATCAATTTAACTGTAGAGATTTCAGAGGCAACATTTGTTCTGTTTTTTTTTTTAAATTAATCCACATGTTTATACTTATCTAACACTTATATTATATTAGATATGAATTTGTAGATAATTAAACAAGGAATTTTGTGCTATAAAAGTCAAACATGGACCCTTTATAAATCACATTTAAGAAAGATCAAAACATGTGAGATGCGAAGCTTGAGAAAAGTAACGAACAACACAAGATGAGATAGAATACCAAATGAAACCATAAGAAAAATGGTAGGAATAAAAACCCTGCCAATAATATATAGAACAACAACAACTTAAATGGTTGAGCCATCTGGTCAGAATGAATCCTCACCAATCACCATCAAGGGCGTTCTTCTCGAGCGAGAATGCATGGAAAAGACCAAGAGGAAGACCCAGAAGAAGATGGATAGATGCAGTGACAGGGACATGTAACAACAAAGGAAAATCACTAATTCAGACAATTCGAGCAGCTCAAGAACGACAAATGATATAAACCACGACACCTTTTAGGTATCAGTGAGAAAGAGAAAAGAAGAAGAAAGAAACAAGGAATTAGAATTCACCACTACCAAGATGATACAAAACATGTAAAAACAAAATGGTTTGATGACAGTTTGTCTACACTAATGAAATTGAGAGTGACGCACTGTGCGGCTAAACGCACATCACATAATCCAACATGGCGCATGACACGTCGAAACGTACTGAAAGAGTTAATAGAAAATTAAACATAAGTATGTGCAATCATTTATGTGGGCTTCATAATTGACATCAACAATTTTGACATAGTATATACGATAAACGGCTCATATAATGCCTGAAATCGACATATCCGTCTGATCATGTCTGCATCATCATGATTCGTGTCTTCCAGACATTCTATGAGTTGTTTATGTTGTACTTTGTCAAAAGCCTTGTCGTAAACTTAGTAGGACGCACGAATTATTGTCTTTACTTGTGTTTACTTTTCTATTAACATCCTCATTCAGAAGATACTTTTCTTATACCGAAGTACATTTTTTCTAAATTATTTTATTTTGGATGACCCGCATGAGAGGTTCTAGTATCTCATTCTTCATTTCTGATCAATGTATACAGATTGCAAAGCAGATAGCACATCTGTCAAGAGTACCAGTAAATGATGTTTATTTATTGTTAGAATTATTATCACTGCACACCGGACGAGCCCATAGGTGCTCTGATATCGCGCTCCAGAATCTCGAGAACATCCAAGGGGAATCACTGTACCTAATGATACTGTTGCCTTCTCCTTATCAAAATGGACATTATTTTTAGTTTTCTGTATGTTTAGCTTGAGGTTTTGTTCTTTACTACGTTTCTTAACACACTTGTCTCTTGTAATCCTTCTGCACTGTTTGAGAGGAGGACTGTGGTCATCAACGTATCTGAGTTCTAGAATTATGTTGTCATTTATTCTGAAAGGGTTGAACTTCATAAATCGGTACTCATAATAAATATAAAAAGAGTAGAGACGAATGTAAAATAAACATAAGAAGAGCAACAACCGAAAAGAAGATAGAAACGTAGATTGATGCCGAGAAAAACAAATCAACGAAGAAAGAGATGTAGAATGGTAATGCAAAGAACACATTCACAACTAAAAGAACAAGACAAAGAAAAAAGAAGAAAAATTTTGGTTTTTTATTTCAGAATCCCTTACTGCACCAGGCACAATGATTTACACTCAAGGACATATTTAAGCCCGGCATATCCGTTACTGAATCAAATAACTCATTCCTAATAACATCTAGTACATGCAGCTATTTGTTAAAGAAATCATCACTTTCTGTACGACCTTGTATGTGGTCAGTAAATCAGCAAGAACCGACGAATAAATTCCAGGGATGCTGCATTCTCCCATTAACTAATGGCGGCCCACGAGGCGTGCATTAATCACAGTCACAACTGACTAGGTCACATTTATAGGCGTCCTGGGAATAATAACAATAATTTCAGGACACGCCTTTTAGTTTTCTGGAGAGAGGAAGCTGGAATTTCTGGAGACAGGAAACTGGGATTTCTGGAGACAGGAAACTGGGATTTCTGGAGACAGAAAGATGGGATTTCTGGAGAAAGAAACATGGGATTTCTGGAGACATGAAACTGGGATTTCTTGAGACAGGAAGCTGGGATTTCTGGAGACAGGAAGCTGGGATTTCTGGAGAAAGGGTGATGGGATTTCTGGAGACAGGAAGCTGGGATTTCTGGAGATAGGAAACTGGGATTTCTGGAGACAGGAAGCTGGGATTTCTGGAGAAAGGGTGATGGGATTTCTGGAGACAGAAAGATGGGATTTCTGGAGACAGGAAGCTGGGATTTCTGGAGAAAGGTGATGGGATTTCTGGAGACAGAAAGATGGATTTCTGGAGAAAGAAACATGGGATTTCTGGAGACATGAAACTGGGATTTCTTGAGACAGGAAGCTGGGATTTCTGGAGACAGGAAGCTGGGATTTCTGGAGAAAGGGTGATGGGATTTCTGGAGACAGGAAGCTGGGATTTCTGGAGAAAGGGTGATGGGATTTCTGGAGACAGGAAGCTGGATTTCTGGAGATAGGAAACTGGGACTTCTGGAGACAGGAAACTGGGATTTCTGGAGACGGGAAACTGGGAGAGAAAGATATGTTGTGCGTGCGTGATAGAGAAGTGGTAGAGAAATATATGTTGTGCGAGCATGAAGGAGAAGTGGTAGAGAAGTATATGATGTGCGTGCATGAAGGAGAAGTGGTAGAGAAATACATGTTGTGCGTGCATGAAGGAGAAGTGGTAGAGAAATATATGTTGTGCGTGCATGAAGGAGAAGTGGTAGAGAAATATATGTTGTGCGAGCATGAACGAGAAGTGGTAGAGAAATATATGTTGTGCGAGCATGAAGGAGAAGTGGTAGAGAAATATATGTTGTGCGTGCATGAAGGAGAAGTGGTAGAGAAATATATGTTGTGCGTGCATGAAGGAGAAGTGGTAGAGAAATATATGTTGTGCGTGCATGAAGGAGAAGTGGTAGAGAAATATATGTTGTGCGTGCATGAAGGAGAAGTGGTAGAGAAATATATGTTGTGCGTGCATGAAGGAGAAGTGGTAGAGAAATATATGTTGTGCGTGCATGAAGGAGAAGTGGTCAATTTGATTACGTGCGTTGTCCCCTGGGCTTTTCCATGTCCACAGACGTCTTGGATATTGCTTAACCAAGTGCATCCTATCATCATGTTGTGTGTTCTTCTCCAGTCAATATGTGTGTCACCCTCTTTCACTCCTCTCACCTAAGCCATAATAACCAACCCATTCTTCAACTCTTTCCTTTCCTACTTTTGCATTGAGATCCCCAGGAACAAATGTGTTTTCATGTGGTTTATGCTGACAAAGTGCCATCCTAAGCTCGTGATCAAATGTATCAACTGTTTTCTCTGGACTATCTGTTGTTGGTGCATAGACCTGTGATGTGTGATAAAGTAAAGTACCCCCCGTCACGCAAGTGGCGTATAGGGAAATATGGTGTTAGTGACCCTATATTTTACAGACCTTCAGCACATGATTTTTGGGGTAATGTGGTCGGTATTACGCCCGTGCTGCTTTTACTTTCCCAGAAAAAATCCGGTACCCATTTAAGGCTGGGTGAACCCGGAGCCGTCGGTTGGGATCGAACCCTACCCCTTGTATGATTACTAAATAATAATGGTGTTTTAGGAGTGACAAAATAACAGCCATAATTTGTAGCCAAAAGAAACAGCCAAAATGTGTAACAAAATAACAGCCATAATTTGTAACAAAATAACAGCCATAATTTGTAACAAAATAACAGCCATAATTTGTAACAAAATAACAGCCATAATTTGTAACAAAATAACAGCCATAATTTGTAACAAAAAGATTGACAAACATGGGAGTTTCAGGAGATGTATTATTGAATTTTTAACTACAACAGTTTTGACATTTTAAAATTCAGCTTACTCTAATTCATCTTCTTCCTTTCAGCTCCCTGTGGAGTATAGGTCGTCAACTAACACTTTCAGCTCCCTGTGGAGTATAGGTCGTCAACTAACACTTTCAGCTCCCTGTGGAGTATAGATCGTCAACTAACACTTTCAGTTCCCTGTGGAGTATAGGTCGTCAACTAACACTTTCAGCTCCCTGTGGAGTATAGGTCGTCAACTAACACTTTCAGCTCCCTGTGGAGTATAGGTCGTCAACTAACACTTTCAGCTCCCTGTGGAGTATAGGTCGTCAACTAACACTTTCAGCTCCCTGTGGAGTATAGGTCGTCAACTAACACTTTCAGCTCCCTGTGGAGTATAGGTCGTCAACTAACACTTTCAGCTCCCTGTGGAGTATAGTTCGTCAACTAACACTTTCAGCTCCCTGTGGAGTATAGGTCGTCAACTAACACTTTCAGCTCCCTGTGGAGTATAGGTCGTCAACTAACACTTTCAGCTCCCTGTGGAGTATAGGTCGTCAACTAACACTTTCAGCTCCCTGTGGAGTATAGGTCGTCAACTAATACTTTCAGCTCCCTGTGGAGTATAGGTCGTCAACTAACACTTTCAGCTCCCTGTGGAGTATAGGTCGTCAACTAACACTTTCAGCTCCCTGTGGAGTATAGGTCGTCAACTAACACTTTCAGCTCCCTGTGGAGTATAGGTCGTCAACTAATACTTTCAGCTCCCTGTGGAGTATAGGTCGTCAACTAACACTTTCAGCTCCCTGTGGAGTATAGGTCGTCAACTAACACTTTCAGCTCCCTGTGGAGTATAGGTCGTCAACTAACACTTTCAGCTCCCTGTGGAGTATAGGTCGTCAACTAACACTTTCAGCTCCCTGTGGAGTATAGGTCGTCAACTAACACTTTCAGCTCCCTGTGGAGTATAGGTCGTCAACTAACACTTTCAGCTCCCTGTGGAGTATAGGTCGTCAACTAATACTTTCAGCTCCCTGTGGAGTATAGGTCGTCAACAAATACGCTCCAAGAATTTATGTAACTGGACTTATCCATGTTTGTGAAGATTTTGCTGCATATATTTTGTACAGTACAGGATATCCAGTCGCATGCCCAAAGCTCCTTAGTCGCCTCTTACAAACATGACTGGTAGGGAACAGCTCCACAGTTCTTGACTGGAGAAATAATAGATTGGAGAAATGACTCATCCCCCACACTGTCCCATCTATATAGATTGGAGAAATGACTCATCCCGCACACTGTCCCATCTATATAGATTGGAGAAATGACTCATCCCGCACACTGTCCCATCTATATAGATTGGAGAAATGCTCATCCCGCACACTGTCCCATCTATATAGATTGGAGAACTTACTCATCCCCCACACGGTTCCATCTCTATAAAATAGAGAACTAACTCATCCCCCACGCTGTCCCATCTTTTTAGATTGGAGAACTAACTCATCTCCCACATAGTCCCATCTCTATAGATTGGAGAACTAACTCGTCCCTCACACTTTTCACATCTCTAGAGATTTGAGAACTAACTCATCCCACACACTGTTCCATCTCTATAGATTGGAGAACTAACTCTTCCCCCGCGCTATGCCATCTCTATAGATTGGAGAGCTATATCATCCCCCACACTGTCCCATCTCTACAGATTGGAGAACTAATTTATACCACACACTGTCTCATCTCTATAGATTGGAGAACTAACTCATACTACACGCTGTCCCATCTCTATATATTGGAGAACTAACTCATTCTCAACGCTGTCCTATCTCTATAGATTGGAGAAATAACTCATCCTCGACACTGTCCCATCTCTATAGATTGGTGAACTAACTCATCCCCCACACTGTCCCATCTCTATAGATTGGAGAACTAATTAAACATCCCCAAACTGTCCCATCTCTACATACTGGAGAACTAACTCATCCCCCACACTGTGCCATCTCTATAGATTGGAGAACTAACTCACCCCTCACACTCTGTCCCATCTCTATAGACTGAAGAACTAACTCATCCCCCACACTGTTCCATCTCTATAGACTGAAGAACTAACTCATCCCCCACACTGTCCCATCTCTATAGACTGAAGAACTAACTCATCCCCACACTGTTTCCATCTCTATAGACTGGAGAACTAACTCACCCCTCACACTCTGTCCCATCTCTATAGACTGAAGAACTAACTCATCCCCCACACTGTTCCATCTCTATAGACTGAAGAACTAACTCATCCCCCACACTGTTCCATCTCTATAGACTGAAGAACTAACTCATCCCCCACACTGTTCCATCTCTACATACTGGAGAACTAACTCATCCCCCACACTGTCCCATCTCTATAGACTGAAGAACTAACTCATCCCCCCACACTGTCCCATCTCTATAGACTGAAGAACTAACTCATCCCCCACACTGTCCCATCTCTATAGACTGAAGAACTAACTCATCCCCCACTCTGTCCCATATCTATAGACTGAAGAACTAACTCATCCCCCACACTGTCCCATATCTATAGACTGAAGTACTAACTCATCCCCCACACTGTCCCATCTCTATAGACTGAAGAACTAACTCATCCCCCACTCTGTCCCATATCTATAGACTGAAGAACTAACTCATCCCCACACTGTCCCATATCTATAGACTGAAGAACTAACTCATCCCCCACACTGTCCCATCTCTATAGATTGGAGAACTAATTCATGCCCCACACTGTCCCATTTCTAGAGATTGGAGAATTAACTGCCTTTAATAGTCTTCGACAATGCACATACGTCAAAGTTGACCGACTGAGTTCTTCCCAAACTGGAAGGTCCAATATTAGCAGATAATTATTGGAAGCAATGCTTTTGTTAGTCACTAAATGATTGTCGAAATCTGGCACCGAAGGGGGAGGTAAGTGCGCAGAATGTGAAATAGCAATCATCATCTCCACATTAGTCATCACTAATTCTGGGTTTTCAGACTTCGCTGTAATTTGCCCTCGGCAGTTCTCGCTACTTCATAATTGGTCTGGACTACGATATCCTCGCATGCCAGCCAAATGTGGCTATTAGAGGGCATATCTCGGCATCTTTATCAAGAGATTCTGCCCTCAACTAAGCTCGGTAGTTGATTTCCATCTGTTGTATTGTAGCCAAGCCTAAATATTAGTGTATGTCACCTTAACGCCAAGTCCTGCATAAGTAAGGGTATGCGATTTCTTGAGCGGATCTAATAGGAACAGTTGGCCTCTAGCAGTTTCACCAAAGAAATCATGTTAGCTGCGACAAAAACGTCACAAAATTGATCTGAATGAACTACTAATTAGCACATCATCACTATGTGCCACAGCGTAAATGTACCAGTCAATCACCAGTGGATAAAGAGATACAGCGAAGACGATGGCGCTGGATAGGACACACACTACGGAAGCCAACTGAGAGTATTACACAACAGGCGCTTTTTGGAATCCCCAGGGAAAAGACAAAGAGGAAGACCAAGGAATTCTTGGAGAAGACAGATAGAAGCAGAGATGAAGATGATGGGGAAGACATGGAATGATCTTAAAAGAATGGCAAAAAACAGAACGACTTGGAAAGTGTTTGTTGAAGACCTATGATCCACAGGGAGCTGAAAGTGTTTGTTGAAGACCTATGCTCCACAGGGAGCTCAAAAAAGGTAGAAGAAGAAGATCATGTGCCACAGCGGTTGGCGTAGGAAATCAAGCTCTTCCACAATACACTATCCATAGTGCATGATATCACTTCTGTTGTTTACTATTTTCCATGCAATGACACCAAGCTATCTAGTATCTTTTTTCTTTGTCGTCTCCACTATCTTTTCTTTCCCTGTATTTTGTCAGTTGTAACCAAGTATTCCAACTTTCCTCTTCTCATAATGTGTCCAAAAATGTTAATTGTTTCTTTCTGGTGTTTCTTAGGAACTCCCTTTTTGTGTTGGTCATGAAAATTTCCTCGCTGGTCTTTTTAGCTGTCAGGGGAATTTTTAACATTCTTCTGAGAAATCCCATCTCTGTGGCTTTTAATTGACTTTTCATTAATGTGTCAACTATCTATGGTTAGCTTTCAGATGTCAGAACTGGATCTATATAGCACAGATGAACTGGCTTTCTCACTTCTATTCACATAGAATTGCTGCAGAAAAGCGACCAAAAAGATCTGTAGACTCTGATGATACTTTTATCTACAGATATGAGAATTGTTGTGATGAATGTGATATATATATATATACAAGAGTCGTTATCAATGTTATATATAGATACAAGAGTCGTTATCAATGGTGTATATAGATACAAGAGTCGTTATCAATGGTGTATATAGATACAAGAGTCGTTATCAATGTTATATATAGATACAAGAGTCGTTATCAATGGTATATATAGATACAAGCGTCGTTATCAATGTTATATATAGATACAAGCGCCTTTATCAAAGTTATATATAGATACAAGAGTCATTTGGACTCCCGGTTCCAAAATGGTGGAACGAAATTCGTGTTCTCTCGACCGCTGCAGAAATAGCATTTGAGGACTGATTAATTTCTGCTCTTCAATGTAATTTTCTGCGTTAAAGTCAATCTGATGATCCACTTAACAAATTTCGTCGATGATGCTGAGTCGTACACAACTCAATGTTCATCATTGTCAAGTCAAAGGTATTGAATGTGACCATCTAGAGTTGATATGCGGTTTATGTCAACACATTGAGTGCTTTTTCGTGGCCGTCGTCTCAATTGTTTGACGCCATTTATTTACATGTTACAACTCATTAATATAGACTTATCTGCCAAGTCAACCGAAGTTTTCACTTTAGAGATTTTACATCATCTTTTCGTACGTTGTCGGCTGCATTTATTAGAGTAATCGGGATCTTATGGGCGCAGCCATTGTTGTGTGTACTACGTCATCACAATGGCTCATTGTATATTTCTAAAACAACCGTCTGCTAATAGTGAAAGGCGAAATGGAGTTTTGTTCATGACTTTGCAGCACCGGGGTGACTCCCGGAGGTTCATGTTAGTCAGGAGGGATTCATAATTTCACAAATTCACATTGCAGGGAGATCTTAAAGTGTAACAGAATAAGCTAATGTAAGCATGGGGACAGTTAACTGAGTTGCTAACCAGATATTCCAGAATACATGTCAGTCACAAGTTGTAGAGAGTGGGTAGTGGACACCCACCGAAGGAGAGTGGTAGAATGATTGGACGACAGGATGAAAGTTTAGTTACATGAAATTTTCCCTGCAGTGGAAGATGACGCAGTGTCTGTGGGGATAGGGTCCTCAGGCATAACAATGTCACCCACCGAACTTGTTAGAGAGGGTCATGACTTGGCCTGGACATAATAGTTGAGGGGGATTTTTCATGAATCTCCACTCGCCCAGTTGTTGTGAGAGTGACCAACACACAGGTAGCACGCAGTGACCTCGTGGCGTTACTAACATATCTCCAAGATGTCCACTAGGGTTGTCCAATTCACAACAACAAGTTGTATTGTAAGTGACCATCACACGGATACCATGCACTGAACTCATGTTGTTACTCTGCCAGGTAAATAGCTACCAGGAGAGGTCAGTGTCATGAGGTAATGTTGTTCCAAATAGTTCATAGAGATTTCGGGGAAACAGGTTGTTTGTCATCAATCTGGCGGAAAGTTCAGGTGAGTCACAGATGGTGAAAACCTCGACACTAATGCATGTGACCAACAAGTGGTCAATCGGCAGCAGCTGATTGGCTGCTGAGCCTCAGGACGTAGAGAGTTATCGAGTACTTAAAGTCCTGCACAATAGAAAAAATAGTTAGTCAGAGGAGCAGAAGAGAAGTGAGTCAGAGTCAGTCAGAAGGTTAGAAGTAGAAACATTTAGACAAGAAGCAGTAAGCAGTTTAGAAACAGTTAGAGCCAGAACAGTTATAAGATTAGTTAATAAGTTTTTATTGAGTTAGCCAAGTCAGTAAGAATCATCAAGTTACAGTCATAAGTCAGTGATAGATTATTAAGACACTGGAGAAGTTATCAGTAGAAGTTAATGAACATATGAACATTAGTGCTGTGCAAGTTGTTTTTACAAGTGTCCAATTTTTTATGTTAATAAATTCTTACAAACAGTAAGTAGTCTTACAAAGTCGTAAGTTGATGAACAATGTTGATGAATAATGTTTGATGATCAATAAACTGAATATAATTATCAACAGTTAAGTGATCGTGTGCAACTCTATTTCAATAGTCTGTTGTTTGATGTGCGACGGGGATAGTCTGATGACTAACTGTATTTCATATGTATGGATTTGGAGTCAAAAGGATGTTCTAACATCATCAAGCGCTATACATAAAAAAAAAATATGACGATCATCATTCTCAGAGGGACGTGAACTTGTTGCAGGGACGTGAAAAGAGTTCCTTGTTGCTGTTTCCTCATATTCCAAGTCCTGCTTGTTGCAGGAGCTACTGCATTAAGTGCTCTGTGCACACCGTGAGCTGTGTGTTTCATCCGTTTTGATAGTGTTTCGATATTCCGATTGTTTACGATGAATGATGATATCGTATGATGGAGAACAGATGGCTGTGTTCACTTTCCGTGTGATTTCGCATTATGTCTTTGGTGTGTGCTGAGACTACTATGATGGGGACAACAGCTACCTTTCTTTGTTTGGGAGATGAGATATTAATTCGGATGATTCCACTGGCACGGGCGGTTGAGCAATTATGGATTTTAATTCGTTTGTAGTGATACCGGGGCCTTCCATAACCATAACGATAACAAGAGTCATTATCAATGTTATATATTAGGAAGAAACAATCATCATTTTTTGGACATGTAATGAGAAGAGAACAGCTGGAATATATTGTAACATCTGGGAAAATTGAGGGACGAAGAGATAGAGGGAAGCAAAGAGAAAAGATACTAGACAGCTTAAGAGAATGGCTTGGCAGAAGGTCAATAACAGAAAGGATAAATAACTGTCGAGATCGAAAGTTGTGGAGAGACATGATCAGTTACGCCAGCAGGCATGGTAATTAATGGTGATGATATATTAGATGCGAGAGGTTTTCTTGTCAATATCGTCTATGTGTTCTAGTGTTGATGTTATCGTTGCCACTTAATGGTGTGAGTGTTTTCTGTTGTAATCAATGTCATTTATTAAAAAAAAAAAGAATGATTGATATCAACGTCATCTAGAGGTAGGAAAGTGTCATTGCTAATTGGAGTTAAGCCTGTAATTGTCAATATAAGCTACTTTGGGGTGTTGTTATCAATGCCACCTAATGCTACGAGTGTTCTAATGAAAGCCACCTATATATGCGAGTGTCGTTCTAACCAATGCTATTTATAGACAGAAAAATCATTGTTATCAACGTCATCTAGAGACATAGTATCATTATCAGTTCTAACTTGAGTCAAGGCTGTTATCGATATCAGCTGTGTGGTGTGTTGTTATCAACGTCATCTAGAGACATAGTATCATTATCAGTTCTAATTTGAGTCAAGGCTGTTATCGATACCAGCTGTGTGGTGTGTTGTTATCAATGCCATCTCCATTCTTTTCTCCCCTAACCCTAACCTCCGGTAGCCACAATGGAAAGACTGGTACCTAGCACACATGTCGTAAGATACGGCTAAAGATTCGTCGCCTGTGAAGTCGAGTAGGACGTGCACGGAGATACCCTGTCAACATAGTTTAAAACATGCATTTTGGGAAATGCTGTGACACGTTGTGGAGCGGATATGGGAATTCATGACAGCAGTGAAACTGGTTCCATGGATAGAATTGAATAATATGGTAAATGTCATAATTTAGTCATACTTAGAGTTTTAAAGTTGTATAATAGTTAAATATATCCTTATATACATAGTATATTAAATAGTATATAGTAAACGATTGTATAGTAATAGTTAAACGATATCTAGTAATATTACGTTGTTATCATAGTATTTATAAAACGATATCATATTTATCATATAGTATTTATAGTTAAACGATTGTTATCCTCGCCCGCTGTAGACAAGCAGGATGTTATAAACTCGATCTGCAATTAAGAATATGATTATCCGTTTTGTTTTTACCCCGAGCTTTTACTAACAACTCATCTATGACCCTATTAACAATATTAAAACAGGTAAATGCGTTTAAATATCTGGGAACAAAGTTAACCTCAGATGGAAGATATATTAACAGAGGTGAGATGCAGAATGGCTCAGGCAAAAGCAGCTTTCCAAAAAATGAGTCTTAACATATGGATGATTCAGGGACAATAGTGTAATAGGGTAGGTAGTGCCTACCCATACAGCCCAATTAGAAGTCATTGAAGCGCTGCAATTGTTTGCCCTTCCCAGGTCTTAGAGCCTAAAGATTAATCCGCGAGAGTTTATTGAAGATAACTTGAACTGACCAATCAGTGTCACGTTCAGCTTAGCGGCTACCAATGAAACAATAGAAATAAAATAGTCCCGGACTGGGGAGAATTTTGAAAAGGTAGAAGAGAGAGGAGACGGACACTCTAGGACCGCAGTCGACCTGGCAAGTCGATATGTATGACGAGACTTTTAAACACTGCTAGAGACTAACAGTATAGTTCTATTAGAATCTGGTCGTGATCATCCATCGGTATGTCGCCCAGATCACTAGTTTAGAACAGAATTAATAGACGGCCACTTGACCAGACTGAGCGATTCATATTAAAGTTGTTTGTATTCGATAACGAGAAATTATTGTTTGACTTTGCCCACGTGTCTACTGTCCGAAAGATTGAAGGTGGGTCTGTCCATGCCTGTCGGCGAGCCAGTCTGAGATATGGGAGATGCTGGTCAGTTTTGGAAGTCTCATCCTATGATGTGTTTGCTGCTAAATGAATGTATGTGGTCTGTCACTGCCACAAGGAAACAGACAAGAAAATCACTGAAGGCTGTAGAATTGTGATTTTATAGAAGAATGTTGAGAATACCATGGACATCTAAGAAGAAAATGAAAACGTACTGAAAAATGCTAAAGCAATAAGAGAGTTAATTTTCATTATTAGGAAGAAATAATTATCATTTGTTGGCCATGTAATGAGAAGAGAACAGCTGGATTATATTGTAACAACTGGGAAAATTGAGGGACGAAGAGATAGAGGGAAGCAAAGAGAAAAGATACCAGACAGCTTAAGAGAATGGCTTGGCAGAAGGTCAACAACAGAAATGGTAAATAACTGTCGAGATCGAAAGTTGTGGAGAGACATGATCACCTACACCAGCAGACACGGTACTTGATGATAATGAGCCTATTGGTTTTTCATGTGTAGAATTTATCCTGTTTAGTTTTATCATTTTCCTGCCAGAATGGATAAAACTGCAATGGCATTATTTCCGATTGATGACTTCTATGCCTGGGAAAAAATAAATCCCCATGTTCTCCGCACTGTCATCGATCTGTTCTATCAGAAAACGTGACAACACGTAGGAAGAAACAGACCGACCTCGCAAAATGAGCTTTGAATAATAGCAGTCTCAAGATACCTCACATCCGTCATTGGAAGACTAGCTAACAACTCTCTCGGAAGTTGGCCGACTCGGTACCTACTATTTCCTGTACAGTCTCACTTTAGCCTGGCTAGGCTGTTCATGATTGGGCCACATTGCCCTTCGGGGATCTCAAGTAAACAAAACCTGATATTTGTCTGAAAGTTGTACAAGTCAACAGAAGCACACATATTAGCTTAGCAGAGTTAGTACTTTTCTTTACGCACTTTTCTTGGCTATGATTGTGTGTGTCTGTGTTTTAATTATGTCTACATTAACATAGAAATGTATGTCTATTTTTAAGGTTGGTGTATCTATATCTGTTTTCTATGTCTGTGTTCTATGTCCTGTTTTTCTAAGTCGTTGTAAACTCCCTCAAAATGTATTGCGGTAGGAGGCAATCAGAAGAAAACTTCGTTAAGCAAGTGTTTCTGGGTTTTATCTTCTTGGTGTGATCTTTTTATCTGTTTGTTTCTATCTGTTTTTTCTATCTTTTAATGTTTTCATTTATATATTTCTTATTCTTCCTTTTAATTTTCAGTTGAACTTATGTCTTCAACAAACACTTTCAGCTTCCTGTGGAACATAGCACTTTAACAAACACTTTCAGCTTCCCGTGGAACATAGCACTTTAACAAACACTTTCAGCTTCCTGTGGAACATAGCACTTTAACAAACACTTTCAGCTTCCCGTGGAACATAGCACTTTAACAAACACTTTCAGCTTCCTGTGGAACATAGCACTTTAACAAACACTTTCAGCTTCCCGTGGAACATAGCACTTTAACAAACACTTTCAGCTTCCCGT